>BSBN01001866.1:0-600000 GCA_027924645.1 Cunninghamia lanceolata
AGAACCTATTTTGCACTGTGCCAGGTCTTGGGAATTGATGCACAAGGAAGAATGCTAACTAGCTTAATGATGATGGCTATGACAATACAACATCTAGAGGTGAACAGTGAATACGACTTTGTATCTCATATTGAGAAAAAACTACATGAAGGATTCTTGTGTGTGAAGGAGAATAAGCAACCCTTCTATTCTTTATTGTGTCACTTGATTTTGTATTAGAATAGAGGGAGATGGTCAAGCAAAATGGATCTGAGTATGGTTGATGAGAAAGGGACAAAGATTGTCAACTCAGTTTTAGTGTTATAACTGGGATTCCTATTGCTGAAATAGTAAACTACATTGTATTTCATGATTTGTTTATTGTCAAGATATTGAATTCTCTTGGTATATGGTTTCCTAGGTTGACTAATGAAGTCAGGGGTAATGTTGAGGCCACTTGCACACAAACTAGAGCAGGGCCACAACCATAATTTTGCTGATTGTTTTTTTATGTAAGATCATACTATAATTAGAGTGTATGGTTGCCCCCAGCCACCTCACATATTGCCAAAATTTGCATCAAATAGAATTGTATTCATGGAGTTTATGTGGCAAATGATGTGGATGAAAAAGGAGGTAATGAAAAGACAAAAGAAAGGTACATTTCTACCTGATGCTACAATTTTTGGTGATTGGTCTATTGGCTCTGACACTCTTGAAAATTTGCAAGCCTTTTCAAAGGCAAAATATTCTTTGAAATTGGGCATCGAGAGGCATTGTGATCCTGAGGCTCATATGAATCTTGTGAGACAATCAATTCTGACTAAAATGGTCGTATCCCATCAGGTCCTGTTTGATGAGGATGTGATGAGAAATCTTGTCACTTTTGATGAGGTATATAGTAGGAAGAGAAAATGGGATATCTTGAAAAATATTGAAGATGAAAAGAAAAAAGCAGAATCCCCTATTTCTTGGATTCTTTGTTGAAGAAAAAGACCCTCTGAAGAGAATTGATGCAATCATTGATAATTTTGAAAGTATTTATGGTAAATCTGAGAAGTAGCCTCCTAAGGCTACTAAACTTCCAGTGAAAAGGTCTATAGGGGATTGAGATTCATGAGTCTGCTCCTAATGTTTTGTCAGTGCAAGATCCACAGGTCCCAGAATCACCACCAGCAAAGAAGCAGAGGACATAAGAGGTATCTCCACTTGTCCCCTATGAAATGACTGAAGAGGTGGGGGATACTGATGAGGTGGCTAACATCTTGAGGCACATGGGAGATGAGCAAGAGGTTGATCAACCAGTGGTTGGTCAACCCACTGATGCACATAAGCTTGAGGCTAGGAAGAGTGAGCAAACCCAAGCTGAACCAGAGTTGGAGGAGGATGAAAGGATTATAGCATCCATGAGGTTCATAGAAGATGACGACTTCATCAAAACTCCAGAGTTTAAGGATTTTTGGCTGAAAATGAAAGAATATAATGAAAAAGTGGCAATAAATAAAATGGGCGCTGACGAAGCACAACATGATCAAATCATTACACAAAATTTCAAAGATTTGAAAGTGGATGAAATTGATGTGAGTCCAGAGGAGGCAAGACAAATGTTCTTGAAAAGTAATAATCTCATCATCCCTGGCCTTGAAATGAAAAGGGTATTTAAATGCTTGACCAAGTTAGAAGTCAGGATGATCCACAACTTGTTTCAGAATTTGATTATGAAGATGGCATAAGTGGATGTGGTTTTAATCCAAAGATAGAGACCCTTGCAACCTGGGACTACTCAGAAGAATACAAGCAAACCAAGATTGCTTGATATTGTTCAATAAATGAGGGGTACAACTGTGGTAAAGACTTTTTCAAGATACATCAGCAACAGAAGCATTTGCTCTCAATGTTCATACTGCTATGTTTACTCATGTTGTTGTGAAGAGGTTAGAACAAAGGCTAACCGATTATGAGTAAACTCAGAAAGTAATGAATGATGAAGTAAACAAATTGTATTTTGAAAATGTGAAATTAAAGAAACAATTACAAGCTGTGAATTCTTCTCAAGGTCAAGCCATTGTACCCTATCAGGTCCTTGTGCCACAAACAACCAATTATGTCACAATGTCTACTAAAGAATTTAATGCAACAAGATTGAAATTTGAAAAGGAAATTGAAAGTTTGAATAAACAAAATGAAATGACAAAGAATGAGGCAAAGATGAAATTTTTGAGAAAATTTTGGAGCATAGAGTAAAATTGGTTGTGGATAAGCTTGGGAGTGTGCATGATTGCTACTCTTCTTTATCTTAGGCCATTGAGCAATTGAAGATAAACTTTTCTATTTTGGATTTGTTGTATAAAAAATGGCAACCCCTATCTTCACACTCTGGTTACGATGTGCTTAGTAGTGCAAAGGAATCCTGATGCCCTTATAGCTTTGAAGCCCACTGAGCAAATGGTCAAAATGATCATTGATGAATACCAGTATGTGAATGGGAAAAGCCAAAAGATGCAAGCAAAGGTTGAATGTTTTACTATGTTTCAAGCATAAATTTATTCCTTTCATACTGATAGAAGAAGAGAAAATCAAACGTCTTGACACATGGAAGATGGAATTCGGCCAAACAGTATTCCAAGTTATGGATTTTTTGAAGAAGGATGGAGATGTCAGCATTCTAAGTTTTAACATGAAATTGGACCAAGTAATTGCCTTGGATGTTGGGTATGGAAAATTTGTGATGGATGTCAGAGCTTTGCTTGATAAAAGATGGAAAGATCACTAGGAGAACTTGCTTCAGATTCAGGCTTACTAATGGCCTGGTGATTTTACAATATATATATGGGAGGAGAATATCTTAGAGATGAATCATCAGCAACACAGGTTCAAAATGCAGAGGAGCAATGAGCCATATGCTAGCGTTAAATAGCACCACCACATCTTGAACGCTCTCCTTTTGTCTCTTTATGTTTTCTTCATGTTTTCAAAATGTATTCAAATATATTTGAAAATCTAAATTGGACTTATAAAAGACAAATATTGTAATATCAAGGGTTAGGAATACAAAGAGCCATTTTGAATGTGAAAGGTCTGAATCTTGTTGCTTCCTTTATAAAAGGAAACCAAGACCTTATGGCTCAGGATCTATTTGGGATTTTGATTTTTTGAAAGAGACATTGCATTGCCCGTACTTTGAAGCAAATCAATATAAAAGTTGTTATTCTCTGGTGCTCAACTTTTGGTTCTCATTTGTTTGTTGAATTGAATTGCTAATAGTTTATCTGGTTGTCTCCAATTTACTTTTTCTTTGTTATTCAAATCAACCTATTAAGTATATTTTTGATTTGTTAGAACACATTTGATGTTTCTTGTGTGGTTTGTTTATTGGGCTCCTTCAAGCAAGGATTAAAATCCTATACGTGAATCACAGTAACTTTGGAAAGTTAAATTGGATTGTTAAAGAAGAACCTGATAACTTACATATTTGCATGTCTATGCAAGTCATAGACCTAGAATTGCCAAGCAAATCAAGTTGTGGCTAAAATGGAAGCACATATTCTTCTTAGAGTGAAAACTTCGTAACCCAAAGGCAAGCACCGATCATTCTCTTTTGAAAATCATTCCCTTGTATATATTTTCAAAATCCAATTTTGTTTTTTTTGTTTTAGGAGTAGGGTTTAAAGATTTATAGAAAACATTAATCCAAATTGTATGCTAGATTGGGTTAAGTGAAGTGGATGATTTAATTGACAAAATTACATAAGATCCTTAATCTGTTCTGAAGTCACCAACAAACTTGAAAGTAAATTGTCATTGGTGAAACAAGGTAACACCCACCTACGCTTGAACAAAGCCTAAAGTGCAGAGAATTTTGATTAATCTGATCAATTATGTTAGTTGGCCAAATTCACATATAAAACCTAACCATAAGATTCAGTATATCTTTAGGGTTTTATAATTTGCAGATTTGAGTGCCAACAAAACCAATATTGACATTAAAGTGATGTACAAAAGCATTGGCCAAATCATTGAAGGAATGAATAGAACTATGAGGAAGAGAATAAAGCCATTCAATTGCATAATCCTTTTAGTTTCTAGGGAAGAGCTTTGTAAAAAATTTATCATCATAAATATAATCAAAATAAACTCCCAATTGTGTCATAAGGTCCCCTTTACCACTATACATTACACTAGGGGCCACCGAACAAACTAGAAATGTATAAGAAATAACTCAAATGAAAGTTGATTATGCTTGATTTCTCCTTTGACTAGTAGGGGTAATGCATCAACTTTACTTTGCATCTCATCAATTCTTTTAAGGATGACATCTATGTTGGAAGGATGAAAATTAGGAGTTATGATTAAAATGGGAGTGGAAGTGGCAACATGAGATAATACATGGAGTGTAGGTTGATTGGGGGACAAAGAATGAAGTTGGAATGAAAGCACTAGAAGTGGGAACATGAGTAGTGGGTGATAAGTAAACACAATCAGGGGATGAGTGGAAGGTACAATATGAGAAGTAGGTACAATGAGAGGATCAATGATAGGAGCTATGAAAAATTGATAAGCAATACAAAGAAGAGAAGAAATATGTGGTTTGGCTAATGCAGGAGAAGATGTGGAAGGACGCACACTAGATGAAGAGACTTGTGAAGGAAGGGGAGGAGACACACTATTTAAGGAACTTGATGAGCTTATCCTTTGACCTATATCACTTAATACTTCCATCACATAAGGATTATCCATTAACAAGTTATGAAGAACATCAATCAAATTTGAATAATTAACATTATTGCTCAAATTCGTAAAGGTCTGATATAAGTATTTGTGTAGTAAGATTCATGTCTTGCCTATCCATATGTACAACATGTGCATCAAGATGAAAAACATCTTCCCCATTAAAATATGTAGTAGTCATCAAATCCTCAATCATAACTTCCTCACAATGAATCGAGGCCATTGTAGAGTTAAGCCTAAGGTTTCTTCTTAATGCAAAATGAGGATTAGGTTGAGACCTTGACATTTAAGCAAAATATAAAGCAATGAAAAGGAAATTGCATCCAAGTAATCCTAATTTTTTCTGCCAACAATTCATACCAAAGATTGAACAATTTAAGGATATTGCAATAGGTAATTTGTATCGACACAAATAATATTACTAAAGCATTTCAAAGTTTAGGCCATAAGAATCGTCCCTTTTTAAACATGTTCATATGTTCTTTCAAGTATTTAATATTATCATCATCCTCATCTTGACCTACATCATCTTCATCATCCTTGAAATTTGACTGTAGACCATCTATATTGTTACCAGATGTATTTGGATCATCATTTTCTATACCATCCATATTGTTGTCTTTCATAACATCATCTAACTATGGATTGTTGTCTTCTTGTGCCTGAACATAACCATCTTCAACATCATCATGGATGTCAATTTCTTTGATGTTCTCTAATCCCTCTCTCTCATTTTGTTGGCCATCATTGTTTTGCTCAGTATCCACTAATGCATCGTCAAATACATGCCTTAATCTTGGATCATAATGTATGACAAATATCCATTTCGGGTCCAAAATATCTTCATAGAAAAATACTTACACATGAATGACATGCATATATTAGACGTATGGTATAACAATTTTATTGATTAATAAATGCATGTATATATTCACAATAAAGTATGAATTAATAGATTAATGATCACTACCGCTTCTTGTTTAAGTTAAAGAAATACCTGTTCACAATGAATTGGTAGAACATAAGTCTCCTTATCCTCCAATAGGAAACATGAGGAATCTATAGAAAACAATCCACTATGGGTATCATGTCTTCGTGTCCTCTTAAATGCTTCATACCATCTACACTTAAAAATACAACATTTAAAAGAGCGATAATCCAACTTAATAATTTCTTGTATTTTTCCAGCATATTGTAGATTCCCTTCAATTATATTCTTATCTTTTGAGCTTGATCGACTGGATTGCTTGAAGCAACCATGATGCCACAATCGAAGGATCGTCTCTTTACATCTACACTTTCTACATGATAATGTCGACCATATGCCCACATTGCTGGATATTCCCTTGCTTGTGAAAGACCATTTATTTAGAGTGAAAACAAATATAATGACGAATATTAAAATAGTTAATAGTGTCAAAACTGGAAGGAAACAACATTTTGTAAAATTCCAATTGTACCTTTCTTTCACATCCTCTAGACATGTTGATTTCATCTTCTGTTATGTTTGAATCTATACCTACATCTTCTATTTGATTTTGAATTTGTTCAGTAACCCATTCTAGTGTGCAATCTTTGCCCCATTCCCCAAGTAGATAAGTGGGAAGTGGAGTATTCCTTGGGTTCGATCTCTTAAACTGTCTCCTTGCTTCTAACACTTCTCTCTTTTTATCATACATATCAATCCATTTGTTCATAAAGTCCATGTGGTATAGAATGAATTTGTCGAGTATAGCACTTTCATCTACACCTATTACATGTCAACATGTTTATTTCAAACTCCAAATATCATGCTGTTAATTTGACAAATAAATTACAGAGTAGATTAATGATTGCAAGAAAACCACATTGATCATGAATTTACTTACTAATTTCTACTCGAACACCATTAGATTGTGGTTTTTCTCCATCAATAATATATGATGCTCGTTCTTCATCCTAGAAATGTGGCCCATCTTCAAAATCCTTACCAAGGAATTCACACATGAAGAAAAATGCTTCATTCAATACATACCCTTCATCCATGCAACCCTCTGGATGTGCCTTTTGTCAGACATATCTTTTTAGAGTTTTCATATATCTCTCAAAGAAAAACATCCACCTTGTTGATACGACACCCACCAATTCAATGTCATCAACTAGGTGTATAAGTAAATGGACTTGTAGGTCCATGAAACTTGTAGGGAGCTCCTTCTCAAATGCACATACAATTTCTGCAATTTCCTTCTTCCATTTTGGTACTTCACATTTGTGGATCTCCTTGGAGGTCACCCACCTAATATAAGAATAGTAAATTAGTATGAACCTTTAGTCAAAAATTAAAATGCAATATAATATCTCTATGTCTCTCACACATGAACATTTCATATAAACACATACCTTGTAAATGCTGACAATCGACTTATGGCATTCCTTAAGTCAACTGTAAGACATGAATCCCCCCTAATTGCCAATGGCATGATATGCTATCAAACACATTTATGAAAAGGTCATTAGTAATTTTTTCTCACACAACAAAATATCAAAATATATTTAGTACTTAGTCAATGTTACCAGTAAATGTTAAATGATAATATATAATACCTTCATAAAATTATGAAAATTATGTGTTTTAAATCCTGTGATATGTCCATCAACTGTAAAAGCTTTAGCCAATGATGACCCATAGCCATTAGGTGTCCTTATTGAACGGATGACATTTTTTAGTTGGTCTAACTCTTTTTTTTTCAAAATCCATGGAGCTTCTGCATATGTTTCATTTAACCTGTTTGGCCACAAATGTTTTCTATCAATTTTGATACACGAAAGAGCAATATCTCTCCTCGAAGACAAGGTGTCCTTCTCTTTGCCTGATATATGTCGAAATATAGAATCTGGGACATTTTTGAACACATGCATAGGATCTAATAGGTGAGATATTAATAGATCCTTCCAGTAAGGGAGCTCATAAAATATGGATTTCCTTTTCATTCCTTCTGACATACTAACTACAACTTGTTCTGGTTCTTCAATTGAATCACCCCGATCAAAAAAATCCTCCCAACCTTTCAATTCAGCATCTTCATACTTCTTAAGCCAATCACATGGACCCATAATCATGGGAGGGCCTCTATTTTCAACTTTTCCATCAAATTGATTCTTCAGGCAATTTCTAAACTTATGATCTAGTAGTAGAAAAACCCTATTGTTTGCGTAAATAAATTTATGTAGATCTTTAGAATACTACCCTTGAAATTGTTCTATTCATCTTGGACATGCAAATATCCCCTTTGTTTGACGCCCTACAATTCAATAAGTAATGTTAATAGCATCAAAAAAATAGTATAAAACTATGTATGAAAGTTGGGATGAAAATAAATTATGAGTGTAAATACATAAATATTTTATCTTACCAGAACAAACACAAAGTCCTAGGAAATCATGAATAGTCTAACATAGCACACCATACAACATGAAGGACCTGTTTGATGGGGGACGTGATATGTCATATATTCTTATGCCTTTCCATAGCAGTTACATCTCATCAATAAAAGGCGCAAGATAAACATCCATGTTTTTAACTTGATGTTTTCCTAGAACAATGAGAGTCAGCATAAGGTGCTCCTTTCTAACACTCATCCATGGGGGAATATTGTCTACTATCAATCCGATTGGCCAAACACTATAATTTGAGCTCAGGAAATAGAATGGGCACACTCCATCAATTGCAAGACCAAACCTGATACTACGGGGTTCATCTTTGAATTTTCTTGGCCATTCTTCCTCTGTGTTTCATTGCTTTGGAGTCGGTCAGAATTCGCATGAATCCATTTTTACTCCTGTTCTTTGCATGACAGTCTATCAATTATGCAAGTGACTTGCAACAAAACATTCGTTGAAGTCTAGGTATAATTGGCATGTGACATAAAACCTTCTTTGGAATTGTAGGACCTTGTACATCTGTACAATATCTCTTCTCTTTGCATACAGGGCATTCTACCTTGTTTTGATATTCATCTCTGTATAAAATGCAATCATTTTTACATGAATGAATTTGCTTATACTCAATCCCCAACTCAACCAACAACAGTCGTGCCTCTCTGCAAGTTGATGACAACACATTCTCTTTAGGGAATATTTTAGTTTTTAGTGCCCTATAAGATTGCTAGAGATTAAATCAATTGAATGTTTGACTTATGATGAACATGTTTTATATGTCAATCTATACTAGGACTATTTATATACAATATATGGTTTTAAAATCCCCTTAAAGAAATATAAATGAAGTTGATGAATGTTTACAATTATGTACACCAATTGATAATGCAAAGTAAGAAAAAGATTTCAACTCACTTCAGTAGGGTAGTGAATCCTTTCTCTGACCAACCAAATAGTGACTTGATTTCTAATAATATTAATGTGCATGCCAGTTTTGAGGTTCTACTTGCACTTGATTTGAACACAGGTGTCTTCGCTGCTTTCTTGATGGAGTCTTTCAGGTTGTTATCATCAATATTACATTGGTGGTAATTACCCCTGATATCATCGTTACTGTCAACCATATGATCATTATTGTCATCATTGTTTCCATCCCCAAAGAAATCTGTAAGCATCTCATTCAATCCTTCTTCATGTACTACATTTTCACTATCATGATCATCATCATTAAGGCTAGGTGGCATGTCATCAGTGTATGCGGATCTCATCAACTCTTCAAATTTCTCAGCTGGTAGTATTCTCTTCAATGTTGCTCTTCACCCTGGTATGGTTTAAAGGATGGTTTGGATCATCCCATCCAAATCTTAATAACCCAGTTGGATCTTAGGTATTAGTATGTGTTTCATCAACATCTTCTACCTATCAACAAACGCAAGCATTATTTAATGTTTGGAAACAATTGGATAAATCATAAATGCATCAATTTCAAAGAAATATAATCAAATATGGCTTAAAAAATATAAATATAAATTTTATGAACATATATACATCAATTGAATAATGGAACATTATTTTATAGACTACCTTTTTTATACAATAATTTAAATAAAACACAATTTTGACAACATAGTTTATAAAACACCAGTCCACACTCATTTATTATTCTTTGGTTTTATGCCCTTAAGAACATCCTTAGGGAGACCTTGTTCTTCCCTCTTCTTTTGCGCAAGAGTGCATTTTAAGAAGGGGTAATCAATCAATAACTCATCCCCAATGGTAAGGTCCATAATAGCCTCAACCATTATCAATCTATCAACCTCTCTTTCCATATCTCCATCTTTATCATTTATAACCTCAACAAATCGACAATTCGGTCTTACAGTAGGGTCCCTTCCCTTACTACTATTTATAAATCCTGCAATATTTTTGTGTGTATGCACGTCCATTTATATACATAAGATGACCTCTATTCATTTCTTTTCCACTTTACAATTGGAGACGATGTGTATACATATTTGAATTTAGACCATATGCTGACATGCTAGGCTTATATTCTGCTAGCCTTCTCCATTCACCACTGTAATATGATGGACCATAATATAGCATTAATCTCCTAGTGGTTTGTTCTGAATTGTTTCTATATTTAGATCCCACATGTACATTTTGGACAATAAAGAGGCCTAGATTCGCTCCATGAATATTGAAGGGTCGTATCATGTAGTTGTATCCCCAAAATTGAAACACCCCGTACACTCTAAGTAGTTGTTGATCACTAGGCCAAGCGTAATATAGTCGACGATCAAATGTTTCTTTGTAAATTGATCTCAAACTCAGGGGCAAGTCATCATCTCCATCACATTCATTCTTATAGGGTATGTAGTCCACCTTCCCCTTGTCTTTAAGCAAACTATGCATCTTTAAACTGGTTCTTATTTTGTTGCTTGTTTTCATCAATTCCTCATCTTCTGAGCTGGTATATTGGCACATATTTTTGTTAGATGTATCATCTGATAAATGATCATTGCCCTCTAGGCTAGAAGTTGGTGATTCAGGAAATTTTAAACCAAGAACTTTATCTTGCAAGTATTCATTAAGAAAAAAATTAGTTATTTAAATAATATAAAACAATGTTTAAATGAAATATACATGTTATTTATATCAAATTGGAAAATCCTTACCACAATTCCTATTGGATTTGAATCAATTGTAGGAGGCATACTACCGACTGGAAGCTCATCATATATGTAATGTCTTTGTACAATCGCTCGTTTGAATTGTTTCTTTCCACGACATACATAACATCCACAAACAACAATTTTCTCAAACTATTCATCCCATGTACTATAGTCTTGACCAATCTCTTGTTCAGTGCAATCATTTGTTGTGTCTGTAGGATCCATTGCCATATCCTCTTCCACCCACTGTCCTCTACGTGATTTAACAGTTTTAGGTCCACATCCATGTACATATCTTTTTCTTTTGCTAGTTGAACGCTCAGGCTCTGCATTTGCTCCAATCTCCATCTAAATTAATCAACAACATGCATTAATTTATGTCAAGAAATACATTATAAATTTCAATAATATTGTGAAAAAAGATGGACGTATCACAAAATGCCATCAGATCATTTTTTCCTAAGTTAAGTCAAAATTTGAGTACTTGATGTCCTGTTTCATCCATTGTGTCCTTATTTGATATGACACGATCTGTTGCCATGGCCTCGTCTGGCCCCTATAATACACAATATAGTAAATAATGTTTAGTACACCAATTATATCATTTCAACAAATATGCTATCCAACACAAAACCTCACTTTAGTCATATATTTGACATATTGATATCATGTTTTGGCCATCCTAATTTTCAAAAATTTCCCTTGATCATAGAATCACATTTAATCACCATTCCTGTGCATTTTCAACCAATAAGTTTGACCTTAGAGGCCTCATGGATAGAAAATGATTTTATCTCCTCTATCTTGTAGCATTTGTGAATTCATAAACACCTTCCTCCTTTGGTTGAGGTTGCTTTCTCTTCTTACCTCTATTGTATCTGCAGATTTTGTTGTCATATCTATTTCCACCCACCTTCCTCTATGATTTAGTAGTTCTACGCCATCCTCGTCCTCTCTCCATGGCCACCTCTGGATCTTGTAATACACAACAATGACAATAGTCACATAACAGCTATGCTCCAATATTCACTATCATATGAATATCATAATTAACATTGTAGAGGTTGTCATACCATGAGGCATAGGTAACAACCATAGGAGGTTTAAAAGCAACACTACCAACATTAAATTATTGTCATAGTACACCTAGGATAGCTAGGTATGAATCCATATAGTTATTACTATAAAATTGTCTCATTAATCTTGTGACCAGGTTAAGTCACTATCATAGTAACAATGTAGTTAGTCATCAATCAACATGTTGTCTTTGCATTTCAATGAGATCAATTCTTGAAAAATGACAATCCAGAGGTTAAAGAGACAAGTTGATACCTTACCCAAGTTATCATGTTCTTGAAACCTTGTCACTATAAAGAGGAGATATCTAGAGAGTAATGTCACAAGGACATAACCAAGGCATGCACTATCATGAGCCATAGGGACAACTTACTACACCATCCAAAACTCCATTTGAACCAGCTACTATCAATAATTCACATTATTGGCGACTATCATGAAGAAAACACCATGCATAAGACTGTCATAGTCAAAGTGGAGAGGATTGTCTAGTCATTTTATGACTGTCATAATGGCTAGTGGTTTAGTTACCATTCTTCAACCTAAAATAGGTTAATGAGAACATAGAAATGAAAATCACAATACCATAAGCATTGCCATAAGTTGCCAATATAGTCCCAATATCATGTCATGATAGTAAGAGAAGAGTTGTTTAGTTTTTCCAAAGCAATATCACTTGCATAAGGATTATCACCAACCATCTGTGTAAGGTCGTGAAAGAGTGAGTCATTATTGAGCTAATCATAAGAGAAGCATGAAGTCAAAATGCTATCATGGAAACAAGATATAGTTACTTATTATAAGGACAATCCAAATTTGGTGAGGTTGCTACAAGCAACCAAATTTGGCATTCCATTAGATAGTGATATCAACTTCCAAGCAAAATACATCATTTTGCACTGATAGGTGCTAAATTAGGCGCACTTTGCGTCACCTTTTATGCCCCAAAAAGATTACATTTAGGCCTAAAAGTCGGTGCTAAAGTCATTGCTAACTACTCCAACTATAGCACCGACTAATGGATAATTTTTTTAAAAAAAATTCCAACCTGGACATACCCCAAAACAATAAAACACAAAACAAAACTTTATTGGTTTTTGGTGTTCATTTTGTGTTTGGAGATCAAGTGTTTGACGTGTAGAGATTGAGCATTTGGGTTTTTTGTGTTTGTCCTTATTTTGGGTAGATCCTTGGCAATGGCGGGACCTGTATTCCAACCCCAATTTCCTTTCCATTCCTAAAGCGCATACTCACTTTCTTACATCTCAAAAGTCCTAGGTTCGAGCCACGACAACCTTTGCTTCCAGATATCTCAGCCTTTCAATTCGTGCTGCTTCTCTTCTATTCATGCTAGGTAAGGGCATCGCCTCTCTTTCATCTACTCTTTTTTTCTCGTCAGATGTCATATTCGTTTGGACAATTGCGGGTCTTGTAATATTCATAGGGCATCTATTGAAGATGATTCTGAGCAAGGCTTTTCATAATAGACGACAAATTTCCACATTCCATAATATTATAAATGTGTGCTTCAGGATTAAACTATGTGAATTGAATATCTCAGCCTTTGCTTAAAGGAAATTGTTGTCTACCTTGATATGGATGAAATCACATTTTGCCACTAGTTGATAAAATTTCTCTCTGGATTTATTTCAATTGATGCATAAGCTTACTTTCTTTCAGCAAACTTACAAAGAAAAACAGCTTCATGATTTGTTCTACAAAGTAAAGGTCAAAAACCTTGAGGAATACAGAAAAATTGGATGAAAACTTTCATACCTGGCAGTGTGCACTTCGTTTGCCTCCATAGATTGGACGAAAATAATTTGCCCTAGGTCACCTCAAAATATCAAGCAATAGAGGGAAGAGAGCAAATGGAGCAGACTTTGGCCACAATGAGGTAATTCATTGTCAATTTATAGATTTGTAAATGTTTCCATTGTTTCTTTGATTTTTAGTTTTTAGTTTTTTATTTCTAAATTTAAAAGAAGAAATTTATTATATATATATATAGGGACATGAGACTGACAAAGATAAAGAGGCATTGGCTTCCATATTGGGGGTAGAGGCAGTGAACAAATTGGATGGTGTGGACTTGAAAATGCTTGCTAGATACATAGAAAAACAATCTAGTAAAGCCCCTGAAACATTACAACCAAATCAACAGTGTCAAAGGGAATCAATTGATTCCCCAACTAGTCCTAGATCAGGCAAAAGATCCAGAAGGAAATCAATAAAATTAACCTCTAAGAATGTGGAACAGGGAGCAGAGGCTTCCAATGTCCCAGCCACTCCTTGGACACAGACTTCTTCGACCACCATGCCATGTTTTGCATCTTGTATTGGTACCAAGTCCGAATGATAGATGCTAGAATAACATTTGTGAATAGGTTAAAGGAATCATGCCTTCAATGGTTCAAAGACCATCTACATTTGCCATTCTCAAAGATACCCATGCACCTGCAAAAAATAATTATCCATGACATGGAGACTGAATTTGGCACAGGTTGGTCTGTAAAGAAGATAAAGCTACGAATGTCTTAAAACTGCAAGAGTTTCGGTGCGACCAAACAAATAAGATAAACAAACTCCCTCCCGAGCTAAGGCTCAAAAAAAGGCCAATTGATGTAAGTTTGAAAGTATGGAAAGAGCTTGTAAAAGCATATGAGAAGTTTGATGCACGGAGGAAGTCCGGTGAGGAGAGTACACAGGTATTTGAATTTGCTCATAAGATTATATCAAATTTATTAAACGATTTTTAAATTTTATTTGTGCATAGTTAAATTGAATTAGTATATGTTTCAGGACAAGGCCTGATAAACTTCGTTCTATGCATCACAGTGGTCAGAAAGGTTTACAGGCCTTGATCTGTACATTTGTAAGTATATTTAATAAGTTAAATGATATATATTTTTATTTCCTAGGAAAAAGTAAATGATTGCATATTAATTAGTTTAACTCGTCCATGTGCCATGTTTTGATAGGAGAAGAAATATGGTCGGCATCCAAGCCAATTTGAAAAGGAAATGTTACAAAGCAAAAAGTGGACCGATTTTGTAATCTGGATGGAGAACGAGGTATCAATAGTTGACTTTCAATAACTTAGTTGGATATTGTTGTGTTAATATGTCAATTTGCATATCTTGTGTTGAGTTGTTTATTGATGTGTAGGATGAGTTCTAAAGTGCTTCTCTGTTGGCCCTAGATCCCACTCAATTGTCCTATTATTTGCAATCCTGGACATGTGCACATGTCCTCCTAGTTACCTTATTGCAGTGTTGAGAGTTGAACTTCTCATTATGAATGCACCTTTTTACCTTTATAGAACAATCCTTGGACATTTTTCACCATAATTTTAATCCACAAAGCTCGACAACTGTAAGGGCAATCACTTATATACAAACGTGAGTTATGTATACTAGTCTTGTGCTTTATTACAAAAAGTGGTTGCAATTAACCTAATCTTGTGGTCATTATCCACAACATTTTGTGTGTGCCATGCTATCTCATATGCTTAAGTTTGACGGTCTAATAATGAACAACAAACCCCTGTTTGCTTGCCTCCTTCTTATGACTGATCCCATTTTGGATTCCTTATGAAGTCAGGGTGATTTGAAGGAAGATCAAAGTTGCACTCCAAGTAGATGTGTGGATAAAGAAGGGCTTAGCAGAATATGGAAACCTTTAGATTTTATGATTTTTGTTTTTTCCATTTCAAAACTATTTGTTTTCTTTCTTTTCTAATGAACATTTATTCAGAAGCCCTTTCCTACACCCAAATCTTTAGTTTTAAACTCACTTGCATGGAAGATGCATTAAAGGTATCAATTATATATGTTCCATCATTTAAATCCATTATTTTATGGTTCTCAGTATGACAGAAAGAAGGATGTTGTTGCTTCTTAGACTTGTTGCACACCTTGCACTAGGTCCACAGGCTGGTGGAAGGGTATTCAAGGACATAATGGCTCCCATATCAGATTTTTTTGCAAGGAATCAATTTAAAATTGTCTGAGGCCTAGCTTTCATTCCAACCTAGGATTCCATCACAATAATGTCATAGTGCAGTCTTTAGATATGTGTATAGTTTATGTGCATGGTAGCAACCATTTAGTAATAATTCCTCACACACCACACTGTAACTGAGATGTGTGAATACCCAAAAACTATACAGGTTCAGTCCAAACACTATCATAAGATCATGCTTGATAAGATCACAGATACATCATAGTTTAGGTGTGGGTAGGACTTCCTTAGGGTAGGTAGGACTTCCTTAGTGTAGCCCTAACTATGCATTGTAGTAGAATCATTATATTGACCATTCCAAGTTCGGACTAGCAGGGACAACGGAGTTTCAAGACCCTTGCCAGCCAAGGGAAGGTTGATATAAGAATTTTGAGGGACCTAAGGTAGTGACGGTCATATAGGATTGGGTTTGGGTTATGTTTGGAACCCATAAAGTCTTGAGGTATTCTTAGAGGGGTGATATGTGACTAGGGTATGAAGGCTAGGACTTTGTATGTAATCTTAAGCCCTCCTTTTGGATTTGTTGGAAGCCTTCTTCATTGATACATAAGGATTGTCAAGACTCCTATGATAGTGCATTAGAGAGGCATTGAAATCACAAAGGAGATAAAAGTTATTAGGCCATGACCCATTGGAGAAGGGATTGTCATAAAGAGCATGACAATGTTACCTTGTCATAGTCATAAAGGGGATAGTCTTTGTGGTAGTAATTATAGTCACTAAGTTTACATCCACCTTCCTAGGGTCTGCAGAAATGCCTGAAGTTGAATATGCCTATTTTAAAGATCTTACCATGAGTATTTTCCATGCTTTTACCCCCCTAATGATCTGAAGATTGAATATAAAGGTGTGGAAATTATTGACTAACCTTACTACTGTCACTGTCAATTTGCTAACATGCAAGACATTCATGAGGTTTTTCTTGTTTTATTCAAGATTTATATAATCTTCCTTATTGATAAGATGGGGGTCTACTATTCCCAAATTATCTACGACAAAATACCAATGGAGACCTCCCCAATCCTCATCTCAAGTTTCAAATGCACAATGAAACGATGGAGGACAATCATAACTATCATAATAGTACATTAGCATTTTTTGTCTCAAGGTGGCCCTTGAGACTGCCAAGGGGATGGATATAGAGTTGGGATTATGGTTTTTGTTTCAAAGCCTTGTGTCATTGACCTAATATTTATTTGTGGCAAGGATCCCAATAGTCTAAAGATTACAAATTGTTGTCAAGAAGGGACTACGATAGTTAAGTGTGGTATAGTGATACAATTTCATCTTGGTTGAGTATTGTATAAATCTCAAGCTATTTAGAATGCATGGGGGTATTAGGGTATGGTATCACTATATAGGTAACCATCAAGTGATTTCTTCAACCCAATCTTGGCCTATGTAGTACCCAATGTGAAGAGCAAGATAGTGTTGTCCAAGAACCTTGTTACAGTCACAAATGAGGGCAGTCTTAGCTATTGTAACCATAGTTGGAATCCCTTATTGTTACCATAACATATGTGACCTAAAACCATGACTCTATGAGTATGAGTTGTTTGAAACTGCTTTGAGAAGATCCCATTATGGGAATGAATCATAATTCAGTGTTAAATAGGATTGTTGTCATTACAAAAAATCTAGGGCAGTCATTGTATCCTCTCATTGCCATCATAGAATTAATGCAACTATAGTTTTCAATACCAAAGAGATGGAATTAATGGTAACCATAAGGTCTGTGTTGACTAGTCTCAATCATCCATCCCTCGATGGTAAAAAATAATGTCCCAAAGGAGACATAAATGATGATACAAATGCAGACACAAAATAAGACCACTTTATATTCTTCTATTTTAGAGGGTTGTCTCTACATTGCTGGTCTAGATTAAGGAAGACATGATTTAAGAGTTCACTAGATTTGATGGCTACAAGCCATTCATCAAAGCCACACAAGGTGGCATGGTCAGGTTTCTAAATGCTTAAGTCCTCCTTTGTCAGATGTTGTAGTTGTAACTACCCTTTTAGACATGTATGCAAAATGTGGAAGCATAGACAAGGCACATGAACTGTTTGACAAAATGCCTCAAAGAAATGTGGTCTCATGGACTGCAATGACTGTAGGATATGCACAAAATGGATTTGTTGAAAAGGCTTTAGAAATTTTAAAGCAAATGCAATTGGCTAGTGTAAAGCCAAATTCCACAACCTTTGCCAGCATCCTCCCTGCCAGTGTCAAAATGGGAGCTTTGGAATAGGGTATGGACATCCATCAATACATAAAGGATAGAGGAATTTTGTCATATGTTGTAGTTGCAACTGCCCTGTTAGACATGTATGCAAAATGTGGAAGCATAGACAAGCCACGTGAACTGTTTGACGTAATGCCTCAAAGAAATATCGTCTCATGGACTGCAATGATTGCAGGATATGCACAAAATATGGAATCATAGATAAAAAATGTGAACTGTTTGATAGAATTCCTCAAAGAGATGTCATCTCATGGAATGCAATGATTGTAGGATATGCACAAAATGGATTTTGCAAGGATGCTCTCAAAATCTTTGAATTAATTAAGTACTCCGGAACATATCCTAACATTGTAAGCTTTGCTTGTATTCTAGGTGCATGCAGTCATGCAGGTTTAGTTGATGAGAGCTGTACATACTTCAATCACGTTTGTAACCCTTATTGCATTACACCTACAATTGATCATTATGTGTGCATGGTTGACCTCCTTGCCCGTGCTGGCTATCTTGAAGACACCCTAAACTTTATCTTTCTTTCTAAATCCCCAAATTTGCCCTATTCTTGCTCACATTGAAGACCCGTGAGCGGGAATAGGGCTAACATTTTTTCTTTCCAAAATCAGCCAGACAACATATTCTTACTTCAATTTTTTTTCAAACAAAATGCATCTTTATCTTAAGGTTACTCATGAACCTTAAGATAAATAATTATTGAAAAAAATTGTGCATTCCTTAATGACATGTAAGAGAATTTAATCAACTGCTACTTAAAAACTCTTTAATGTTTCTATCTAATGCAGGTTATTAGATTAATAGTGAAAAAGAACATACATGGACCAAACAATTTGTGGCACTTAAGGTTATGTAATAGAATTTATAGTTGATAGTTAAATTGTATAACAAATTTTTTATAATATTTACTAACGTTTATTAGAATTGTTGCATGTTTTACATCATTGGAATGACATATTAGCTGTAATTTTTTTGAAATTTTATTATGGTATGTGCACTTTGATATGATGTAATATGATTATGGTTTCATTTCATATGTTGTAATATTAGATCTATATAACAGAAAAACAAATTATTACATGAAATAAATAATAACTTTTCATTTTAATTTTTTTTTTTTTGCAGAACACAGGTCTTCCAGAAGATCAAGATGATCTTCATGATATAGATCTAGATTATGTTGGTTCTGGCACAGATCACATGGCAGAGGATGATGATAATGCAGATACAGAAGACACCGAGGCTGATGATGATGATGATGATGATGAGGCAGTTGCTGGTAGTAGCCAGTGACATTCATGATCATATAGACTGCATCATGGATCATTGTTGATATATCATTATGATGCCTCTTTTCATGGTTACTATCATATGTATCATTTTCACGGCCTGGTAGTACCATATTAATGAGTTGTATCATAAATTTATGTATCATTTTGACTTATATCATTTTTACATGTATCATCTTGACTTGTATCATTTTGAGTTACATAATTTATCATTTTTACTTATATCATTTGTACATGTATCATTTTGACTTATGTCGACTGTTGGACATGTATCATTTTGACATGTTATCTACTGACATATTTGACTTTCACTTGTTTTAGTTATATATGGTGATGATCTTATCATTATTGACTTGTCAATTTATATATATTGAAAGTGGTCGATGATTTTTGGATGGATATTTATTACGTATGATGATTTTAATTTACTGCTTAGGATGGATGTTGTCAAATTCAATTAAATTATAGATATTTGACTCACTTGTTGTAATTATAGATGATGATCATGTTATAGTAATTATCTTGTTATTTAATCATATGAATTAAATAGTTAAATTACTTTATAATCATATGAGTTATTTAAGAGGCATGATATATTTAACTAATTAAATTGAAATAAAACATATTAAATTAATAAATGTAAGCAAAACAAGAAACATTTTTAGCAGCAAAAAATGAAGCAACAATAGAAACCAAACTAGAAGCAAACCAGAAGCAATAGCAAAACTTGGCGTTATCTAGGAAGCAAAAATAGAAGCAATTCATGTAGCAAACAAAGAAGTAATAATGGAAGCAATTTTAGAAGCAACAAAAGATGCAATAATAGAAGCCATATTAGAAGTAACAAAAGACGCAAAAATGGAAGCAAAATTGGAAGCAACAAGCGACGTTATATCGGAAGTAAAATTGGAAGCAAAACCGGAAGCAAAATTGAAAGCAAAAGTGGAAGCAAAACTGGAAGCAAACTTAGAAGCAAAACTGGAAGCAAAATTGGAAGCAAAACTGGAAGTAAAACTGGAAGCAAAACCAAAACCAAAATTGGAAGCAAAACTAGAAGCAAAATTGGAAGCAAAACGGAAGCAAAATTGGAAGCAAAAGTGGAAGTAAAATTGGAAGCAAAATCAGAAGCAAAAGTGGAAGAACAATTGGAAGCAAAATCGGAAGCAAAAGTGGAAGAACAATTGGAAGCAAAACCGGAAGCAAACCTGGAAGCAAAATTGGAAGCAAAATTAGAGCAAAACTGGAAGCAAAACCGGAAGCAAAACCGGAAGCAAACCTGGAAGCAAAATTGGAAGCAAAATTGGAAGCAAAACTGGAAGCAAAACTGGAAACAAAATTGGAAGCAAAAGTGGAAGCAAAACTAGAAGCAAAATTGGAAGCAAAATCGGAAGTAAAATCGGAAGTAAAATCGGAAGCAAAATTGGAAGCAAAATTGAAAGCAAAATCGGAAGCAAACCTAAAAGCAAAACTGGAAGCAAAACTAGAAGCAAAATCAGAAGCAACATAAGAAGCAAAACTAGAAGTAAAATCGGAAGCCAAACTAGAAGCAAAAAAATCTGGTGCTAAACCTGACGTCAACTCGACGCTAAATCCGGTGCCAAAGTGAACACGCATTTTGGCGCCGAGTTTTGCGCCGGTAGAAGTGTCCAGTTCATGAACTCAAATGCAGTAAATTTTGGCGCTATTTTAGGTGCTAATTGCTTGTTTTGTTGTAGTGTATTGTGATTTATTTATGCTTTAGTAGAACAATATCTCCAAACTTGTACACACAACTCACTAGAACCTATAAAACTACATCAATAGGATAAATTTATAGTCATCGATATTTGTATTTTACTAAGATATCAACTAAGTACAAGGCAATAATAAATCAAGTCTAAGTCTAAGATGGAGTCATGAGGATTTTACTAAGTCAGCCTTCATGAAAGCATGCAAAAAGTT
Source organism: Cunninghamia lanceolata (assembly GCA_027924645.1). Lineage (NCBI taxonomy): Eukaryota > Viridiplantae > Streptophyta > Pinopsida > Cupressales > Cupressaceae > Cunninghamia > Cunninghamia lanceolata. The sequence goes on from BSBN01001866.1 coordinate 21,385, forward strand.
GTGAAAGACAACAAGAGATATAGGGTTGTAATAGAGTTGGAACTAGTGTGGCCACCATAATGTATACAAGCATGAGATAAAAATGAAAACGTGATGTGTAAGGTTATAGTGGAGTTGGACCTAGTGTGGCCCACATAATATACACACACATGAGACAATGTAAAAGTTGTGAATAAGATCACAATGTATAGGGTTATCATGGATTTTTAAGTAGTGCGACCCTCATAATTTATGCATGTAGGAAATCATGCAAATTTGAGAAAGTATGTAATATGCCCCCTCAAATTGAGTGAATACGTTGTTATGAAATCAATTTGAGGAGAGGAAATAGTTTAATGGCCACATATGACAACATGGTAGCCCCAATGTGTAAATCAAATGAATTCTGTGAATGTCCATGTGATGGGGGACAAGAAGGTTTTAGCCCCAAATTTTCCGTAAGTGCAAGGACAAGTCATAAAAGGCAACCATATGCCAAATGTGACCATGTAAGTGCCATGCACGTAATAATATAAAGGATATAATCATGTAAGTACAAGAGGATAAATAAGTCATAAGCATATGTGGTGTAAGATATAATAGTGGGAAGGAGAACATGTCTTAATACATGTACATATCAAAAAATGATGCAATCTTGTGCAATGTTGAGCTTATTACCCTAGCCTTTTGTCTATCCCTATACACACATTCTTGCATATATATCACTCAACTCATCCTTATGTGTACAAATTCCTATACATTTGCCTAAACTACACATTTATTACACCTATCCATACACATGTCCATATGTAACCATTATCTACCTAGGGTCATTTTTGCAGTTGTGAACTTGATGGCTCCCGCCTTTTGAAATTTTAGATTTAAATTATGGCCAATTACCACCCATTATTTCTTGACACAAGAAAACTAATTACACATTTACATGATTTGGTGTTATGTGTTAGTATTTAAAGGAATTTAATTACATTCAATTCACATCTCCTAATCCTTTGATCTTATTTTACATATCATTCACATTACAACACTTCAATTGGTACACTAAAAGGAATCTCAATCTACATGAGTATCCTAGGAGTATATGCACATCTAAAGAGTGCTCTTTTTATCATTTACACACATTTTCATGGGTTGACTTTGAAGAATATGTCCCTTAGCGACACAAGGAAGATATTTTAAAATACCAAGCTAGTCTTCAAATATCAGAAAAAGGTAAAGTAGACACAGAGCAATTAGGTGAACCAGAGAGTAGAATTCCACATTGCAAAGGGTTAGATTCAGACATAGACGACAAGTTCGTGGCTACAGATTAGACCTAGACCGTTGAACTCGACCCGAGGTAGAACATAAGACAAGCATAGAATTTGAGGAATTACATAGACATAAAAGTGCCATTTCCACACTAGATACAATCTAGCTTAAAATCTTCAACTAGGGCAATTAGTCTTTGGTCATAGAGCTAAGTACATTTATTATTCACATTTATTCCATTGCATTAGAATTTAATTTTGATTTCCAATGCCCACAATAGTCATTTATTAAACTAAGTTAATTTATGCTTATGTATATACATCTTATTGGACTAGCCTAATTTAAGTTTAAGGAAAGTATATTTTCCTTTACATTACTATACTCCCTATTTTTATTTTAAAGGAAATGTTGTAGTTCACATTATAATTATTTTTAATTTTAATGAACTTACTATTTTTTTAGTTTTGTGTTGCTCTCTAATCAAAATCCAGTCCTTCTAGATATTTAGAACTCAAAGATATACTAAAGGATGAGTAAAATAAGTATGGTTAAATTAACTATGATGAGTTAATTTGTTATATTTAGAAAGTTCATTAAAATAAATAAAAATAATTATACTTTAGTTCCAAATGATGGTGTCATCTTTGAGATGTTTTACATTAGTTATAAAAAGAAATATCTTACATTTTAAGGGTTCATTAAAAGGACCTTTTGATGTTGGGATTTCCTCTAGTGGTTAGTTTTGGATTTGTGAGAAGTATCACTTTTTCTAGAATGAGTAGACAGAGCTTCTTCTTTGGATCTATATGAGAACCTAAAGGTGATGTAGAATGTAAATCAAAATCAAGAGGCAAAGAAGAGGCTTGATCTTCATCATTTTTTATGTTTCTTAGGACTCAATGTCTCAAAATATAATGGGCCCCAATAATCTTTAGTGTCAACATTAGACATGAGAGAACTAGAGTGATTGGTATATGTATTATAAGCATGATTAGTTGTGTCGGGGATATCAATGTTTTATCCTTGTCAGCTACTTGGCAAAATTTGTATGGGTTGTAATCAACTTTTACCAAACATTGCTTACTTTGATGGGTAAACTTAATTTTATGGAGATGTGTGAATGGTTCAACACCCATTTTTTGAATCCATGGACACCTTAAGAGATTGTTGTACACTAATGTTTAAGGCATCACACAAAAAGGAATTTGAAGGGTAATGTTCCCTAAAGTGATAGGCAACATAATATACCCAAGGGTTTCTCGTATTACATTGTCAAATCCTTTGATAGTCACCCCACACTTAAAGGGATTAGAGTAACTAATTTGGATCACATAAAGAAAATGCTTATTACTTATGTTCAAGCTAGATCCATTGTCCACTAATGCACATTTAAGTCTAATGTCTTTGTACCTAACCACAATGTATAATAGTCTATAACCATGAATCACATGTGAGGGTGTTATCTTAAAGTATTGGTTGCAATATTAAGGCTAAACCCTAAGGAGTAAGAGTTGATGTAATGATTGTGCACTCTAGGATGTCCTTTATGATGTATTATGATTTTTTGAGCAACATACTAAACAGCAAAGAGGTATTTTGACGAGGGTATTATGAGAATGATCATGTGTATTAAACCCCATGAATTTGCATGCCTAGGTGTAGCATGAATTGGTTGCATAACTATGGCATGAAAAGTAGGATTAGAAGTAAGCTTAGTACATGATGCAAATCATGGAGAAGCATAAGTCATATGACATGTGGAAAAAGTATCATAAGGATGTCATGAGATGTGCTTTCATCGAATGATGTGTCATCAATTGCAATAGAAGGTATAAGTATATCATGAATATCCTCCACAATAGGTGTATTGTGAATCAAATCATGTGGAGGATTTAGGTACTCAAAGGTAATGCATAATTAGAAAGAAACACACTAGTGTCACTCTCCATGGAAAAGGTATGCAGCATATGAGAATCATGGGAGTGTAGTAAGGGTATTTAATAGAGAAGAGAAAGTGATAATTAAGTCCCTAAATGAAGAAAAAGAGCATATGTGGTGATATAATGCTTCCATGGACAAAGTGATCCCATTTATGTGATAGAATGTCATACGATTCCATTTGTGTGATAGAATATCATAAGTGAACCAAGGACAAATGGATCACCTCTCACAAATTGTATAAAAATGCCATAATCAATAAGGGAAACATGAATTGATGCCAAGGATATCGGGCTATGAGAATCCATGCTGTAAAAATAAGGGTTTAGATCTAAGAAGTGTGGGGTTCGCAAAGGTATGCAATAAAGGATCAAAACCCTAATACAAAGAAACAAATGATATAGATATGGTATAATATGTTATAGATCAAAATATCACTGTTGAATTAGATTTGAAATAGATGTAACTTGTAAATCATAAGTCCAAAGTAAGGGTGGGTAGTGTTGGTGAATACTCTAGGATATATAAATAAACACCAAACCCTAGACTAAGTATATATCAATGATACACAAGAATGAAAAAGGAAGTTTGGATCTAAAAATAGGATGTAAAATTAGGAAAATGCATATTTGAAAACCTTAATATTGATGAGAAATCTTAGAAGAAACTAGTTTGTGTAAGATTGATAGGGTTCACCAAAATATAAAGGAAAATAAACTTTTCTTGGGGTTAATCTAGATTGATTCAATAGAATGCATACACATAAGCACAACTAACCTAGATTAATTAATGAGTGTAGTCTAAGGGCATGTGTTTTCTAAAAAATAGTAAATGCACTAAAAAATAGAAATAAATATAACAAATAATTTGGTGTACTTTTCTTTATGATCGAAAAATGAATGATCCATGTGAAGATTCTAGAATCAGTGATGCCCCTAGAGTATTCACCTCTAAAATAATACCTTATCACGTGCATGCACATTAAGGTTTTTTAAATAATCAAAATGTGACCCAATATACGAGTTCAATATTAGGGGGAAAAGGGATAATCTAATTAATGTGACATGGGTAGGTTTTGGGGGTTGGGAAGCATGTGCAGAAGGGATGGGGGGTGTTTATAAGTGATGTTCTAAATCTCTATAGATCAATTTTCATAGGTCTTGATTAAAGGAAATTCTATTTACTATGTTGGTCTTGCTAGGGTCATGAAGCTATCTTTTTTTTACACCACATAGTCTTCTACTGTATCAAATTCTCATAATCCCAAGGGTGCTTGCTTTCTCTCATTGTAATGTAGTTAATAAAGGAAACAATAGTCACACCAAAGTTGTGTTGGTTAAGTACAATCCTACCCAAGTTTCCTAAATCTAATTATTGGACACCAATTGGTAATGCCACGACCTTATCCAAAAGAATTACTAGATATCTCTAAAACCCTTCAATTATAATTTAGATTAATATGTATAAATAATTGAGATGTTTCTTTATTAGGGGGATTTGTTATTAGAGATGGTGTGGCAACCCTTTGCTTAAATATCATCTAGTTTAATGGTCAAACAATTAATAGCAATTTTACACCTCATCCACACCAAAATATTTATCCTATTTTTATTGGCCAAAATTTGCATTTGATTGCGAAAGTGGGTGATGTTTAAGAATAGCCATGTGGCAAAGGGTTTGGGGGTTGAGATGCGTAAGCATTTTTAAATCAAAGCTTTTTGTTGGTAGGATGACATATTTGTCATAGCTCATCTAGGTGTTTTGTATTAAGGCTTTCAAAATTGGTTTTGAGTAAAATGTTGGAATGGGTGTAGCCTTTGGTTGATAGGATAGAAATAATTTAAAGGATAATAAAAAAGCAGCCCAAAAAATAGGTACATAGGATACTTGGTGAAAACAAGGAGGTTTTAAATAGTGTATGCAAAGGGGGTATCAAAAACATAAATTTGAAGGGTAGAAATGAAATTAAGGTTGTTTATTAGTACCCTATGAATGTAATACTATGCTATTGGTTTTTTAAGTAAATCCCTCGGGGTGATGCCTTGAGATGTAAAATGGAATGTCTCGGTCTATTATTTGCCTTGGGATCAAAATATTCTATCTACTCTATGTAGGATTAAGTTCAAGGATTATAGTTGAGTTTGCAATTGTGGAAATGTACTATATTTATAAACTTGATTTGATAATCTACTTGTTTGATTCACCTCTACTTCTTTTGCCTTTTCTAATATCTAAATAGTGCAATATATAGAAATACCTTGGAATGGTTGTTATGTCACAAGGAGACATGTTATTCTAGATCAACTCGCGAAAATGTATGTACAAGATCAAAAACAACTCTTTAGGCATGCATATGCTCCTAGGATGCTTGTGTAGATGTAGATTCATTTTTATTATATCAATTGAAGTCTTTCCTTCCCTAAATGTGAATGATATGTCTTGAAATGCTCAAATGAGATAGGATGTTAATAGATGAGTAAATGAATGCACTGAATCCCTTTAGATCCAAAAACATCAATAAATAATGCATATTTGTGCTTAGTTGGCCTTTGGAGGGAAAAGGATTAGGAAGAGTCAACCAAATTTTTAATTTGAAAGGGTCAAGTCTGAGACCACAATGTACTTGAATTTAGACATGAAAGGGTCAAATTATCATGGATAATAGTTACATCAAATTATGTATATGTGTGGGTGTACTAAATGTATGAATAGGGCAAATGTGTTGGGATGGAATATTATGGATATAGTAAACAACATGTGTATAGAAGTATGTGTAATAGATAAATAAATAGTATAAGGAAAAAAACTTGCACATATTGTAATGTCATTTATAAATATATCAATATATCAAAACAAATACAAACTATAGAAAATGACTTTTTTTTACAAATTTCACCATTACATATTTTAATTTTCAAACTAATTACTAATTTATTATAAATTAATAATAATGGATTGGTGAACAATAACAAAGTTTATCACTTACTAAAGGAGAGTGAAGGATGTAGTTCTCCCTTAACAACCCTAACAATGTCTATTGTTTAACTGGTTGAACATGGAGTGTGAAGGTAATTTTTCCATTGTAGGCCTAGAGAATATAAACATGTGCCGAGGCTACATAAAAAAATATTGGGATGAATCTTTTGTAATTTTCATGTGCAGTTAAAAACCAATATCAATTTCCTAGAAGTGCCAATAAACGGTGGAAGGCCTCCACAAGGCTATTTTCGTCCCCTGTCACAAGGAATCCTTTCTCCATGAGGCTATTTACATTCCCTCCAATGTACCAATTACGATATTTATGTTTGGTGAGGCCAATGAATACCCATGTACCTGCATCCACTTCTGTGTATATAATATCAGGGGGTAACAAATCCCGCCATATAGCCCATGTCATACGCGGAGAGCAGACACAGTCTATAACCAAACATACCATAACAGCATTGGCATTGGCATTGGAGGAACGCTTCTGTCGCAATCTGCTGGGGAAGGAGTAGAGTTTGCGGGGGTCGCTGAAGGAGTGGTACATTTTCTTGTTAGCAAAGGAGTCCACGACACAGAGATTCTGAAACGCTGACGACTGTAAAACTGATCCTGCATCAGGGACTGCCCTAGTAAATATTATTACGTCTTCTGGCCATTTCTGCACAATTTTAAAAAAATAAAAAAATCAGAGGATTCAATCAACGCTTAATGGAATTCTATATTACTTGAAATCATACTTATTGGACTAACCACCACACTTTGAGAATTGATCTTGTGGACTAACAGCTACACTCTGAGAATTGATCTCGTGGACTAACCATACTTGTTGGACTAACCATTATTGAGAATTGATCCCATAGACTAATCGCCACTCTAAGTTTAGGTGAAGATGCTGGTTTGGAAAGTTCACTAACACTTACAAGTTTTGGTTAACGACAAATCTACAATACTTACCTGTATAGTTTGAATGAAACGTTCAACAGCTCATCTCTTCTTTGCTACGAGTTGCATTCAGTCAAAGCACACTTTTGGGAATTGATCTTGTGCACTAACACTCTACTTGAACATTATCCACTTCAATGGTCAAAAGTCAATAGCAATTTTACACCTCATTCATAACAAAAAGTGGTAAATATTTGTCCTATTTTTATTGGCCAAAATTGACATTTGACTATTGAAATGGATGATGTTTAAGAATAGTCGTGGACTAACCGTCACTTTGGATCTAAGTGAAGGTGCTGGTTTAAAAGTTCACTAACACTTACAAATTTTGGTGTAAGGGCAAACCTACAATACTTACCTGTATAGTTTGAATGAAAGGTTCAAGAGCTGATCTCTTCTTTGCTGCGAGTTGCAGTGTCCTCAATCTTTGCATGTGCTCCAAACTTTCTATGCCCGGCATCTCCCAGCAGGTATCTGCTAATACCGTCTCCAATGATGAGCACTGTTGTAAATCTTCAATCTTCTCAACTTTGTTGCGATCTTTCAGTTCAAATACCTTCAAAGAAATTAAGTCTGCAAAACTAGGAAGCTCAGCTAACTCTGGACAGCCACTTATCCTCAGCGCCTCCAATGATCTGCAGTGTTGTAAACTTCCTATCTTTGAAAGCTTGTGGCAATCTTTCAGTTCAATTTTTCTCAGAGAAGTTAAGTTTGCCAAACTTGGAAGAGCATTTAACCCTGAACAGTTATCTATTTTCAGCGTGTTCAATGATCTGCAGTGCTTTAAACCTTCTATCTTCTCGACTCTGCCGCATCCTGTGATTACAATTATTTGTAGAGACGTTGATTCTGCCAAACTTGGAAGCGCATCTACCTCTGGACAGTCTTTTATCTCCAGCGTTTGAAGGTTTGACAAACCACCAATACTCCTCATGTTTCTTAGTATTTTACAGCCTCTCATCTTCAGTGTTTGAAGGTTTGACAAACCACTCATACCCTTCATGTTTCTGAGTATTATGCAGTTATTCACCTCTATGAATTTCAGTGCTGATGGCAGGGTGTGGATCTCCCTTAAATGGTCGTTACCATTAAGCGTGAGTGTTAGAAGGCCAGGGCAACACTCTTGAGAAATTAAAATCTGGGAGACTCTTGTGTGGTCTAAATTTATTTTCTCCAGCTTGCAAAATGATGAAGAAAAGGACTGCCCCCAAAAAGGTAACTCAATGATTGGGCAATTCACTATGCTAAGAAAATGCAAATTAATCAGTTGTGTAAATGATTGTGGTAAACATTCCACTGCTAAATTACTTAATTCCAAACGCTCTAAAAGATCCAGACGCCCCATAGACTCTGGTAAAGATTGCATCTTACATGAACTTATATACATCACTCTTAACTTGCTTAGTTGACCGATGTTAAGTGGTAGCTCCCTTGTGTCCGTTTCTGCTATGAAAAGCTTTCTCAAAGAGGCCTGATTTGTGATGTGGCGAGGCACCTCTTTCAATGGAATGGATTCAAAACTCAAAAACTCCAGCTTTGTTATGTATTCCAGGATGTCAGGCTGTAAGGTGAGCTTAGGACACTTGAATATATCCATGTGCTGTAGGAGCCTCAGCTGCTTAAAAGAAATAGGCAACATTCTCAACCTAAAGCAACACGACAATTCTAGATGCTGCAGGTTTGTCAAATTGCCGAAACTGCTAGGTAGTAATGAGAGCCTACGACAATAGTGTATCCACAAGTGCTCCAGTGATCGGAGAAGGCAAAATTCTTCTGGCAGACTCCTTAGATTATCGCAATCAAACAGGTCTATCTTTTTCAAATGCCGCAGAAGTCCTATTGATTTTGGAAATCTTCGGAATCGGGCGCAGTCACCAAAAACCAACTCTCTCAACTGCACTGGAGCCTGCATCCAATTTTCATCTTTGTTAAAGGAAAACACAGCACAATTACAATAAATTTCAATTAGGAATTTAAAGCAATCCTAAAGCAAAGATACGTACGTCAGCACCATCCTTCCACAATTCTTTTAATTTGGCAGAGTTTCTAAGCTCTAAAACTCTTAGATTTTTTAATGGTAGCCGTGATGGAAGATGTTTTTGATCAATTTTATTACAGCTAAGCCAGGTCAACTCTCCTGATAAATTACAAATGCCTCTGTCGAGATAATTTTCTCCAACGAAAAAAACCTCTTTTGCAAGGCGGAAAGGTGATCTTCCGGAGCACCAACAAAACCCTGAAAACCCTGTACTTGTATTTACCAGAAAACTAGGAAATTTATGACCGTCATTAGTTTGTGTAATCAATTTGTCAACATCATTAGTTTCTGTCTTCAATATCAGTCCTCGAATCTGTACTCTTTCCTGTTTACATTAAACAGAAGTAAGAAACTTTTAATAGAGGGAGGAAAGCGAAAAAACAAAAGAAATTTCCATGCCATGATTTGTAACAGCATAGAAAAGAAAGTATTAACCTCACCTCTAATCGTTTCTGAATGCTTGTAATCTGGTCTGGGGACCATAGGCGGTAGGGTGACTGAGTATTTGCTATTTCCCTACCTAAATCCCTTAGATGGTCATGCATTCTTATGCGATTGTGATCATTGACGTCAACAAGACACTTATTGACAAGCCTCTCCCAACGGTACATGCCATTCCAAGCTGATCCCTCCCATACTGCAATTGCGGTACTGATGTCTTTGCCAATGAAGAAACAAGCTACGTCCAAGAATATCTGTTTTTCTTCCTCTTCCAAAGCATCATAGCTCAGTCTCAACTTTTTTGTGATATCATGGGGCAATATTTTAGATATCTCATTTAATAGAGTGTTCCAGTGATCCTTGCGAGACTCATCATAAAGCTGGCCTCCAAGTACCTTCAAAGACAGAGGTAGTCCATTACAAGCACTTACGAACTTTTCAACAAGTTCCTCGAATCCCAACAGTGGATAGGGTTGTAAGAATGCATGCCAACAAAACAGCTGCTTAGCATGAAAGTGATTCACTGCTTGCATTTCATAAATGTTGGAGACACCCCAACATCGGAGGACTTCCTTTTCACGTGTTGTAACAATGATTAAACTCCCCGATCCTAGGCTATCCTTTGTGGGCAGCAGAGCATCCAGTTGATCTATATGATCAACATCATCCAAAATGATGAGCACACGAACAGATTTCAAACGGTTTGAGAGAATTCCCTTGCCTTTTTCTATATTATCAAAAATTTCACCTTTGAAACCAAGGTCCTGGAGGAGTTCTATCTGTTTCTTATATAACTCATGTTTAGCTGCAGCATCTCTAATATCAAAAACAAAACTGGATCTTTGTACATACAAGTGTTTCTGATTATATAATTCTTTTGCAAGAGTGGTCTTTCCAGACCCACCCATACCCCAAATTCCAACAATTTGAACATCAGGTTGAATTTCTGCGTATTCATATGCAATCATTTCAAAGTCTGCTACAGCTTCTTGAAGACCCACAGGATGCTTTGCTACCTCTAATGGTACTATTTGCATTACTTTCAATACATGACTCACAATGGTCTTCAACGTCATTTGTTCCTCACTGGACATAGGCGAAACATGGTTTTAAAAAATAGAAGAAAAATCTCACTATATAATGATGATTATATTTAAGTTAAAAATATATATATATAAAAGAGAAAAAATTGTATTAAAGGGAAAATATGAAAAAACACTCTACTTAATTATCATCTATTTCAAATGGTCAAAGAGTACAATTTTACACATATATGAAAAAGATGTGCAGGAAACAGAGTATATATTGCTTACCCATTATTATTGATGATTTCGCCCTTACAAAATGAGACGTTGTGGAGTGCCATCTTCCACTCCTCAAGCTTTTCCATGCTGTATCTACCCTTTTCTTGATGCTCTAAGAAGGCCTTGACATACAATCCTTTTCCTTGAGCCACCCATCGCAGATCGGTAGGTTGAACATGGTAGAAAACAGGAATGATAGTTGCGCCAGATTTGAGCATAAAGGATAGCTCGGCAAGACACCATGGCGATTCTGCATAGGTGGGGGAGAAAATTGCTACATGAAGAGAAGCACTACGCATTGCTTGTTCTAGTGCTGCAGGCAAGAAGTCCCCCAACTGAAGCTCCTCAGAATCAAGAAAAACCCTGAGACCCGTGGCATGGAGGGCATGGTACATAGCTCTGGCCAGCGTCTGTTTGACATCAGGTCCACGATGATTAATGAATACATCCCACTGCAGCTTTTGTAATGGTGTTGAGGATGTAGCACAAGTAGACGCAGATGCAGATGCAGATGGTGGTGCAATTTCTTCAAAAGCATGTGTAATCTCAATCTCTGATTGACGACCAGTGGTGGAAGAAGAAGATGCCATGAAATCCTTCTCGCCTGAACAGAGAGAGAAACAATAAAAGCAGTGAGGGTTGTGGGGAAGCCAAAATGCTCAGCTTGATAATGGGGGAGAAAGTGGGGGAAATTACCTAATGATGGAAAATGAGTGGGTGTGGTTTGTGGAGGATAACCGCGTGGAAGAAACGCAGAAAAAGCTCTTGGCAGACTGTAAAACGCTCATGCTTTTGGAACGCTTTTGTATAATAAAAATATATAGGTATGTGGGCCCAGAAGTTTATATGTGATTTGGGATAAGGATTCAGGGACCAGCGCACTCGTCACGACTCACAGCAGTTTCAGGTCACAGTTTTTCCGCTTCTCCAATTTAAGCACTTTATAGTAATTTTAATATTTGCCCTGTTTTATTAGTCAAAATTAACTTTTGACTGTTGAAGTGGATTATATTTAAGAATAGCCCAATTTAAGAGTGAGTTTTATAAATAGCAGGCTAGCAAGATCTTTAATCTAATTCCTTTTTAAAAAAAAAAAATAATTTTAAGTTTATTATTTGGTTTAAGAATGAGATATATTATTGTGCTTAGATGGTGCTCCAACATCTTTATCTTTTGAGCATGTAGTTGTAGGAAAGAAGATTTTTTAAAAGCCTCTAAGATGACAATGATTAGTACCACTAATAATAATAATAATATCGCTCTCATGAAATTCTTCTTCTTGCAACTCAAGGTTTCAAATTATTTTGTTGGGAGGAGAAACATGGGTTTTAATTGCCTAAGAAAATAAAATTGTAGTGGGTGATCATGAGAAGCAATATGAAAGGGTAACTAAAATTAATGTTTCTAGAGTGACCTAAATGTGAGAGATGAAAAGGGTATGACATATATTATATTAAGGAGAGAACAAATAGTGTAGAAAGAGGGTCATGGATCAAACTTTCTTTCTACACCATCTATTCTCTCCTTCACAATTTTGGCAATAACATTTTGAGGTCTTCAGTCTACACGACTTTAGAAGCATTTATTTTATTGACTCTTGTGTGTTGCTTCTCTTGTTGTTAAAACCCACGTTTCTCCTCCTGCCAAAATAATTAGGGAGCTTGAGTTGAAGGAAGTGCAATTCAAAACAAAAGTAGTATTGATATTAAAACTTATTAGTACTAAAAGTAGGGTTTGGGCACTTTCAAAAACCCAACTTTACCTATAATAACAAAAAAAATATTAAAACTTATTACTACTATTAATAGTCATTGTTATCTTAGAGGCTTTGAAAGTGTCATTTTTCCTATGGTTATACACTTGAGATGTAAAGATGTTGAAGCACTCTTTAGACACCCATCACTCATCACTATAGTTTTTTTTTGGATTGAGAATCGAGCACAAATATTATTCAAAAATGAACAACCAGTTTTTACATCAAAAACGCTGGAGATGCCTCACCAAAATTGCTACTTACAATAATCCAAAACTGCTTCTTTCTAATATATACATAGTTTTAGAAATTAAAAACTATAATATATAGTAGAAAGGAATCTTCTTGCCATATTACTATTCATTATCAAAAAGATTTTTGTTTAGTGTTATACTGATCTTCCCATAATTTTAGATTCCCATTCCTAAGTTCCTTAATTCATCATATTTTCCAACTGGATCTTTGGGTGGCTGCTCTGCATCAATATCTCTGTCATTTTGTTCCATCCTTTCCTCCATGTCAGACATGTATTGGTCTACCACTTGTGAGTCTTCAACTGCATCCATGTATTGATAGTACCAGCGTTGACTGTCATCCAATTCAGTCCCATGTCTTGACTCATCCATCTCAACTCTTTTGAATTCAAACCTAGGATCATCAAACCATTCTCCCTCTTTGTCCCAAATATGCATCATATTATCACTGAGTTCGAAGGAATCAAACCCTGGTATTGTTCCAATTTTAGGAGAGATCCTCAACTGCTCTATGTTCAAACTATAGTTCTATCTTGACATCTCCATCTATTTGTAGAGGTCACTTTCAGTTTTCTCCAACTGTTTCAGCTCACTGTATAAGTTTTGAAAATCTGTATAGGTGTTAAGGAAATTTTCAACAAATTTCTTGGGCCTCTTTGCACAGAAGTCAGATTCTTTAATGTCCTCCTTATAGCACATTGTACCTGTTTCCACTAACTCTTTGAACCTGCCAAGAGAAAGCTCCATTGATACCGTGACTTGTTAAAAAAAGTTAATCATAGTGAGATCCTGAAGAATCCCAGTGAGACCTCTTTCCTTACCAAGAAATATTTCTTCATTCCTTTTCTTCCATTGGAACCATAGAACTTCAGCAGGCATAATAAATCAAAAACAATTACTTACTGACTTCAAACCTTTGATTTGACCAGACAAGATTTCTTTCATTATCACATTGACAGAAGAAGACCATTTATCTATGTTACCCATAAAGAATGACCAGACATACTTAGCATATGAACAATCAAAGAAAATATGACACACTGACTCTGGTTCATCACATAGAGGGTAGACCACAGATTCAGGTCCTAGGTTCAGTTTGTTTAATATTGATAGCCATTTGAAAGAGGATTTTTTTGGTTCAAGGATTTTTTACCACAACAATTTAAAGGTTCTTTTAAGATCAACATTTGAAAAGGAGCTAGCCCAAGAGAGGTTGATGTGATGGAAAATGCCATTTGTTTTTGTCATCATCTTATAGATTAGTTTTGGCTTTATCTGAGCAAAAGGAGTCCCATCTGCCCATCTCAACTTCCCTAGTTTCTCCTCACCTTCTATTACAATTTTAAAGTTCAAGTTGTTAAACAGTGCTTTGCTAATGGTGGAGAATGTTCTAAAGAACTTTTTGTTTAAGTGAAACTGACCTTCTATTTGTTCTCATTCTTTTGGCAGACCTTGCACAAACAAGTCATCAAAAGATGCCAGACCTTTATCATTACATTTTTTTGCTGAGCAGCCTTGAAGTAGGGCTAGAGGCTTATCCTTGTGAGTAACATTCCACCATATAGATCTTTGACCCCAAATTATTCCTTTATCCCAAATGACAACTTCTCTATCCATAATCAGAGGCTTTACCATTTCCCATGCCTTCCATATACTAGAAAAACTGCAGACCCCCTCTGGTTTAGTAAGAGTGTTCCCAAGCAGGGCATCATAAAATCCTGTTTTACCCCATGTTTTCTTTTTTACTGGAACTGCATTACAAACATTATGTATAACCAAAACTTTCCAAGGTTCCTCCCCTGTTAGGGCATTTGTGATCCAATTAGAGGCTATGGCCATTCCTTGGATTTTCAAATTCTTTAGGCCTAAGCCTCCTAGCTCTTTGCTTACACAGCACCATTCCCACTTAACAAGATGTTGTTTTGGATTCCCTTTACCATCAGACCATAAGAACTTCCTTATCAATTTATGGATGACCTCAAACTGGTAGTTAGCAAACAACCACATAGATGAATAAAAGATAGAATATGCAGAGAGAATTTTTTGACAAACCTGCTGTCTTCCAGCCAATGAGAGATGCATTTTATTCCAATTTTATAGCTTTTTCTCAATTTTTGTAAAAAGCCATTGCCACATTACATTAAGAGATGGGCACATTGCAAAAGGGATGCCAAGAAATCTAACTTGCACTGAAGGTCCACCCCATTACCATTTGTCCCTTTTGAACCAATTGGAAATAGCTTCCTCCCAAGACAAAAAAATAGACTTGGGGTAAGAGATTTTTGCCCCTGATGCCAGGCAGAAAATATCTAGTCTTCTTTCTAAAATATCTAGTTCTTGGAAAGAGAGCAGTATCATCGGCAAACTGCACATTTAACAACCTATCACCATTAGGCAAGGTTATCCATTTAATTTCCCCTTCTATTATATTTGATCTCAAAATAAATTGAAGAGCTTCTGAGGCAATAAAAAATAGAGAGGGGGCAAGGGACATCCCTACCTGATAAACCTCCCCATCTTAATAGGGGCAGAGAGTTCCCCATTCACTTCTACCTGGGTTGTTGCATCCTCAAACAACATCTTGACCATACTGATAAATGAGTCTGGAAATCACATTGCTTTGAGCATCATGATGATGAAAGATCACTCCACTCTATCATATGCTTTCTCAAAATCTAACAAAAGAATACCTGCTTTTTTATTGGATTCTTTAGCCCAATGAAGGGCTTCCTAGCTTGTTATCAAATTCTCTAGTATATATCTGCCTTTAATGAAACCAGTTTGAGTAGGGCTAATAATATCTGGGAGGATATCTTTGAGTCTCAATGCCAAGACTTTTGCTATAATTTTATATGAGACATTTAGGAGTGTTATAGGTCTCCAATTCTTAATTTCAGCTCTATCACCCTCTTTTGGAAGGAGCTTTATAATACCCTTATTTATTTCCTCTCCTAAGGTCCCTCTCTCTATGGCTTCAGAGTATAAATCAAGAAGATCATCAGCTATCAACTCAATATTTGCCTTATAGAATTCCACAGGAAGCCCATTTGCCCCAGGGGATTTGTTATTACTCATAGATCTAATGGCTTTTTATCTCATCTTTATTAATTTTTTGATCTAATTTCTCTCTCATATCATGGGTCAGTTTAGCCTTACATATTCTGCAACAAAGGTTCTGAGCTTCCATACATCCTTCCTTCTTATCCTCTGCCTTGAAGAGGGATTCATAAAAATTTCTAAAGGCCTCCAGAATCTGCTTCTGAGAGCTCAAAGCTACCCCATTTTCCATTATTACTTCAATATTCTCTTTTATATTTTTTTGCTTCAGTAAATTGAAAAAATATTTATATCCCTTGTCCTCATCCTGAATCCAATTAAGTTTAGCTCTGACTCTCACTCCTTGAACCTTTCTTATTTGAACTTTCCTCAACTTGTGTTTTATGTCTCCCATTTGCAAGTTAAGTTCCTCATCTAATGGTTCATTTTGCAATTTCTCTTCGATTTGGAGGAACCTTTCCTATAAAAATAACTCTTCTCTTTTCCTATCTAAAGCATATTTTTTCCCAACAATTTGGAAAAGAGCTTTACAAGCTTCGGTGAGTTTAACCCACTACCATGTATATCCTTGGTCTCCATATTTATTTTTGCATATGTTTCTCAGCGTATTGATTCCTTGTCTGTAGTCTTCATCTTTTAATAGCTCACAATTCAATTTAAACAAGGAAACCCTATGGTTCCTTATTCTATGCTCTTGATCCTTGACTGCTACTACCATTTTTATAGGATGATGGTCTGACAGGGGGTTAGGAACAACTTGAGTTTTGTTTGAGTTCTTTTTCTACAAGACTCTAAAGCAGTCTTTATTCACATAGAATCTATCAACCCTACAGTAGATTCTTTTGTTTGCATTCTAACAATTTGACCAAGTAAACCATATGCCTTTACTATCCCTTTTTCCTCCTTCTATTGGGTCTGCCAAATTGAGGGATTTTTTGAATCTTAACCAGAAGAATTTTTCATTTCCTCTCCATTCTAGAGGTTTCCCTCCTTTTTTATCTTTAGAAAATTCTATCATGTTAAAGTCTCCCCCAAAGACCTAGTGGACCTTAGGAAGACCGAAAGATAACCAATTCCACAATTCAGATCTACTTATATAATCATTGGGGGCATTTATGGAGCAAAACCCTCTATCAACCCCCCTAACATTCAAAGTAATCCATACACATCTGTTGCAAGGGGAGTGGCCTGAGTCTTTTAGGAATTTTTCTAATTTTCTACTTAGTAAAATAGCATTACCCCCTCTTCCTTTCTCATGGTTTGAGGAGAAACCAATTGCCTCCTTCCAAACAAACCTCAATGTGTTTTCTAAAGTGAAATCAAATGCCTTTATTTCTTGCATAAACAATATATCCAAATCCTTATTTTTATTGCAAAAGTCTCTCAAAACATATTTCCTATCAGGGGACTCCAAGCCCCTTACATTCCAACTACAATAGTGTATGGGCTTCATTCCTCTGGCGATTGAGGGGGCAGAGGGCCAAATCAAGGTTTAGAATTATCAAGCAAATATTTTTGGATGGCATCATCCTTCCCTTTCTTACCTGGTTTAATGGTACTAACATTCTTGCTCAGGTTTTTTCTTTTTTTGTCGTCCTCCTTAGCCTTTAAAATGCTCTGCTTGAGGATACTCTTTTCCAACCCAGAGGGGTCTGCCTCTCTCTTTCTCAGAAATTTCTCCTTGAGTCTATCTAATTTATTTCTCTTCTCTACAACTTCCCTAATTTTATCAAGGGCCAATTGTTGTGCATTTTTCTTTCTCACGGAGATAAACCCATTTTCTGAGGTATATCCCATTGGCACAGCATCTTGTTTGCCTTCAAGGTATACTTGGGGAAGAGAATTTTCCCTCTGCATCTCCATGCCATCATTACATTGCACTGGAGTATCTGCAATATGTGAAACTAGGGCAGGATCTTCATCCATCTACCAATCAGAGGCACCATCCCCTAAGGAAAAACCACTTAGGGTTTCATCTTGAGTACTATCTGAATCCTCACCAACTAGGTTATCCCCTTCAACAACATCTGAATCCAAACCCTCGTCCAAAGACAGAGGGTCACTCATGACCCTGTCTAAGGATGAAGACTTGAGCTCAGGGCCTTTATTTGGGTTTGAATTATTGTTGTTTAAGGCCTTTCCATTTTTTAATATTGGCTCCTCATTTTTATTATCTGGTGAAGGGGTAGGAACTCCCCCTCCTGAGTCCAAGTCTTTTCCCTCGGGGCTGCTATTCAAAACTCCCATTTTCCCTTTGTTAGGGTTTCTATTAAATGTTGGACAATTCTTTTTTTGGTGCCCATCTTGTTTACACAGGAAGCAAGAGTTGAGCCCTCCCATACTAATTAATTCACAAAGGAATTTTTTATCTTCCCAGATGATCTCCAGGGTTTCTAGGATTTGAGCTCCTGTATCAAATGAGACCGGCATTCTTGCATCTAGATGGGGCAATGTAGTTTTTGTTTCATCGATTTTTAGAATTTTTCCAAATGGTTCGAAGACTTGGGGGAAGAAGTTCCAAAATTAAACCGGAATATTTTTTAAGAGGATCCATCTTGGAATTGAACAAAACCTAATTTATTTGAGGAGTGTCCGACTTTCAAGGAAATGCCTTAAATAGAGTTGGACCAATATTCCAATAATCTTTTTCAATCACTTTCTTCTGCATAGCATGGGATTTAAAGAATATAACAAATATTCCTAGTTGTATCATTTTGCAAAATGAATAATGGATACCTAGTTTTTTGCCCAAACTGTTATTAACCAGTTATCGAAGAACCTCCTTGATGGTAATTTATCAAGATTAACACAAGTAAAGAATACTGCAATATTCATTAATCTCGATTCTTCTTTATTTACTGCTAAACCTAGTTCTTTGTTAGGCATTAAAGAAACTTTTCTAGGCACGGAATAAGGCTCACCTTGCCCTCATTCCAAAGGTCCACATTTCTCTCCTCCTTTGGCGCTTTCATAGTCTTCTCCAACACCACCCAAGACTAAGAAGATTGCATCTCTTGGCACCGCCTGGGCATCATCAACATTTACAATATCTTTAAATGATTTAAAATTTCCCTTCCCCTGCTGGTCATATCCTCCTGAGTTGCCTTCCATGGCATTAAATAGCCTTACACCGCATTCAATTCACCGTACCCTCCAAACTCTACCCATACACCCACTCTCTGGGCTAACTCCAAATAATACAAAAGGGTAAGACGGGAACCAGTATGGCCAGAGGATTTAAATTTAAACTTTCAAAAACTAGAAGAATATTAAAGCAGTCACAAAACAATACAGACCTAATATAAATTTCAATTTTCCTAGCAAGTCTATGAATCTATCATCCAAGAAGACAAAGAATCCGAATGATTTCTTGGCAAGAAGAGAGGCCCCAAGTGGGAAGTACATGGAGGATTTATAGAGAAACCCTCGTGCAACCCCTGGGCTCCCAAAACCTTGTCAAACCCCATCACTATAGTTAAATAAATTAAGTTTGAACAATAATAAAATCTCTCATATCGTTGAAGTACACCACATACTATTCATATTTGAAAAGGAAAGCCAAATAATTGAATAAATATTTTTCTTTGTTTATGTGGATGAAATAGGAGAAGTTTAATCCATTTATTTGTTTAATCCACTCCAAAATTCTAATCATAGAAGCATTGTAATATTACATAGTAGCATAAAGGTAGAGGTTTCTCTACACCTAAATATGTAATTTAAGCTTTCTCCAAGTTTACTTATAGGTAATGAACTGAACCAACTTGTTTCTCTATCTCTAGGATTAGGATTATAATTTGTACCATTTTTCTCATTCGATCACCCACCATTACAACCTTTTGACTTTCCAATGACAACAATCAATGGCACTTCACTCCTACAAATGTATGTAGAAGAATGTGAAAGGAAGCTTGGCAGAATATGCAACATCTACAACTCTATATATTTGATATTTTTTGCATTTCATAAAATGAGGACTTGATTGAACACTCTTTGACCAACTATGGCTTGATGGAACCTGCTTTTGTGGCACTTATGTGGGAGTGTTTTCCCTCCAAACCACATGTCACAATTTAATTAGACTAAACTTGCTACTTCAAATCGCATATTTTGGGGTCAATTGAAATCATAAAAACATGAAATTTTACACATAAATAGCATCCTTGTTATCTTTCTAAAAACTATTGTTTTTAATATTTTTATTTATTTTTTATTTGACATAGATTTGTTATAGAAAATATAGACATCTATTCATGACAATGGGAAAATAGTAAACAATATTAAAATCTCAAAAAAATGTGTATTTTGTACTAATGTCCATATTTCAATGAAAAATTCAATTTAAATATATGCAAAGAGTTACATGAGACATGAACTTTTATGTTTAAATTAAAATTACTATCAATTAAAATTAATAAAAAAATTATTTAAAAAAAAAATGTCAAAATACTAGTATCAGTGTTAATGGTCTATATTTGATAAAAGAACAAAAAATTATGTATTTGTAGTTTAAGTTATGGGTATGGCAAAATGTACTCAATAAAAATAGTAAAATTTAATAATATTTTATTAAAAATTAACCAAATATAATAGAAATGATTTTCTTAAACAAAAGAAAAATATAAATAAAAATTACATAGAAGATTATACAAATATTAGTTTGCATTGTCTTTAAATTCTTCATTGTTTGTAATTAAATATAAATTATCTTTATGTGTGTTGACAATTAACAATATTCATATTTTAGGTATATGAATGAGGAGATTAGTATGAAGATATTTGAAAGGTTGGGTGTAATCACAATGGCATTAGACAAGAGTGAAGATATGACCCTACACATGATTCATGATTTCATGGAAGAGCTCAAAGATCAATGATAGTTCATGGACTATTTTAATAAGATTTGGTGTGATGATAATAGACATATTAGTGAGTTGAAGATTTCAGAACATGTTTCCATTACCAAAAATTTTCTTATAATGTTATTTCCTTTACACAATGTCATTGATTTTGCTATTCTATAATTGTGTAGCTATGTGGGCCAAAAACATTAGTAACTTCACATATGCTAACCAAGATACTAATGCAACCATTGAGTCATAGTGTTGTTTTTAAAGACTCAATTCTTGTGTGACCGACAAAGGAAATGCACAAGAAGAATGTATATTTTATTTTATACCCTCCTATATATAACAAAACTATTTTATAAACTCAAGAGGAAGTTATAGTAGTTTGATTTATTAACAAGGAGAGGCAACTCCTAACTAGCATGGAGAGAGCTAAGAAAATTCTAGATAATGTTTTTTTGTAGATGACCTTCACCCAAGTTTATTTTGGGTCAAAAGTCAAAGTTTAAACAATTGGTATCTAGTTATAAGTTTTGTGTTGCACTTTCATGTTTGTGATTGTCCATGGGCTAAGAGGGGAAACACTTGAAAGCATGTGTTGAAGGTTTTACAAATGAGTGGGAGAGATGACTCATGTTTATCTTGATAGATATCTAGATGATAAAAGGTAAGAAAAGTTCCCTTACATTTTCTTAATTTTCTTCATGAAATGGTTTTTTATTTAACAATAGTGCCTAATGCAAACATAATACATGTGTAATTGTAGATGATGTGTATATGTAATTGATTATAAATGTGTAGTTGTAGATGATACATATGTAGTTGTAGATCATACATGTGCAATTGATGATAAATATGTAGTTGGGGAGGACCAGATGAATAATATGGATGATGGCATGCATCAACATGGTTGTGTAAATAAAAACAACAATTTCGTGCATTATTAGTCCTACATAAATTGAATTGTAGTTTATGTATGTGAATAGGTTGACAATACAATCCAAACAAACGAATCAAAATTTGCACTTGAAAGTATTGGGAAGAGAATGAAAGCTCTCAAGATTGGTATTCAATCTATTGTAAATGTAAGTTTATTATTTAACAATAAATAATTGGTAAAAGTTATCTCTACCATTTGATTTAGTAGAGGCAATCTTTAATCTCTTGGATATATTTAATAGGAAGTGATGATATTTTTTGATAGTATTGGTAAAAGTGGGTTTTTGAAAGTGCCCAAACCCTTATACAACAAGAAACCAAAAAACACAAGGCCTTAATAGCCAAACAACAAAAATACCAAACTCCAAGAGAGATGGAGAACAAAAAGAAGAAACTATAGTAGAAATTAACAACAACAACAACAACACACTAACAACAAGCATGCAATAGAATGAAACTAAATGGAAGATAGCTCCTTAATCTTGCTAATGGAATCCCATTCTTCCTTAATAAATCTTAGATGATCATATATAACCTCCTCATCAAGTTTGACAACCAAAGAATCCCTCTATTTAATTTGAAGATGGATCCTTTTGCTTAGGCCCTCCATAATTGCAGTTTGGCCTTTCCTTTATAGGAAGCTATCATGCAACATGACAATACTTGTGGCTAAGTTTTTGATAGTTGTCATGTTAAGAGAAACAAACTTTCCAAGGGAATCCAATAGAGAGTTATGTTTCTGCTCTAGCCCCTACATCCTTAGTTTAAGTTCATTGATGTATAAGGACAAAACATTGAAGTTGCATGTCTTGGTCCATTCCTTATATGATAATTTCACTTTGATCTCAAGTTTTGGAGTTTCCCCATTTACTTGATTTTATATTGCCCCCATCGTTAATTTCATTCTCTCATTTTTTTCTTAAACCACTTGAGGATGTAGTGTCGAAGATTAAAACCACTCACAAGGGCCTTGATTTTAGACTCACATGCATGGCAAACAGAGCAATTGTCAAGGCAGGCTGAGTAGGAGGTAGGGTTGATAGCATTAGTCATAGTCTCCTTAGTAGAATTGCTAGTCCATTCAATAGAAGTATTTGATATCCTCCGAGACATGATTATCTATTAACTCCCTACAAGAACCAACAATATTCAAGGATTTCCCTTTCTTATTAGAGGGAGGGGGCTAATATGAGAAGGGGACATAATAGAGGGATTATGGTCAATTTCAGGAGTATAGGGGGGAAAGATTTATGCTAATACTAGCTCTAGTCATAGGTAAATTAAGGTTGGGGGAGATAGCATTGGAGATAGGGGAGATTTATTGGGGTTAGAAGTCCCACTAAGACCAGAATTGGAAGTATTAATTGTATACACCTAAAAATGGCTCGAGTCAAATTAAATAAATATTTTAATATTTATTTTATTCTTATTCTTCTATCAATAAGTAAATATCCTAATTTATTTATTTGGTTCGCGTTCATCATATTCTTCTAATAATTAAATATCTTAATTCCTCTAATGTCATATCTAATTAAATAATCCTAAATTATTTAATCATTTCATCTAAGTCAAAGTCTTATGTCTAAATTCCACATCACTCATCAATGTCAACTTCCATGTCATTGGACACCTCACCATGTTGCTCCAATAATTAAATATTCTTAATATTTAATTGAGTAATTATCCTCTCAACATGTGCCCTATTTCTTCTCCACATGTGTCCTATTATTTCTCAATCATCTCCATGGTCAAAGACACTTGTCTTCCAAATCCTATATTCTCTCTCACATTCCAACAACCAAAGAGTCCTTCCATGATCTTCTCATAGTATTCCACTTTTATCTCACTGGTCTTTGTGAGCATCATGACATGTGGCTTATGGTTCCACGTATTCCTCTACCTTGTAAACGTAGTAGGAACATCTTCCACCTTTATCTCTCTCATCCCAACCAATTTGATCTCAATTGTACATGTCACAAGACTTGTTCCTCCACTGTGGATCTTTTGGCACTTGGATTTGAGCCTTCTTCGCCTATAAAAGCAAGTTCCTCACCTTCATTTTTTCATCACAAGAGCTATCATACTTATATGCTGCAAAAATTCCATCAAGCAATTAAGCGTGCCTTTGGCCCCCCATTTGCACACCATTATCATTATCTTCATTGTTGCATTAGAATCATTATCATGGCTTTTATCAATCTCCATCATCATTAGCTTTGCATTGCAGTTTTGCTCACTTTGCATATTCATCCACAAAATCCATTCTTTTTTTTTTCATCTTGGAAAGCAAGGAAGTACAATTTTGAGAGCAATATTATCATCAACAAGATCATTGAAAAGATATGAAACAATGGAATGCACGGGATAATCAGTTTACAAGGTATAACTTATGTTTTCTACATTTTTCTTAGTTTCACTGATGTATTGAATTTGAGTAGGAATTCTAGAGTACTTGTGGCATCTTAGTAGGTTCTTGCATTAATTTCAAATTATCAATCACATTTTGGCACCCATCGTGGGGCCTTGCCTCATTTTTAACTTCCAAATTTGAGTCTTTGGTGTCCTTACAGTCATAATAGGTCGTTCCTATGCATTCGAGTTCCAATCTTTTGCATCCGTGAAGAAAAATTATGGTCCTACGCATATGATCATTCCTGTTGCGCATATGACAAATTTTGTTGCGCATCCATTCTTCTTGCACATTTAAAACTTCTTTCTGCTCATCCGGTACTTCTTTCTGTGCATTTGCCTTTCTACACATTTAAAACTTCTTTCTGTGCATCTGATACTTCTTTCTACGCATTTGCCTTTCTGCGCATTTAAAACTTCTTTCTGCGCATATAATCCATCTTTCTGCGCATCTGATATCTGTTTCTATGCATATGAAATTTGTTAGTTTTTAGTATGTCCTTTTGATAATTTTTTAAGCTAACACTTGTTGCAGGTATCATTGATCGTCAAAGAAATATATTCAAACTACTGACAATTGGTTTTGCAGGTTTTAGGGCTTGGTTTAGGCATCATTTTACTCTTGCATACAATCTTCATCTAGTTTAAATTAGGAGGAGTAAGCAATCTTGCATACAACTTGCATGCAATCTTCACTTAGTCTCTAATTAGGAGGAGTAATCCAATCTTGCATACTATATGCACCTAAAATTGGCTCGTGTCGAACTAAATAAATATTTTAAATATTTATTTTAATTCTTATTCTTCTATCAATTAAATGAATAATGTAATTTATTTGATTGGTTCATTATCCCAAAATTAAATAAAAATCATTTTATTTAATTAAATATCCTAATTCCTCTAATGTCTCATCTAGGATACACTCAATCCATTGGACATATTGACAACACAAATCCAAGCCTTGCAAAAATAGTTGGTGGACATCCAAAGTGGGACAACCACAAAACACTACTCCCTTGAGGATATCTCACCTTATTCATTTGATAAATCTTTGCTCATGATACCTTTTCCCTCAAGGTTTGAGGTTCTAAAATTCGACAAATATAGAGGAAAAGGTGATCCAAGAGATCATATAAGGGAATTTAGTGCCGCATGTCTAGAAGTCGCACACAACGAAACATATCTTATGCAACTATTCTCAAGAAGATTAGAAGGACAAGCTATGGAGTGGTTCTCTCGCCTACCTCCCGACATCTGACTTTTGATGAACTAGTGGATAAATTTGTCACACATTTCTCATACAATATCGAACATGAAGTCTCCATGTTGGGCCTTTGTAATAACAAGAAAAAAGGGGGAGAATCCTTCGCCTCTTTCCTACAAAGATGGAGACAACTTGTAAGCAAGTGTCCCTACCACATACTGGAGAAGAAAATGATAGAAATGTTTGTTCACAATCTATCCACGGAACTAAGCTATCAAATCTAAAGACAATGTCTAACTACTTTTAGTAAGGTCATTGAAATGGGGCTACTCATCAAGAAAGCCTTGATAACAAAGGGGCAAATTAAACTCGACAAGGACACCCCTAGTTCAAGTAATAACACGGACAAGCCAAGGTTTTGGACCAAAAACAAAAACATTGTAAACAATGGGGTTGTTGATGCTAACAATGTAGTACCAAAACAACCAATCTTTAATCTATCAAACCCACAAAACAACACACCATCAAACAAACCTCAAAACAATGAACCATGATCCACAAACTTTCCTCCTCGTTGAAAGTTTACACCATTAGAGGAATCAATTGAATTGGCCCTACAGAAGCTCATATAAAACAATCTCATAATGCGTCTAACAGTGCGGGATTATGAACCAAAATTTAAACCCTCTTGGTGGAAAGACTCAAACTTTTGTGAATATCATAGGAGCAAAGGTCACAAAACTAATGACTGCTAAAGACTAAAGAATATCATTCAAGACTTGATTGATCAAAAAGTAATAAAAATTGATGGACACGTATCCAATGACAACCATTTGGCATTCAAGAATCTACTCCCCAACTATGAGAAGGGATGGTCTTCAAATCAAAACAATAACAATGGTAACAATGCCAACTATACAAATGTGTCATATGATTATGTTGTTAACCACATTTCCAAAGGTGACTCACATGTAAATATGATCACTATAAATAAAAAGCCTGATTGTAATGTGACCACTCGCGGTGGAAAGATTACTCTCCAAGGGGCTTCATCCAAACCATCTTCCACGTCCAACCAATACAACATCCTTGACCAACTCCATAAAACACCGGCCCATATATCCATTTTGGAGCTCTTGCATCCATCTCCATCTCACAAAGCCATCCTCAAAAAGGCTTTCTTGGAAACTACCATCCCAACCAATCTAGCCGAAGAGAAATTTCAAGCCATGGTAGGTCATCTAACTACACCCCATTTCTTATCCTTCATAGAAAAAGATGATATGTCTATCACCCAACCGCACAATGCATCTCTCCATATTGAAGCCTTCATCCATAAACATAAAATAAAATGGGTCCTAATCGATGGAGGGGCAGGTTTAAATATATGCACTTTAAAACTAATCCTTGCATTGGGGTTTTCAAAGAATGTCGTGGATCCTAAGAATAAAATTACAATCAAGGCATACGATGAAGAAGAAAGAACATCAAAAGGAACCGTTGTGTTGCCAATAAGTGAGACTGGCTGTGAAAGATGTGGTATGTCAAGTGCTTGACATGGAACTAGCATACAAGATTCTTCTTGGTCGACCTTGGATACACGCAATGCAAGCTGTGCCATCCACTTACCATCAATGTGTCAAGTTCCCTCACAATGGCCAAGAAATCACTATTCAAGGTGATCCTGATCCATTCCAATATTGTAATTCCATCCAATCCAAGCCCGAAGTTGTAATCCCCACCAACCGTGCAGTTTCACCCTTTACAGCCAATGTTGACCCAAGCTCAATACCTTCTACATCAAAATCCTCAGAACAAAAATTCAAGATCAAGGATAAAGGTGTAGGAGAGTATTCCATTGAGCAAACCTTTTGCCTCACACCATTACCTCTTTCACCCAAATCCACCCATCCATTACATCATTCATCTACCCATACACCTACAAAGGATGTGATCTAAGGGCTACTAGCAAGGAGTCAACCATGTCACTAGATTCCTATCATTGAACCTACAAAAGATTCTTCCAAAGCCATGTCCAATCCTACAATCCCATCATATAGTCCACAACCCCTTGAGCCTATTGAAGAATCTCCCCCGATGAGTCCAAGCCAAGATCCATCATCTCCTCATGATGATAACTCTCAAGAGCATGTCACGCCTATCCAAGATCCTATCATTTCTATGCAAGTAACCCAAGAGGTGTGTCAAGAACCTAATCCTAAGCATGCGAAAACATCAAGTCCTAGTCCTAATCAAGATCAAATCACTTTCACTCCACCCATCCATAACATTTATCTTTTCCATGATCAAGATATTACCTATGAAGAAGATAGCCATGAGCAACTTGATCCTATACCTATACATGAGAAAGAAATCCAAATCCAACCCATCCATAACCTATATCTTTTCTATGATCAAGATATTATCATTGATGAAGAACCTATACATGAGCAAATTGATCCCATCCATATCATAGTTAATCCTATCTATGATCAAGATGCCATCTATGATCAAGATCCTATCTATGATCAAGCGAACCATGATGATCCTCTTAGCCAACTTTATTCATTCCATGGTCATGAGCTTATTACCCCATCTATCCATAACCCCATAAACATCCATGCGCAAGAAACCTCCATTACTCCTATCCATCCTCCACCTAGTCCTATCCATGATCTAACAACACACACTTTCCTTGATGAGACACTTGCCTCCCAAGTGCACATAGATGATCAAACCAATAACTTGGATCTTAGTGAGCATAATGATAATCAAGATCCTAATGATCCTCCACCATCCATTATCGACCATGTTGCAAATCCATTATCCACTCCCCTTGGTCTCACTACCTTCATCCATGAATGTTCTTCCTTAGGAGAGCAACAACCATTATCTACCACTTCACCTTCCCCATCAAATATTGAGACCACATCTAGTGTCCAAATCACCCATAATCCCATTTTCCACCACATACTTCAAAATTTGAACTATCAAGGTAAAGGCTTAGGCCTACATGAACAAGGTATTTTGGAGCATATCCATGTCAAAGTCCCTCCACCCTCTTATGACCTTGGTTATACTCCTCAAGAAAAGAAATCTCATGATGTTGGTACTTCCTCCATGCCTTCTAAATCCACTCATTCCCATCGCACATCCTATCATATCCCCAAAACATATGTCACCATTCCACCTCTCTTATCATACAAATCCTAAAAGCATGTGACCATACACCTTCCACTGTTCAATCTACCTCCGCTACTTCCAACTCGTAACATCCCTCCATTCATTTTACCATCACTTCTCCCAACACCAAATCCATCCATCCACACATTCCCTCACATTTTGAATCATGACCGACAAATGCACATATTGTCTAAACATGAAGCTTCCACTCATTCCACCAAACCTATGGGATTCAAAAATAAACATTCGGATGCCTCCTTTCATAAAGTCAAAAATCCTAAGGGTCCTAATACCTTAGGAAATCAATCCAAAAATTCAAAGCAAAATCCATCTAAAATGCTATCTAAGCCCATACCTCCAAAAGCGAAGTCCAAAAGCAAGATGGTATGGGTCCCTAAGCAAAAAAACAAGTCAAATGAGGCATCCACCTCTCAAAAATCCCAACCATCTGCTTCCATTAAAAAATCCTATTCCATACAAAAACCTCATATTCCTTCATCCCACATCAAAAACAAAAATCATAAAAATACTAAGACCATGTGGGTTCCTAAATGCCTATGTCATCCATCCATTAAGCAAACATCTCAAACTTATTGCTGCATATAAACAATAGACTAGCGCATATAGAACGACGCATCTAATCCACATAACTGCGCATTTAAACTCTATTTCTGCACATATTATCTTGCGCATGCAAGATAGTGACCTGTTCTTGAGGTGTTGAGAAAAAAACAAAATTAGCTTTTGATACCCATTTTGGCCTAGAATCTATTGGT
The DNA here is from genome assembly GCA_027924645.1 of Cunninghamia lanceolata. Classification (NCBI taxonomy): domain Eukaryota; kingdom Viridiplantae; phylum Streptophyta; class Pinopsida; order Cupressales; family Cupressaceae; genus Cunninghamia; species Cunninghamia lanceolata. The sequence goes on from BSBN01001866.1 coordinate 50,703, forward strand.
GAAGTCATTTTAACCATAAAAATTCATCCCATACCCGTTTTCAAACATTTCACTCACATATCATACTTAGCCTTCAAACAAAATCAAACTTCCCCAAAAGGTGTCATTGAGATCTTCATTTTCAAAACAAGACAATTTGGTTAGTTTCCCCTATTAGGATCAATCATCCTCTATCTAGAGACTACACTAAACATCTTAACAAGGTTCATCTATAACAATAGTGATTCCTATCATCTATATTTGACTCACCTTGGATCAACACTTTGATTTCTATACATCATAGCTCAAGACCATTGTTTGAACAAAAGATAAAAAAAAGAAACCTTTAGAAAACCTTATTACCATCAACTCATTCAAGTCCAATCCTATCATCCCTCCATCACCATCTAATATAATGCCTATACCAAAGCCTATTAGCCTTGCACCAACACCACCATCAAACACTCCAAGTTCTAATCCATCAACCAATGAATCCTTGAACGACTTTCTCCAAAGACTCTTTGCAAAATCTAAAAGCAAAAGAAAAGCTATGGAAAAATCCAAATCCACTCATCCAATTTCATCCCCATCTAGCACAAGCAATCCTAACCTTAATCATAAGCCTACACCATCTACCATTATTCTCCATCCGTTATATTGTCTATCCTTCTATATACTCATGAAGGATGTGATCCAATGGTTATTAGCAAGGAGTAAACCACCCTCATGCCGTCAAATCCCTATCCTTGAAACTATCCAAGAACCTTCAAATGGCATGCCTATTTCTCCAATCCCATCATGTAGTTCACAATCCATTGAACCTATTCAAGAATCTCCCACCATGAGTCTAAGTCAAGATATATTATACTCTCATATTGTTGAGCATCTAGAGCCTCTCAATCCTATCCAAGAGTATCTGACTTCCACTTCCATTCAAAATCAACAGCTATGTCAAGAGTATAATCTAAAGCATATGGAAACATCAACCCTTTACCCTTGGAAGTCAAGATCAAGGCACCTCCATCCAACCCATCCATAACCCATATCTTTTCTATGATCAAGATATTATCTTTGATGAAGAACCTATGCATGAGCAAATTGATCCCATCCATTTAACACTTAATCCTCTTTATGATCAAGATATTATCTACGATCAAGTTACTACCCACGAGCAAGTAATCCAAGTTCATCCTATCCAAGTTCACTATCACATTATCCATGTTAATCCTCTCTATGATCAAGATCCTATCCATGAAAACCTCGATCTTATTCATACCCCCACAACCATCCATAAACAAGATACCCAAGACCTACATACTCCATTTAATAAAAATCTTGTTGACCTACTTGAGCATTCACCCCGTTTCATGGAGTTCTTTCAAAGCAAAGAAACTTCTTTTTCATCCAGCCCTACCCATGATCCACAAACACCCATTCATCTCGATGAGACACTCGGCTCTCAAGTACACACATATGATCAAACCAATACCTTGGATCTTAGTGAGCATAATGATAACCAAGATCCTAATGATCCTCCCTCACCCATTATCGACCATGTTCCAAATCCCCCATCCTATCTCCTTAGTCTCACCACATTCATCCATGAATGTTCTTCCTTAGGAGAGAAACAACCACTATCCATCACCTCACCTTCTCCATCAAATAAAGAGCTCAAGTCTAGTGTTCAAAACCCACATAGTCCCATTGTCCACCGCATACTCCAAAAAATCAATGATCAAGGTAAAGGCTTAGGCCTTTATAAACAAGGTATTTTGGAGCCCATCTAGGTCAAAGTCCATCCATGCTCATAGGGCCTTGGATATACACCCCAAGGTAAACAATCTCAATATGTTGCTACTTCCTCCATGCCTCCTAAATCCACCTCTTTTCATCCCAAATCCATTGCAGCCTATCATGTACAAAAGACATATGTTGCCATTCCACCTCCATTATCATACAAATCCCAAAAGCATGTGACCATACATCTTCCACCATCCACTTTACCACCACTTCTCCCAACATCTAATGTCTCTATCGTCCAATCCCCTTACCCATTTATCCATAAATCCTCCATTCATATATACCCTAAAATTGTCAATCATGATCAACAAATGCATACATCATCTAATCAAGAAGCTTCCACTAAATCCATGGGATTCAAAAGTAAAAATTTGGATGCCTCCTTTCATAAAGATAAAAATCCTAAGGATGGTCATTCCTTAGGACATCAATGCAAAGAGTTGAAGCAAAATCCATCCACAAAGTTACCCAAGTCCAAACCTTCAAAAGAAAAGGCCAATTTAACTAAAGTAGTTTAGGTTCCTAAGCAAAAATCAAGCAAATCAAATGGAGCATCTACATCTCAAAAATCCCAACCATCCCCTTCCATCCAAAATTCCCATTCCATTCAAAAATTCCAAAAATCCCACAAGCAAAACAAAAATCATAAAAATACTAAGTCTATGTGGGTACCTAAGTTACTACATCACCCATATCCTAAGCAAACATTGTCATTGCTTCCTACACCACCTCCACATCAAAAGCTTCAATGTTTATCACAGTGTGTGCAACCCCTGGTCATGATTCCTTTCCATACCTCCATCTCCCCATCTTTCACCCATTATCTTACATATTTCACCCATCACCATCATAATCCATAATCCATGTCATAATCCACTATCTACCTAATCCATCACCCTTTCATGAAATCCCATACCAACATCTATGAGCATAATGAGACTTGACATGGTCCATGTGATAACATCCATCCCTAGTATGACTACCGCCTTTCATGAAACTAGGCACTTGAGTCCCTCTCGTCCATATTCCACCTATCATATCCAAAAAATATATATAAAAAAGTAAAGAAAAATCCCTTCGTCCAATGGTGAAAACTACCCTTGGTGGTGCCTTGGATAAGTACCATGATGAAAATCTGGCAAACAGGCGTCATGTGTAGGTTGATCTTCTATGTGACTTACCCTTAGGAGCAAATTGTCTCATCGACCCTATCATTTTCCATCCTATCTTACCATACCATCCTATCATCTTTATCCTACATATACCTATCATATTGTTATCCTTTCATCCTCTCTTCCTCCTTTTGATCTTGATAAAGATCGGGGGCACAATGTTGACAAATGTTTTGGATATCTCTTGACATACCTCATCCCTTTCAAACCAATCCTATCATCCTCCTTCGTCATAAGCTTTGTCATGTCAAATCCCAAGCCTTACACCTAGAATAGGGTAAGTTATTCTTATGTGACATAGTCTTTGGAGATCACATCCACCCTATCTTACGCGTACATCCATTCCATCCCTTATCACCCATCCATTTATCCATTCAATCCCACCTACTTCCTTGCACCAAGACTTAGGGCCCATCACATTGAGTTTCCTATCAGTTCATCCATATGTTTCATCCATAATAAGTAGGTCCTTTACTTGACTAGGGGCAAAATCCTTGACCTAGTTATAGAATTGGATTCTTGAATGTCACAATCTTAGAGGATAACAATCAGGTCGCAGTACTATCTCCAGACAACATGCAGCACCACAAACAAACGTTTTCAACAAAAACATGAAACAAGACATTAACCTATATCAGACAACAATGTGCCTAAACTATCAGGATGGTTATATCTGTTATCATGGCAAGAAAACACATCTATGGCAAGAAGATTTGATGACTATTATAAGTTTAAGTCTTAGCTCTTAATTTTCGTTATCGTGTTTCCTATGCTACTCAAGGATGTCTAAGACTAGAGGAGCTATGATGGGGCATGATTGTTTTCATTTGTTTTTTGTTTGTAGATTAATCTTTAGTACTATGACAACTTGCCTAACGACATGATCAGCAAAAAGATCATCGAGGACGTTATGAGTCTAAGCATGAAAGAGTGCAATCCTTGTTGATTGATACATGCAAGCAATACTCAGGTCGTATAGGTTCAATTATACCTAGATGCTTGTATTAACTTGCTAAATCAAAATCCATGTAAGAGATACTCAGGTTATCATGGTTTAATTATACCTAGATGCTTGTATTTCCTTACAACATTTTAAAAAGATCTATGATGAAAAAAGTACTTCAAATATTTGTATACAAGACGACTAGACCCCATTTGTGCATATTAAGTTTGCATTTCATTTCATTTATAAGTATTTCATACGTATCATTTTCCAAGTGGCTTAAGATCCAAGTTCTTTCTTTATCTACATCTCTTTATCTACTCACACTTTTCTCTCGTTTCGTTTCAAGAGCACACCAATTATCCTCCTTAGGGAGCATCATCATCATCATTCATCTTATTTGTTAACTTACCATTATCTTTCCTTGTCACCCTTTCTCTTGAGTGACTGGGGCATCACCAATCATCAATCCGATCATCAAATCAATTCAATCAAATCAAGAAATGATCCAAATGCAATTCATCCTTAATCCATACCAATCGAGTAAATCAATCTTGTCAAATTATCCAATCACAATCAATGGTCTTGATCCTAATCTTGTCATAAACCAAATCAATCAATCAATCATCATCATCATCATCAATGGGATACATCTTTCCTGCATCTTTATATTAATATAGGGATATATCGTTCCCTGCAATGACAACACTATCGTCATCAATCATTATCAATTAATCATTGGTTTACAACTTGATAGGGGCAATACCTTGTTTGTTTTTGTATCATTTGTGCATACTTGCTTGCTTTCTTGTGTGTGTTATCATTTTATCTTGCATAACATATCATTCAAGTCTTTCATCCCTCCCCTATCTTGCATCCTCCATTTTATTAGCCATCCTTTATCATTCTTGTTCATCATGAGATCGTTCGTCGTCCTTTTGCAAGATCCAACCCAACCAATCTCCCAAGGGGGCATCTTACCGTCATTAAACCTGTACCAGGGGCAAACTAGGGCATGTATCATAGTCAAAAAAAAATTATTCTTTTAAACAATGTGATAAAAAACATTGTCTCAAAGAGGGGCAAAATGTATACACCTAAAAATGGCTCGAGTCGAATTAAATAAATATTTTAATATTTATTTTATTCTTATTCTTCTATCAATAAATAAATATCCTAATTTATTTATTTGGTTCATGTTCATCATATTCTTCTAATAATTAAATATCCTAATTCCTCTAATGTCTTATCTAATTAAATCCTAAATTATTTAACCATTTCCTCCAAGTCAAAGTCTTATGTCTAAATTCCACATCACTCATCCATGTCAACTTCCATGTCATTGGACACCTCACCATGTTGCTCCAATAATTAAATATTCTTAATATTTAATTGAGTAATTATCCTCTCAACATGTGCCCTATTTCTTCTCCACATGTGTCCTATTATTTCTCAATCATCTCCATGGTCAAAGACACTTGTCTTCCAAATCCTATATTCTCTCTCACATTCCAACAACCAAAGAGTCTTTCTTCCATGATCTTCTCATAGTCTTCCACTTTTATCTCATTGGTCTTTGTGAGCATCATGACATGTGGCTTATTGTTCCACGTATTCCTCTACCTTGTAAACATAGTAGGAACATCTTCCACCTTTATCTCTCTCATCCCAACCAATTTGTTCTCAACCGTACATGTCACAAGACTTGTTCCTCCACCATGGATCTTTTGAGACTTGGATTTGAGCCTTCTTGGCCTATAAAAGCAAGTTCCTCACCTCCATTTTTTCATCACAAGAGCTATCATAAGTTTATATGCTGTAGAAATTCCATCAAGCAATTAAGCGTGCCTTTGGCCCCCCATTTGCACACCATTATCATTATCTTCATTGTTGCATTAGAATCATTATAATGGCTATTATCAATCTCTATTATCATTAGCTTTGCATTGTAGTTTTGCTCACTTTGCATATTCATCCACAAAATCCATTCCTCTTTGTCATCTTGGAAAGTAAGGAAGTACAATTCTGAGAGCAATATTATCATCAACAAGATCATTGAGAAGATAGGAAACAATGGAACACACGTGATAATAAGTTTACAAGGTATAACTTATGCTTTCTGCATTTTTCTTAGTTTGATTTATGTATTGAATTTGAGTAGGAATTCTAGAGTACTTGTGGCATATTAGTAGGTTATTACATTAGTTTCAAATTATTAGTCACATTAACAATTTTAATGGTCACCTAAAAAGAGATGATATTCACCTTTAATAATTTTTCACATTTATTGGCATTCATGACAAAAAAAATATGGCTAATGGGAGTTTAAAAGAGGTTCTTCAAAAGTTTAGAGGCGAAAAGGGGGAGGAATCTATTGGTGTGAAATCAAGAACAATATAAAACCACCTTGTTATGTGTAGTTTACACAAATCTTGTAAAGAACTTGTATGGGGTTGCTACTTCAAAAATAATGTTATAAACAATCAAACGTATGGAATGTTTTTGATAAAGTCAGTTAGAAATGAGGGTCCATATCCCTATACAAAACAACCCAAAGGGTAGAACAAAAGCCTCACAAAGGCCAGGAACAACACATTAACAATCGAAGGACAACAACATAGAAACCAACAATAGAAAAAAATTGACTTTAAATAAAAACAACAAAACACACAAGATGACCAACTAGGGATTCTCGTCAATCCCATACTTAGTGAGGAATTTGAGCATTCCCTCATAATCACCCAAACTATCAATCCCAATACCCTTGATCTTATCATCAAAATCCTTCACAGCAGAAAACACAGTGGTCACATGGTGCAAGGCTTTAGCAGCAAATTCTAACATCACCCTCTATTTCTTATGCAACTTCTCAACTCTAGATCTGAGTTTTGTAACCTCTTTTGTCGTTTTGACACATAGGGTGCAAATCCCCTTGTCTGCTTTCTACTCTTGAGCCTCCTCATCCTCATAATAAGGGGTGTTCATCTTAAGGAAGTGACAAGTCCCCTCCTCCTCATGATAAGACTTCATAGGTGTCTCACCCTCATCCTCACCTAGTGTGTCCTCAACAAACTCTGATTCCCTGAGAACACCTTATTTCACCACCAAGGAAGAGATGTCCACTGAACACCTCATGTGGAGATGAATACCTTAGTGTTCGGGGATAGAGTTATAATTATCACAAGCTTGTCATCCTGTCTTCCAAACTTTCTCATTACAAGGGTCTCCCTCCCCCCACATCATCTAGCCAACACCAATTTGCTAAGTCATCATCTGCTAGTCCACGTCGGTATTCTCTCTACTTAGAGTTTGAATCTCAACGGCTCCTTTCTTAATTTGAATTTTATCCCTGTAGTTACTGACCACCCAATTAATTGAGTCAGCCCCTTGGCTCCTAATTGCTATGCAGAGGTAAACAACCATGGTAATGTACCTCCAACTACTCAATCTCCCCCCATTGAGCTCGGGGTCCACTATGTGATAAAGACTTGTGTCTATCATTAGCAAAAAGGATTTGGACTCTAATAGGCAAATTAGAGACCTTTCTCCAACATCTCCAATAGGAGTTGTTGATGCCCATATTAGCCATGGCATCAGCCACAACAATGCCCTCCATATAAATATGGGAGATTTTAAACTCTTCAAACCCATTGAGCAACATTCTAATATCTTTGACCACATCCATTAAGTGCCATCCCAGATTAGCAGTGCCAAGGACTGCATTAACAAGGAGCTAAGAGCCTCCCTCAACATATAGTTTTTTTTTATATTCACGAATTGAGTAATTTTCACTCCTCATAGCATAGCCAAGGCCTTAGCCTCATTATTACTTTTGATCCCTAACCCACTAGTATAAGCAGCCATAAAAACCCCAATTTCAGTCCTGATGATACCACCTCCACTAGCCAGCCTCAGGTTACCTTTGGCAACCCATCAAAATTTAGCTTAAACCAATTCTTTTGGGGAGGTTTCTGACTAGTCTTGGCATGTGCAAGTTTCTTAGATATGTCAACACTGTAGATACCCATATTAACAACCCATTGCTTCAAAATGCTCACTTTAGTCTAGCTAGGAGGATAATCAACAACTTTAAATTTACTAGTGTTCAAGTTTTCAGCAAGGAGCTTGGAAAAAGCCTGAAACACCTCAAGAGGAGTTCTGGATTTACCTCTAAAAATCTTGTTATTTCTCTCTTTCCATAAATTCCATCCAATATGGGAGGGGATTTGATTGCACAACTCATTGGTCACTAAGAAGGAGAAGGGGGACCTCCACTCATTGACAAGAGCAGTCAGGTTAACATTAAAAACCCATGTCACACCAACCGCTGCAAAATAAGACCCCAAACTTCTCTAGAAAAGTTACAATTCAACAACAAGTGGGGTATAGTCTCCTCCTCTCCACAACAAAGAACACATCTATTCGGGACGTAAGACCCCCGTCTCTTCAAGTTATCCAAAGTGAGGATCTTATTGTGAATAAGAGTCCACCAAAAGAAATTTACTTTGGGAATGAGCCTTGGGTTCCAGACTTTGCCCCATATACTATCTTCCCCTAGGTCTAACAACAAACCATAAGCACTTCTCATAGTGAAAAGACTTCTGCTGTCATTTTCCCAGACAATTTGGTCTTGTCTAGGGAGCAGAGTGAGCTTGTAATTATCAATATCCCCATGGAGCTGTAAAGCAAGCTGCCTATCCTCATTTTTAGTAAAAGCACAATTAAGTAGACATTTCCATCTTATGAGGTACCCATTATGACCGATATAATCTGACACCAAATTGCCAAAGAAGTTCCTGGCCCTGTTAGTAAGTCTTGCATAATTCAAATCTCTAAGGGGCTTCTCCTTCAGCCACATGTCCTCCCATAAGCTAATGTTCCTGCCATCCCCCACCTTCCATTTAACTCCTTTGCATAATAGCCCTCTGGTTTTAAGAGTGTCATTCCAAATGACTAACCCCTTAGGGAGATTTTGTTCAAAGAGCAACCTACAAGCCTGGTTCCCCTTGAAATACTTAGCCTTCATAATATCCCCCCAGTCTTTGTTACCATTGATTAGATTCTAGCCAGTCTTTTCCATAAGGGCTTTGTTCATTAGGTGGATTTTTTTGAAATCCAATACCCCTTGGGCCTTGGGAAAACAAACCTTGTCCTAGATGACAAGGGCTATTCTTCTTTTTTCTTCCAAACCAAACCACATAAACTTCTTTTGTATTTGCTCAATTTTTTTAACTAAACATTTGGGAATTTTGAAGAGGTTGAGAAAATAGGTGGGGATTCCTTGAAGAGAGGCCTTGAGGAGATAAAATTTCCCAGCCTGGCTAAGCAACTTACCTTTCCACCTTGCCAGCTTCTTCTACATTCTTTCAATGATTGAGTCCTAATAGTCAGGTGTAACTTTTTTAACCATGTGGGGGAGTTTGACGTCGCTGAAAAACAAGCACTCGAGCATCCTAGGATTCCCTTGATTTTATGTTGCAGAACCTTCAAGGTGTAATGTCCCTTATAAGAAGATTCTTATTTTTAACCTTGCACACAAGAATGACTACTTAAAGGAAACATTAGTAATAAATAAGATCAATAAATCATATTGAAATAACCAAATTAGGATTAGTAACCACATAATCAATATCATCATAAATCAGTAATTCAAATATTCAATTTGTTAATTCAGTTCTTAATCATTCCATTTGAACCTCATGATATACTTGGGGTTGTCCAATATGTGTTAATCTTATCCATTTATAAACCCTAGTGGAGATGGGGTATAGATATAGGGTGCAGGTTAATAATAGTTGGCCCAAAGGCTTTGCCACACGCTCAGTGGTTCCTCACCATTTGGCTCAAGTTGGCTTCGCCACACGCTCGATGGTTCCTGACCAAACTTGAGTAAAGCCTATCTCTACTTATTGTAGGTCCAAAGGCTTCGTCGCACGCCTGATGGTTCCTCACCATTTGGCTCAAGTTGGCTTCACCGCACGCTTGGTGATTCCTCACCATTAGCTTCACCACATGCCTGGTGGTTCCTCGCTAAACTTGAGGGTCACCTACCCAAAAGAGACTTATCATAAATTACTGCTTTTCCCTAGTCTAACCCATACTCTCACCGGTGGTTGATAGATTGATATTATAACTTGAGACCTTTAGACCCTAGTATATCATAAGCTCATTTCTATGGACTTTGCATTTATATTCTTATAGTCCCTTAGAGATCCAATATAGTCTTTCCTTATTTGGACTTAGTCCCATAATAAGAGAGTCTTTATGTATATTTAGTCACATTATTCATCCATGATCATATTATTCATTTCATGTATTTAGAATAGGCAATTAGGCTGTCTATATGTTATACATATGCTTATCTTTCTATAACTGACTATAACCTATGTCATCTTATTCATATGATCTAATCAATGCTATTCACATGACCATATAATCTATATGCTGCTATATACATGTCTTTCATGCCTATGTTATCCATATAGGGATATATTATCTCATTATGGTATAAATTCCATTAGAAATGCATAATTGACATAAAGGATAGGTTTACCTTTGTTACTTGCTTATCAATTTGTTGTCAAAGACTGAGTATGGCAATCGCTGATGCAGATTTGTTAGCTATGTTGTGCTCTGTTTTATGAGTGATACAACTATAAACTGTGTTTGATGCCTTAACTGGATTTGATTGATATTTTCTTGTTGTTCGCTGAAGTATGAGTAGATAATTTCAGATGAGATTGTGTGACCAAGAATGTCTGAATGATAGAGATGTGTTTCTATTGCTGTTTCTGTTTTCAATTCTATGAGGATATGTGTTTTTGATTGATCGATTGATTAAATCCTTCCTTTTCCTTACTGAGTATGATTGTTGATATATTCTTAATACTCTTCATTCGATGCCTTCTTATGGAGCAATGAAGACCCTTAAATATTATATGTTCCCTTGTGAAGGGTGACAAATCTTCTATACGTCATACCCTTTTATTTACTAATGATGTTGCAAATGACACATCATTTCTATGTTTCATGTTGCTTTTATGAATTGTTGCTTTTAGCAGCTAGCTATATAGTTATTTAGTATTTATTTTCTATTGATAATTTATAAGAATATTTAGTATTTATTTGATAATATTACTAATAATATAATATAACATTTATATTATATTGATAATTATATATAATAATATTTAATTTATAATTATATTAATAATACTTATATTTGTAATTATATTTCATGCTTATATTTATGTTTATATATTATATATTATTATAATTATAATAATATAATATTTGTATTTGTATTTATGTTTATTAAATATAATAAATATATTAATTATATTAAAAATATTTATATAATAATATTATTTCTTAAACATCGACTTCTTCAAATTGATGAACGTCAGTCTGTAGGAAAGGGGACATGACATGAGGCATTCAAGAAATAAATATGGCTCTTTTTAAAGTTGATACTTTGACCTGACACAACCTCATAATCCTTGAGAAGAAGTTTCCATCTTCTGGCCTCCACCACAAAGGCGGTACCAAACAGAATCGTGTCGTCAACAAATCTTTGGATAACAAAAGGTTGAGTTGTAGAAGACAGCTTGATACCACCAAAACTTCAGCCAACATGATGAACAAATAGGGGGATAAGGGATCCCCTTGCCTGATTCCCCTACTGGTAGAGAAAAAACCTCGAGGGATACCATTGACAAGCATCGACAATTAGACAATGGAAACACATTCTTTCACCAGATTAACCACACGGTCTTGAAAGCCAAATCTCCTCAGGACTTTAAACAAAAAATCCCAATTGACCCTATCATAAGGCTTGGAGATATCAAGTTTGAAAATCATACCTGGGGTATTACTCTTGGAAATAGAGTGAATGACTTCATGAGTGGTGATAGTCGCATCCAAGATTTTCCTAACCGAGACAAAGCCTTTTTTATTAGCAACAATAAGCTTATCTAGTAGGGGTTGAAGTCTGAAAACTAAAATTTCCATAAAAATCTTGTAGACCATGTTGTAGAGGCTAATGGGTCTGAAATCCGACATGGTAGTGGGATCAACTTTTTTAGGAATTGGAGCTATGAAAGTGTTGTTCGACTGCTACAGGAGTCTTCTAGTCCTGAAAAAGTCTTTGGTCGCATCTATGACACCTTTTCCAACAATCTCCCATAACTCTTGGAAGAAGGCGAGGGAAAACCACCCATCGTAGGAGCTTTAAACACCCCCATAGAGAAGACCACCGCTCTAACTTCCTCCTCCATGACCAGTTTGATAAGGAGACTATTGTCTTCATCAGAAAGGAGGGTGGGGATGGGACTCAAGAGAACATCTTCTTCCAGAGGGGAGAAGTTAATAGATTGGGCAGCCAGAAGGGATTGAAAATAACTAGATGCCAACTTCCCCAGCTGTTCCTCCTCCAAGACTTCAACACCATCCACATCCTGAAGCCTACCAATAGTATTTTGTTTCCTGTGCTTCAACACATGGAATGTTATTACAAAGATCAAGCCTTGTATTTTCTAAATTTGCCAATTTTTATAGAAAATGCATCAATTTGAGGTTTTGAGGCTCATCTTGCTAGTTTATAAAGTTGTTGGTTTGTTTTTGTTTGAGGTTCAAGTAGTCTATCAATTGTCTAAACATAGATGTTATGCCATGGTGCAAAAGAGACTCACTCTTGCCACAAATTCATACAAACTCAAAACACTCAACCTCTTCCTCTTAGCACAATACACATTCATAATACAGATTGCGACACAATCGATTACTTATTTTATTGATATTTGATTTCAATAACAAAACTACAACACTCTATAACAAAATTTACAATCTGGCCTACCATGGCCTTCTTGGTGCAAAATACTCTGCTCTTTCTCTATTGCTCAGATTCCTCCTCTTTGGAGGACGCATTTTCTTCCTTCTACTCTCCCAAATCTGCAATGACTAAAACAGTTTCGGTTCCTCAAAGAGGTGTTCTCTGTACTATCCATGCTCTCCCTACAATCTACCACGAACTTCAAAATACCACTTGCCTTATAGAGGCATCTCTACTCTCCATTTTGGGCGATCTTCCATTAATCAAACCATCAAATTTCTTCATAAATCATGGTGCTTCCTTTCTGCCCCATGCCTTCAATCTACTAATCTATAGGAGATAAATAATTTTCAGCATCTTTACTTGTATATTCTAACTCCTACCTCTCTATGTTGGCACCTGTTTCCTTGGCAACATCCTTTTCTCACCGTTGACACCCCACTCTACTCTTCTATTTTTTTTATTTCTGCATTTTACATTAGCAAAATGAGCAGCCTCTAAAGAGGTGTTTCCTCTTCCCAATGGACGCCTCATTTCCCACATTTTTTATGCCTAATTTATGTTTGAAAGACACTTAATATGTGTGCTCCCTTTGTTGTTTGCATTCTTTTTTAGGTATGCGTTCAAATTCTTCCTAAGGCATTGCGTAGGCCTCAATTTCTCTACATTGGCGTCTATCATTGGATGTGTGCCTTAGTTAGTAGTTGAAATTTCTTTTTAAGAGAATAAAATTTGCAACCTCATCACATTCCTATTGGCCAACAAAAGATATAATTATATCTTTCATGAAGTGTAAACAACTTCTCTTCGTTACCGTGGCAGGTAAGTATAACGTTCAAACATGATACAAATGTGGTCTATGAACACATTAACTCTGTTTGGAATGTTAGCTTGGACCCAAAAATCTTGTCTAAAATCATGAAGTTCATTTGGTCCAAAGTTATTGAGCCTAAGAAAAGCTGCTTTATGTGGTTGTTATTTCTTAAGAGACTGGCACACTAGGGTTTGACATTAAAATGTGTTCCTTTTGTAATATGCCTGAAAATTGTTATTATTTTTTCTTTGAATGTAAGTTTGCCTAAGATGTCTAGGGGTTTTTCTTGATTAGATTAAAGGGAGTGTTGTTTGATATCAATATTAACAAGATAAATAATCTTTGTGGCTTTCTTAGTAAAGTGGATAATAATGCTAACATGTTTTGGATTGTGTTTTCTACTGATATTATGTGGTCATTATAGAAAGTAAGGAATGAAGATGAATAGCAGGGAAGGAAAAGAGTTCTTCCAAGGTCTTTTTTTAGACTAACATTTCATTTCATTTGTGAACAAGCTGCTGCTACACTAAAGATACCTACTGACATATTTATGAAAATCTTGGATGACGGGTCAACAATGGTGTACCGATCTGATATCCAAACAATAGAATTCTAGCTACATGATTATAGAAAAGTTGATCCAATTTTTCACAAAGAATACATGGAAATGCATAAGAAGTACAACAAACATTCATTGGCAGATAACAAGATAGATGAGGAAATAGGAGAAGTGGAATTTACGTGCCAGAATTTTGATATAGACAGTAGTTTGTTGAGGGTCTCGCCAAAAATAGGAACTTTTAAAGGATGGGACTCATTCCTTAGCAGTGACAATAGAGATTATTGGAACAAAGAAACACTTGAGATGGAAGAACACCAACAAATGGCTACAAGGATGGAACAGGATAACAGAAACCTTGAACAAGACAAGCAATACAAGGACATAGGCAGAGATATGACAAGAAAATATATGAGATAAAGGATTAAAAACAGTGAAGATGTCATATAAATCATGTTGTAACTGGTTTTTTGGTGTGGTTTTGATGCTTTAAATTGCTAGATTCTGTGATAAGAGGATACATTCTATATGTTGTAATTTTTATGGAGTGGCTCTCTTAGCCACTTAATGTACTTGTCCTTTTTAGTAATATATATGCAAGTTAAAAAATTTAATAAATTATATTTATTTAATTAATTTATCATTTTCTAACAGTATACTCTTATTTATTTAATTAATTTATCATTTTCTAACAACTTCCTCTCCATAAATTAAATAAATGATTTTATTATTTAATTAATTTACCCTCTCACATGTCCTCATCCTTATCACTTGCCACAATTATTAAATGATTGATCCAAAATTAAATTAACTTTTCATCTTAGCCATCCACTATCATACTACATCTTTTAATCTCAACCATTCACATAAAAGAATGCTCTAGAAGTTCTTATCCATGCCCTATAATCCTTGCATCTAATCTTAGCCATCCATTTCATCTCTTAATCCTAGCCATCCATCATATCACCCAACACTCTATAAATTAAACCTCTCACATCATTATAACAACACATGAGCCATATGCAAGTACATGCTATCGAATTCCATATCATTATCATTTGCCTCCATTATTGTCATTGTCATACCTAGGTTATGCTGGTTTTGTGAGTAGTCCACATGCATTATATATCAAAAGAACAAAGCTAGTAGAGCTAGGGTGCACTCTGCTATGTTCTATCAAGTGTGAAGGGGTGATTGAAGGTGAAGGTATTAAGTTATATTACATTATCTTCCATTATTTATCTTGAGTCATTTTATAATCCACATTTAGTTTTGAATCCATGAGAAGTATCACCTTTTCTATAATGAGTAGACTGATCTTCTTTGGATCTATATTAGAACCTAAAGTTGATGTAGCATGTAAATCAAAATTAATAAGTAAAGAAGAGGCTTGGCCTTAATTATTTTTTTATGTTTCTTAGGACTCAATGTCTCAAAATCTAATGGGCCCCAATGATCTTTATGTAGTGTGGAAGAGAGAGGCCAACTCAATAGATCAAACTAGGTCAAACCCTCTTTTACAAAACATTGGGACACAAACTGAGCTTGGCTTCTACCCAAGAAGGAAATCTAAACTACAAGGGTTTAGTCCTTTTTATATAGAGAGAAGAAATCAACCAAATCCAATCAATCAAGCTAGAGTGAAGATATGAAACCCTAGTTGACAAAGATCAGAGTAAAACAAACCATCGGAAGCAGAAACCCAGAAACCAAATGGACAACAGAGATTAGGGATGAATTCAAAACTTGGATCTAGAGGTA
This sequence comes from Cunninghamia lanceolata, assembly GCA_027924645.1. Taxonomy (NCBI): domain Eukaryota; kingdom Viridiplantae; phylum Streptophyta; class Pinopsida; order Cupressales; family Cupressaceae; genus Cunninghamia; species Cunninghamia lanceolata. The sequence goes on from BSBN01001866.1 coordinate 66,561, forward strand.
AAACTACCCAGGACAAGGGTGCTTGGGCACCCTGGTCCCAAATTAGGGTTTATAGAAACTACAATCTTCGCTAGGTTTGTACCAGTAAGCTTTGTCTTCTTCCTCAAGATCAGCTCCTAAAACTTGTTCTTCTAACCTGCACACACACAAGAAGGAAAATGGTTGGGTGATATCTAGGAGCTTGCCTCAGTCAAGCTCTGTGAATGGTGTTTCCACCTCCACAATAGCAAAGATAAATAAATAAAGAGCGCGTACCCTAGGAGGGCAAAGACAAATATGAAGTAGAATGGAATGCTATAACAAAGCATGAAGGAAAGAAGTCACCATGAGAACAAAAACCCTAACATGCTTGATGTGACATCACAACTTGACTCAAGAAGTTGGTGTAGCCCAAAGAAGTAGAAGGATCTTCACAAGACCCGCAATATGTTAGTTTCACAGCAATAATCCACAATAGAGAGCTTTAGAGAGAAGTAGAGAGCATGAGAGAGTAGAAGAGAGTGTAAGAATGCCTAGATTGCTTAGATGTTCAAATGAATAGAATAACTTACTTTTATATGCATTCCCATTGATTTTCAAAGAATTAAACCACATGAGGCTAACATTTGGAACCTTTTAAGAGTTCCCAAGCCGATAAGCCACAATTTAGGTCAAGGTTAAAAAGGGGACAAGGGTGCTTGGACACCTTGTCCCTTAGCCCCAAAATCCTTAGACAAGACACTTAAAGTGTCATTAACATCACCTTATAATTTCTTTTCTAGGTTTTGTGCATCAGGATCAAGAATTACATGCTTAATGCTAAAAAAGGTGTTATAATAGGTCCTAATAAATAAGTGTAAACATTTTAGGTCCACTTGGGTGCTAAACTAAGTGTAAAATGGTGGTGTGCACATTTTACGATGCTACATTTAGCCCCAACTTTAGTGTGGGTATGAACTTACGTTTGAACTCATACTAAAGGATAGATTCAAGCACACAAGACATAGAAGCCCAAAGAATTCCACCAAGATTGAGGGGTGATTAAGCCCCCAAGCTTAAAACTCTAAGGTGGAAAACATATAGAATCATAGAAGCCATAGAATGTCACAAAAATTGAGGGGTAATCAAGCCCTCAAGTTTAGGATCCTAGGAGTCTATGATGATTGACATACACATAAGGCACAAGACATGATTCACTCACACGTGAAGCACTTGGAAAACATGATATAAGACAAGGCATACACTTGAGAAATCACGATGTATACACAAAGCATATATGTCATACACAAAGTATACACACAATATACAAGGTATACACAAAGTATAACGAAGTATACATGCTTGACAAGAAGTATACATATAAGGCATAGAGCACACATGAAATACACATGGAATACACATGAAGCACTTAAGAGACTTACATAAGGAACACATAGAGAGAACACACGTGAGGCATGCACAAGGCATGAAAAACATATATAGAGAATAAGAATATACAAGGAACATAATGTGAAAGACCTTGACTTAGCATGATGAAGGAGACCTCGATCTAAGTGATGTCTCAATCACCATGCACCATTCCCCAAGATGCAATAAAAAAGAATGCTAAGGGGTTAGTTAGAAATGGAAAGCACAAGAGAAGTACAAACACATCATACAGACAATCTCAAAAGGAAAGTGCTTCCACTTAAGGGAATACACCAAGCTACCTTCGATAAGAGGATTTTCACAAAGTCTTACAGAATAAGAAGGCGAAGCAACCTTACTACCAAACTCTAGTTGGTTGCACAACCCTTCTCCCAAACATGCAAGGAGCTTCAACTTAGGAGAACAAGATAGACTCAAGATCTTGTTTCCAAGTTAGTTGTAATCCTTTCCAAGAGAGTGTAATAATAAAGATGATCAACAAGTGTTTAGATAGATAGAAGAGAGTAAGGCTCATAGCACGATATATGCCCCACCTTAAAGTGATCACTAATTCCACTAGGGAGCAATTGTCTTTAAGGTAAAGTGAGATAGAAATACAAAACAGGCATGAGAGCTTCCGTAAAGCTCATGCCTAAAGGAGATGTGTTTAGAATAGCTACATCGTGACAAGGGGTTGCCCCAAAGATGAGGAAACCAAGGCAATGCTTATAAGTATGATACATAATGGCTTGTGTAGTCATGGTATGATTACAAGCATTGTGACAAGGTGCCACATAGATGGAAGAAAGATCGCATAGACATAAATTGAATCAACATGAAAGGATGCTAAATCAGCCAAGGAAAATAGCGACAATTACACATAATGACATATAGAAGAATGAAGATACATATAGAGGAATGTACTCTTTGTACCTTTGTGCTAGCAAGGGTACCAATGGAGAACAAATCATCACAATACGAGGATAATAATACATACAAACATAACACGAATGAGAGAGAGGGACCACTCTTGCGAGTCGGCCTATCACAAATTATCCTCCCCCAACTTGATTATAAAATGCAAGGAGGACAAGGTGCTCTAGGGACTACATCAAGCATGGTGAGAAGTCTTAGAGCTAATCCTTGTTTGAAGTTGTTGAATTTTGTCACCAAGACTCAACATTTGTCAGTGGAATGGCCAAGTGTTCGATGATATGCACAATAATAAAGAGATGAATGATTAGCTTGTTGGATCTCTTTGTGTTTTGGAGTAAGAAAAGTGATTTAAAAGTGGTCTTTGAGTAGACTTGACAAAATGCACTCTTGTTGAGATAGAAGAGAGGATTTAAGGGGAGTAGGAAGCAATCCTTTTTGTTGTGAACATGGTGGAGAGAATGTAGGAGAAGGCTGGAAACCCAAACCTACTTTAGACAAGTGTGGTGTTGGTTCCATAGGTTCCTTAATTGCTTGTTCTTTACATCCTAACCCATTTCCATCGTATCCTTGTTTTGAAATAATTTTGAATCCAAGCCCATAACGCATCTCCAAGACTGAAGGAAGAGAAGAGGTCATAAGACCACCTTTGTTGAAATATGTTGAAGATGAAGGATCATTCTTTTCGTCATGGTGAGGAGGATCAAACTTTTTTTCAAGCATCCCATTAGGGTTGAAATCTAAGAGACCTCGTCACTACCAAGACATGCATTAGAATTAGATGGTATTTTATCACAAATGGCCATGATTTCCATATGAGAAAGTAGATCTTTATTTATTTCAAAGGTTCCATCATCATTAAACTTGAGTTTAAACTTTGTAGGAGCATGATATTGTGTTGAAGAAATTTCATTTACCTTTGAGGTCTTTGAGTGTGGGGGTGAGATTTTATATACACCCGCAAAAAAGGGTGTAAAATCTAACAAACCCCAATCATCACTGAAAAATGCACTTGAAGGACCAACACTATCCTAACCAACATGTTGTTAGCAGTGGAAAATAGTGGTTTGGTTTTTGTTGAAGAAGGGGTCAAATTACTTAAAGGAATTTGATGTCTCACTTCTGTTTGTAAGCAAATTTCTAGAATCGGATCAACTTTTATTATATGTACTTCATTTTTAAAGATGAATTTTGTTGAATGATGAAGGGTAAATGAAACTACCCCCATGGCATGAATCCATGGTCTACCAAGAAGAAGATTGTATGAAAGAGAATTAGGCATGACATGGATAAGGGTAGGCAATGTCACATGTTCATCCTTAATATCTAAGGTGATAGTACCCAATGATTGTCTATCAACATTATCAAAGCCACAAATTTTGAATTTATTATCTGGTTTGATGAAAGATGTATCAATATTGAGTTTATTTAACAAGTCTATTCCACAAAGATCAAGATCCGATCCACCATTAATCAAAGTGCGTCTTATCCTCGCATTACCAATCATGATGAATAACATAAGAGGCTCATTTTTGTTTTGAACTTCTATGGGATATAACTCATGTTGTTGAAATGTTATATCTGGTGTTGTCGCATGCATACAACTAAGCAAAGATGCTACATCATTTAGTCTACTAGAAAGTGGAACAACTACCTTTTGTAGAGCCTCATGGAGCATTCTGTGGTATGTAAGCGATATTTGTATTAAATCCCATAGAGAGATCTTAGCTGGAGTGGCACGGAGCTTCTCAACAAGATCATATTCTTTACCAATATGTGGAGGAAGATGAGGTGCTTAAGGTATGATAGGTTGAGAAGGTGGAAGAGAAATGGGCACACTTTATGTGCGTTTACTTTTATTGTAGGTGTTGTATGTGTGAGCAATCATGTGATGCTGTGACGCATCTTGAACACCTTGATTTCTTTGAGGAATTTTTTTTACATAATTAAGAATGTAACCCAGGCATCGAGGTGGTGTTGGATCACCTTAGACCGTAATCACCGGTTTGAAGTGATGAGGCATATTAGGTGCCTCACACATAATGATTTCAGGAACATTAGTACACTTATTCACTATCCCTTTAATGGGCAGAATAAGTTTATTAATGATGGTTGAATTGACATTGTTTTCATTTTGATTAAGCTCAACATCCATCCCCAAGGGATTTAATGTGAGAGACCACTCCTCATTCACTAATTCTTCATCCTTTGAAGGGAGAACATTGGAATGAAGGGAGGGTAAAATGTTGTTAAGAAAATTGTTGATGATTGTACCTTTGGTGATGTCTAAGGGGTTTTAGCATGCAAGTAAAGGAGAAATACCAAGGGTCTTCACATCCTTAGTGATATCCAAGGTACTTGAACATTTAATCAAAGGAGGAAAATCGAGGGTCTTCACTTCCTTAGTGATATCCAAGGTACTTGAACATTCAACCAAAGGGGGAAGATCAATAAGATGAGCCATAGACTTATCATGTGCTATGGTAGAGATAGAAGATTTAAGATGATGAGATGAATGCCCATTATCAACCCATGGAGGATCCTTTGTGAGACAAGGCCCCTCATCCTCTAATGCTTCATATTTTGAAGGGAGGGCATTGGAATGGAGAGAGGGTAGAGTGATGTTAAGCAATGTGTCAATGATCTCATCCCCCTGTGCCAAAATATCCTCACAAGTGGGAACAATTTTGGGAGAGGGATCGAAATCATAGGGTGAAATAGGCAAAGCTAGGTCACCATCACATGTCTTAGAGAGTAAATCCATGGGATTATCATGATTTGTAGTAGTAGAAGAAAATTTTATCATCATCATGAGATATATCATACATGGCTGCCATGTTGTCTAAGATGTGAAGATGCATATTAGTGAGTTTATAAAATTTTTCAAGATCTATGTTATGTTCATGCAAAGATTCTAAAAAAGAAGAAGCCATAATGAAATGCCTTGTCTATTATATGCAAATATGATATAGAACAATGTTGGCGTTTCAATTCGCACCTCTGGTATGCGATTTGGAAATAGACAGCTATGCACAGATAAACTGCTCTCCTATTGGAAGGGGGAGTTCCCTTTCTTGCTGATGTTCGCTGAAAAGATAACTTGAATGAAACTTCGCCTATCTTCTTTTTGATTCTCAGCTGCGAGCACAAGGTTATAAAACTCTAAACGCTGCAGAAGAGGTTTTTTCCTTTTTTATAAAACTTCTACTACAACTAGCATAGACTAATGACGCTTTCAACCTCCTGAGTAAATTTAGAGCAAAGGAAGTTGAAAGTGAACGAGGAATGATTGTTAACACAAAAACTTAAGCAATTTTCTTCCAGATTAACATCACAAGACTAAAAGTACTTTAATGATGAAAGCTGAAAATGAAAGCTGCAGAAGCTACACATCTGACGACGATAGCTTAATGAATCGATATAGAATATCAGAGCAAAGTAGGCATGAGACTTCTATTCAATATCACAAAGTTTAATACAACTCCAGGATAGCAATACTGCAGCAAAAGGTAGGCATACAATAAGCGATCAAACACTGGAGAACAATGAACACAAAGTGAACAAACACCTAGAATAACAATGTTTGCAGGCTAGAATAGGCACAGCAAATTTGCTATCACAAAAGTCATTACAAACAATGGGCAAGGATGCCCTTATTTATACTAAAATCAAAGGAGTAGGGAACCCTAAAATCTCCTTGATTAACCCTGACTTGCCAACTCGCAAGCTTTATTACTATTCTAAGACAAAGATACAATAAACAAATGCTTTAAAGCAAAGAAGATTCCATCTATCACAAGGTGATTTCTTTCTAAATATAGAATGGATGAGATTAGGATGAAAGCACATGCTTTAAAACAAAAAGCATCTGATTTAAAGCTGCTTTATTTTGAAATGCATCCTCATCAACATTCTAGCTTTTTGGTGATGTCATCCGTTGATATTCTGGGAAACAATATCTTCTAAAAAGTGAGTGACCGCATCTCTGCCAGGAACACTGATACTCTCTAGAATGATATTTTGATTCTCTAACATTTCTTCACCATTGGCAACCATCTGAAGAAATTCATGAATTTCACCCACAGCCTTGTCAAATTTCACTGTCATTGCGGCAAGATGACTCATCTTGCTGGCATTGATATCATCATTAAAGTTGTTGCGGACGAGAGTCTGGAACTCTGCTTGCACTTCCCCGAGATCATACAGGGTACCATCTTCTTTCTCATATGAACACGGGATCTGAGAGACAAAGGATCTGACAAACTTGAGGATGCCAACTACCTTTTCTTTCCATTCTATCAACTCTGAACTCATACTATCATAAGTTTTTACTGTGAAAAGATATTGCGCTTTCCAAGTAGAAACTATCTTCTTATCTTTAGCTAAATCAACAGTATCAAGTGTAATCTTCAAGTCAGAGATAATGATCTCAAACACCGGCCTATTTTCTGCCATGATCTGCTGCGACCCCTGTATGCCTTGGCATAAATCATGAGCGTTGTACTTCAACTAATAAAGCTCTACAAGTACAACTCTCCCTTTGGTCACAAATTCTTCTACCCAACTGTCCACGTGCCTCCCATAAAGGACCAACTTACTGAAATGCCGCTGATCGGCTGGTGATCCAAGATTTGGTGGAAGGAGCAAATCGACCTATGAAGTGCCATGGAAAAGGTTGGAAATGTATTGCCGCAGCTGTCGAACTTCAGCTTTGAGAGCTGCCTTGTCTTCTCCATCTCTCAACACCCTTTCCTTCAAGCTATCTATTGCAACCTCGAAGAGATTGATATCTGTATGGCGAGTACTTCTGTCAAGGTTAGCTTTGACAACTATGAAGTCATCAACCTCGACATCATTAGCACTTCTATTTTCTGGAGGTGTTGCAGTCTCAAGAATTATTTCTCCATCAGCATTCTTCTCAATGCGAACCTGCTTCTTCAGCTGCTTGTCTGGTGTGTTTTGATAGATGCTTTTTAGCTCTGTTAAATCTAGCTGATATGAGGGCTTTCTTCTCTTCCTTCCCAGAATGTTTTCAAGCCAGGATGAGCCATCTTCTCTTGGAAACTCGGTTCTCGCCTCATCAACTCCTAATGAATCAATGCTTGCATCAAAGTTACGAACCGGTGAATCTGGCTCTGAATCTATGTGAATAGGAGAAGAGATTGGTGAAGAAGGTGGAGATACATGATCTGAAGGTAACACCTTAACATGCGGCGTTATTTCAACAGGAACTTCTGGTTCAACTGGTGGATATTCCTGTTGGACACGAGCTGGAGACTCGTCCTTTTTCCTCTTTAACTTTGCCATTTTTGTTCCCTCTGGGAGAACATTCATAGCTTTTACTCTTTGTTTTGGCTTGGAAGTGGAAGGCTCTGATGGTTGCACAACTGGCGGCTCTGCTAATGGAATATCATCCTTCCGCTTAGTCTTCAAGAATATCAAACTATTTTTAACCACTCGACTTGTTCTCTCCTCAATGGAAGTGCTTTCTTTTACTGACCAGTTAACTGGCGGCAACGGTTGTTGCTCAATTTGGTCTCTGAAATACGTGGGAAGTAGAACTTCACCACTTTTTGTCAAACCCTCTATGTCTTCTGATAGGATATCAGACATTTGCTGAAGAGTGAACCTGCTGTAACTGCGTCCTCGCACTTCATACTCATCAGCACAATTAGCCCAAAAGTCTTCAACTGCAAACTTGTGCGTACAATTCTGACCAAGATGTGATGCATAAACACCACGGGGATCATATAAAGATCTCCTATCGAAAAACTTAAGACCATATCTGGATGATTCATTATCGATTGCCTTGGCATCTGCTCCAGATCTACATCTGTAAATACTCATCCCAAGTGGAAAATTGAAGGCTGTCTTGCGTCTGCTACGCAAAAATGTATGCACTTCATAAGCTTGCCTCAAAAATTCCATAGATGCTATTTTGTCTGTAGGATATCGCGGCAACATGGCTGGCTCTCCTGAGAAGCCATATAATCTGATGTAGGAAAAAGTAGGAAATTGGATAAACCAATCAACCCATTCTGCCATTGCTATTCTAGCCTCTACAGAAAACCGTATATGCAACTCGTTGTCCATGTCTCACACTGCATGCATCAAGAATGCATCATTCACCCGCCTGTAATGTCGTTCAGCTTGAGAGATCTCTAACTGCGAGAAATGATGATACACATGTTGAGTACCCAGAGTTCCAACAACATTCAAACCTCTGAATTGACCCTGAAAAGCCATCAAATACACAAGGTATGATATCATATGGAATTCATGAGCCCTTTGAAAATCAATTATTTATTGATGGAGACTGTCACTGATTAGTGCCGACCAATCATAGAATCGGTTCCGTCGACAATCTGGGACATGATGTAAAACATCCAAGGCTAAAATTTGTTTGCATCTGCTTGACCCGTGATCCGACTTAGCAGAGTAATCATTATTGCATGCTCCTCCTTGAATTCTCCATGTCCAACGTTCTTTGGCATAATATTCTGCTTTTCTTTCAACCACCTCTAACCAATCTTTTTTCTTTATTTATCCTTATCATTGTTCCAAACCCTCTTGCATTCTTCAAGTGAAACAGTTAAGTTCTCTCTTCAAATAGGTATTGTAAAACACTTTTCAATGTCGTTTGGCCTCAAGCTGCAGAGCACACGTCCATCTCTTGACTGAATTTCTCTTGTGACCGAGTTGTAATGCGTCATGCAAGCAATCACAAACTCGATACTTTGCACTGTGATAGGAAAGGATGCCGCTGCAAGCAAACCAGAGCGTCCAAGATTCCTGATAGCATTATTTCCTACATCCTCCAAGGAGTGTAAATTGATTACTGGAAGTACTTTATGCAAGTCTGTTTCACAAGTTTTCAGGTAATCATGAACCAATGATGTTTTGTGCCTGATTTGTGTTGGAGAGTACTGCATATTGGAAGATTTGAAAATCGACTGTGAACACGCCTATGTTGGAAAAAGTATTAGACAGATGGCTAAAAATTGTTTGCTAATTTTTAGAAAAAGCAGAGTGTGAGCTAAAAAAGCTGGCACATGGGTTTTGTAGATAATTCTGTTTCTAAGCAACCCAGATTGTCGGATTTTGAAAAAGAGGAGATTTTCTCAAAAAAATAGGAAAAAAGTAGTTTCCTGAAAAAAAAAAGCACAACTCCCAATCTTCAAGAGGATGATAATCTGGATGGACCCATCTCGATGAAAACTGAAAAAGCTCTGGTCGAATTTCTAAAAAATGATCTCCTTGAAACAAGGACCCTGAAAAAGCAAGCCTCTCTTCTTCCTCAACCCGAATCTATGAAGAACACTGAAAAAACACCTGGTTTGGGTCTTTGAATCTTCGTTGAAAGAAAAAAATAAAATCTTTCCTCTGGATGCAACCTGCAAAAGATAATGAAATAAAGAAGCCCAAAGCTTGTCTTTATAAATCTTTTGGTCGAAAAAGCAGCTTTATTTGTCTGAGAAGAAAACTTCTCCCTTATCCATGAAGAAAGCATCTTTTAAAGCATAAATCCAAGTGGATGTCTTCGAATAGGAAGAATCCCTATTTTGTAGGAGCCTATGGCTTCATGTACAAGATGACGAAAAATATCTTCTTTGATGATGTCATCGAACACGCGAGTTGAAAGAAGTGCTAACAAAATTTTCTTCATTTTCGACACTTCGACACTCATTTTGACTTAAATATGGCTTGTCTCCAACTTTGACAAGGTGGAAAAATGTCATCATGAACTGAAAAAGCTAACTAATCCTAACATTTTGGAGATTGATCAACTGAGATTCCATCCCCTGCCTCCATTCGACGATCTGACATTGTTTGACCAAATTTGACCTCCCGAAAACTGCCAACGGGTGAAGATTAGTAACAAAGCATGTCAAAAAATGATGAAAACATGAAAATATTCTAACACTGCTCAAGTTGGGCGCCCCAAGCCTCCTGGGGCGCCTGGTTTCCCAACAGTTGGTCATTTTTTTATTTTTTCAACTTTTTCAATTTCTTGGTTTATGCGCGCGTTCCAGAGGCACATGACCCCTGTTTGGCTATCAATTTCTATCAACTAGGATGAAAATGAGTCTGATGATTTGGGAAATATGCAAGCCTAATGAAAACTGAGCTGATTGTACCTTTCGTTTGCCTTCAAAAACGTGCCAAACTGATCAAAACTGAACCAGACCGGGCTGACGGAAGGAGATTCACGTTTTTCAAGAAAAACATCAAAAATAATCTAACTCTAGAGAGTTTGGGTGCCCCAAGCCTCCTGGGGCACCTGGTTTGTCAACACTTAGAAATTTTTTTAAAAAAATTCAATTTTGTACCTTTTCTTGATTTCCGTGCCGACAGCTCCTGTTCAGTCTTCGATTTCGGTCGTTCTGATGACTGTCGAGGCGGGACGGAGGGTGATCTGAGTAGTTTGAACATATCTATGATGAAAACCTGGCTTTGACTGACTTTTGTCCAAGTTTGACCAAATTTGACCAACTGAAAAAGAGCTAACGGAAACATTTTCGACGTTTCACTAAAAACATGAAAAAAAACTAACACAGGAGAAGATGGGCGCCCCAAGCCTCCTGGGGCGCCCAGTTTCACCAGACTTAGCCAAATTTATGATTTTCCAACTTTTCAATTCACCTTGGATCCTTCTTGCATCGTTAAGTCGACAGCCGTTTATTGGTTTTGCATCGTTGAAACAACATTGGAAACTCGTCGAAGAATTCTGGCAGGTGAACTTTTCTGTGTTGATGACTTTAGAGCTCATGCTTCGCCTTGCAAAAAAGCAAAAATGACCTAGTAGAGAAAATTTGGTAGTTTGAAGATTCCGTCTGAACCGTGCCGATCGTGGAGCAAAATCGACCAATGAGAATCGAGCGCGACCCCTGATTTGGAGATTCTATTTTTAGAAATTTTCTATTTTTAGAAACTTTCTATTTTTAGAAAGTTTTGCCAACATCCATATCTCAAGAAACCCAGAAAACCGAACTCGACATCTATTTTTAGAAATTTTACTTTTTTTACTTTTTGGCGAAAAATTTTCTAGACTTGTTTCAAAATGCCTTAGTGAAGCAAAAAATTTTGGTTGGGTACAACAAACAACAATGCACAATTTATTAACCAAGTACAATCAATATCAAAATATAACTTTAATTAAAGATCTACAAATACAAGAGAAGCGGGGTCTTCCAAAAACGTGATATTGTTGGTAACCGCAACAATTAAGTCTTGCAAATATAAGATGTGTACAATGTGAAAAAGAAGTGCCTAAATGCAACAAAGTCTTAGATATTTTTGAAGATGCGCTAAATGCAAGACTAGCTAGGGTTTACTAGCAAACCCTAGATTTAAATGCTTACTTCCTGAACCACAATTTTTTAATGCAAGAATTATTTTTGAAAGCAAATAACATTTATGACATGATATAGCAATGCAAGATCATATTTGAAGTTTAAATGATAGAAACAAAATCTGAAACAAGAACTTAATTTCAAACCCTAAGTTTTGAATTTGATTAGGTTTTCCAAAAATGTAACTTTTTTTGACCAAACCCTAGCAAATGAGAGTCTTAAATGCAAGATGAAACAACATGAAATGATTATCTACAGAAATATAAATCAAGTTTGATGCAAAAATTAGAGATTTAAATCTTTCTATGATGATCTTCAACATATTCCATGAAAACAATGCACAAATATGCCTTTTTGTAAGCCTAAAATGCTTGATTTTTTCACTTTCAATGCAAAAAATGAAAGCATGTCCTAGAAAAACAAGAATGATAAGGTACCAAAAATTAAATCCATTTAATCAATCCAATAATGCAACAAGATCAGAAATTACACACTAATCTACAAACCCTAGGTTGAAGATTAGCTAGATTTCCTAAAACTTCAAGGTTTTTTCAAACCCTAACAATGAAGTCATGCAAAATTAAGTTATGAAAGTATGCCAAATGATGAATGAATGTAATCTAATCAGATATAAGGTAGAAAATAGCTCAGATATGATGCAAAAAGGATTCCAAAGTGCAAGAAATGACGAGTTCACCAAAATGTAGTGTAGAAAAGAGAGGCCAACTCAATAGATTAAACTAGGTCAAACCCTTTTCTACAAAACATTGGGACACAAACTGAGCTTGACTTCTACCCAAGAAGGAGATACAAACTACAAGAGTTTAGTCCTTTTTCTATATAGAGAAGAAATCGACCAAATCCAATCAATCAAGCTAGAGTGAAGATATGAAACCCTAGTTGACAAAGATCAGAGTAAACAAACTGTCGAAAGTGGAAACCTAGAAACCAAATGGACAACAGAGATCAGGGATGAAGTCAGAACCTAGATATGGAGGTAAAACTACCAAGGACAAGGGTGCTTGGGCACCTTGGTCCTAGATTAGAGTTTATAGAAACTATAGTCTTCGCTTGGTTTGTACTAGTAAGCTTTGTCTACTTCCTCGAGATCAGCTCCTAAAACCTATTCTTCTAACTTGCACACACACAAGAAGGAAAATGGTTGGGTGCTATTTAGGAGATTTCCTTAGTCAAGCTCCATGAATGATGTTTCCACCTCCACAATAGCAAAGATGATAGATAAAGAGTGCATGCCCTAGGAGGGCAGAGGCAAATTTGAAGTAGAATGGAATCCTAGAACAAAGCATGAAGGAAAGAAGTCACCATGAGCATAGAAACCCTAGCATGCTTGATGCAGTATCACAACTTGACTCAAGAAGTTGGTGTAGCCCAAAGAAGTAGATGGATCTTCAAAGACCTGTATTATGTTAGTGTCACAACAATAATCCACAATAAGGAGCTTTAGAGAGAAGTAGAGAGCATGAGAGAGAAGAAAAGAGAGTGCAAGAGTGCTTAGATATTCAAATGAATAAAATAACTTACTTTTATATGCATTCCCGTTGATTTTTAGAGAATTAAACTACATGAGGTTGACATTGTGAACCTTTTAAGAGGTCCCAAGCCAACAAGACACAATTTAGGTCAGGGCTAAAAAGGGGGACAAGGGTGCTTGGGTGCCCTGGTCCCTTGGCCCCAAATTCCTAGGATAAGGCACTTAAAGTGTCATTAACCTTGCCTTATAATTACTTTTCTGGGTTTTGTGCATCAGGATCATGAATTACACACTTAATGCATAAAAATGTATTATAATAGGTCCTAATAAATAAGTGTAAACATTTTAGGTCCACTCGGGTGTTAAACTAAGCGTAAAATTGCGGTGTGTACATTTTACGATGCTACACTTTAGTGTCACCATTGCGCATGAGAGGACTAGAGTGATTGTTGTATGTATTATAGGCATTATTAGTTGTGGTAGGGATATCAACATTTGTATGGGTTGTAATTAACTTTTACCACACATTGCTTACTTTGATGGGTAAACTTAATTTTCTGGTGAAGTGTGAATGGTTCAACACCCATTTTTTGAATCCATGGACACCTTAAGAGATTGTTGTACACTAATGTTTAAGGCATCACATGAAAAGGAGTTTGAAGGGTAATGTTACCTATAATATACCCAAGGGTTTATCATATTACATTGTCAAATCCTTTGGTAGTTACCTCACACTTAAAGAGATCAGAGTAACTAATTTGGATCACATAAAGAAAATGCTTATTACTTATGTTCAAGCTAGATCCATGTCCACTAATGCACATTTAAGTCTAATGTCTTTGTACCTAACCACAATGTATAATAGTCTATAACCATGAATCACATGTGGGTATGGTAAGTTATCAATTTCAAAAATGATTTTGGTGTTAAAGTATTGGTTGCAATATTAAGGCTAAACCCTTAGGAGTAAGAGTCGATGAAATGATTGGACACTCTAGGATGTCCTTTAAGATGTATTATGATTTTTTGAGCAACATACCAAACTACGAAGAGGTATTTTGGTGATGGTATTATGAGAATGATCATGTGTATTAAACCCCATGAATTTGCATGCCTAGGTGTAGAGTGTATTAGTGACATAACTATGGCATGAGAAGTAGGATTAGAAGTAGGCTTGGTATGAGATGTAAAACATGGAGAAGCATAAGCCATATGACATTTGGAAAAAATATCGTAAGGATGTCATGAGATGTACTTTCATCAAATTATGTGTCATCAATAGCAATGGAAGGTATAAGTATATCATGGATATGATCCTCCACAATAGGTGTTGTGAATCAAATCATGTGGAGGATTTAGGTACTCAAAGGTAATGCATAATTAGAAAAGGCACACTAGTATCACTCTCCATGGAAAAAGTATGCAACATATGAGAATCATGGAGTGTAGTAAGGGTATCTAATAGAGAAGGAAAAGTGATAATTAAGTCCCTAAATGAAGAAAAAGATCATATGTGGTGATATAATGCTTCCATGGACAAATTGATCAATGTCATAAGATTCCATTTGTGTGCTAGAATGTCATAAGTGAATCAAGGACAAATGGATCACCTGTCACAAATTGTATAAAAATGTCATAATCAATAAGGGAAACATGAATTGATGCCAAGGATATAGGGCCATGATAATCCATGATGTAAAATAAGGGTCTAGATCTAAGGAGGAGAAGTGTGGGGTTCACAAATGTATGCAATAAAGGGTCAAAACCCTAATACAAAGAAACAAAAGATATAGAAATGAGGTATAATCTGTTATAGATCAAAGTATCAGTGTTGAATTATATTTGAAATAGATGTAACTTGTAAATCATATGTCAAAAATAAGGGTGGGTAATGTTGGTGAATACTAGGGTATATAAATAAATACAAAACCTAGGTAGACTAAATATATATCAATGAAACACAAGAGTGAAAAATGAAGTTTGGATCTAAAAATAGGATGTAAAATTAGAAAAATGCATATTTGAAAACCTTAATGTTGATGAGAAACTCTAGAAGAAAACTAGTATGTGTAAGATTGATAGGGTTCCCCAAAATGTAAAGGAAAATAAACTTTTCTTAGGGTTAATGTAGATTGATTCAATATAATGCATGTACACATATGCATAGTTAATCTAGATGAATTAATGAGTAGTTTAAGGGAATTTGTCCTCTAAAAAATAATAAATACTAAAAAAATAGAAATAAATGTAACAAATAATTCGGTGCACTTTTCTTTATGATCGAAAAATGAATGATCCATGTGAATATTCTAGTATCAGGGATGCCCATAGGGTATTCACCTCTAAAGTAATACCTTATCACATGCATGCACATTAAGGTTTTTAAAATAATCAAAATGTGATCCAAATATACCAATTCAATATCAGGGGGAAAATGGATAATTTAACTAATGTGACATGGGTAGGTATTGGGGGTTGGGAAGCATGTGCAAAAGGGATGGGAGGTGTTTATAAGTGACGTTAGATAAATCTCTATAGATCAATTTGCATAGGTCAATCAAAGGAAATGCTATTCTTTATGTTGGTCTTGCTTGGGTCATGAAGTTGTCTTTTTTCTACACCACATAGCCTTTTATTGTGCCAGATTCTCATAATCCCAAGGGTGCTTGCTTACTCTCATTGTAATGTAGTTAATAAAGGAAACAATGGTCACACCAAGGTTGTGTTGGTTAAGTACAATCCTACCCAAGTTTCCTAAAACTAATTATTGGACACCTTTTGGTAATGCCATATACCTAGCCAAAATAATCACTAGGTACCTCTAAAACCCTTCGAACATAATTTAGATTAATATGTATATATAATTGAGATGTATCTTTATTAGGGGGATTCGTCATTAGAGATGTTGTGGCAACCCTCTACTTAAATATCATCTAGTTTCATGGTCAAATAGTCAATAGCAATTTTACACCTCATCGACACCATAAAGTGGTAAATATTTATCCTATTTTTATTGGCCAAAATTTGCATTTGACTGTGGAAGTGGATGACATTTAAGAATAGTCGTGTGGCAAGGGTTTGGGGGTTGAGATGCATAAGCATTTTTAAATAAAATCCTTTTGTTGGTAGGATGACATATTTGCCATAGCTCATCTAGGTGTTTTGTATTAAGGCTTTAGTGTATGGGGTGATAATCAAAACAGGCTTTGAGACAAATGTTAGAATGGGTAGAGCCCTTGAGTGATAGGATAGAAATAATAAAGGGATATAAAAAAGCAGCCAAAAAAATAGGTACATAGGATACTCGGTGAAAACAAGGAGGTGTTTTAAATAATGTATGCAGAGGGGGTATCAAAAGCATAAATTTGAAGGATAGAAATGAAATTAGGGTTTTTTATTAGTACCCTATGAATGTAATGTTGTGCTATTGGTTTATTAAGTAAATCTTTCGAGGTGATGCCTTGAGATATAAAATGGAATGTTTTCATCCATTATTTGCCTTGGGATCAAAATATTCTATTTACTCTATGTAGGATTAAGTTCAAGGATTATAGTTGAGTCCGTAATTGTGGAAATGTACTAATATATAGACTTGATTTGATAATCTACTTGCTTGATTCATCTCTACTTCTTTTGCCTTTTCTAATGTCTAAAGAGTAAAATATATAGAAATACCTTGGAACAATTGTTGTTATATTACAAATACAAAACTAGAAGAAAATGGCATGGTTTTACAAATTTCACCATTGCATATTTTAATTTCCAAACTAGTTTCTAATTTATTAATAATAATGGATTGGCAAACAATAACAAAGCTTATAAGTTATTAAAGGAGAGTGAAGGGTGTAGTTCTCCCCTAACAACCCTAACAATGTCTATTATTTAATTGGTCAACATGGTTGTGTGAAAGATAATTTTTCTATTGTAGGGAATCTAAACAACTCTACTTATATATTGTGCTATTCAACAATTAAACAATCAATAGCAATTTTACACCTCATCCTTATGATTTAAGAATAGCCAATGTAAACTTGTGCCTTACAGCGAAATTACTTCTGGTCAAGAACAATATCAATTTCCTAGGAGTGCCAATAAACGGTGGAAAGCCTCCACAAGGCTATTTTCATCCCCCGTCACAAGGAATCCTTTTTCCACGAGGCTATTGTCATTCCCTTGAATGAGCCAACCATGATATTTTTGTTTTGTGACGCCTATGAATACCCATTTACCTGCATCCACATCTGTGTATATAATATGAGGGATAAGCCGATCTCCGGGCATCCGCTGCATAACCCATTTCATACTCGGAGAGCAGACACAGTTTATAACCAAACATACCATATTGGCATTGGCATTGGAGGAACGCTTCTGTCTCAATTTTAGAAAGGTGGGGAAGAAGGGGGGATTGACGGGGTTGGAGCAGACACAGTTTTTTTTGCTAGCAATGGAGTCCACGACACAGAGATTCCGAAACGCTAAAGACTGTAATAGTAATCCTGCATCAGGGACTGCCCTCGTAAATATTATTACTTCTTCTGGCCATTTCTGCACAATTGAAAAAAAAAAGGAATAAGAGCATTCTGTCAACGCTTAATGTGATGAGATTTGATCAGAATTCTATATTGCTAGAAACCATAATTACCTGTATAGTTTGAATGAAAGGTTCAACAGCTGATCTCTTCTTTGCTACGAGTTGCAGCGTCCTCAATATTTGCATGTGCTCCAAACTTTCTATGCCCGGCATCTCCCAGCAGGTATCTGCTAATACCGTCTCCAATGATGAGCACTGTTGCAAACCTTCTATCTTCTCAACTTTGTTGCGACCTTTCAGTTCAAATACATTCAAAGAAATTAAGTCTGCAAAACTAGGAAGCTCGTCTAACTCTGGACAGCCACTTATCCTCAGCGCCTCCAATGATCTGCAGTGTTGTAAACTTCCTATCTTTGAAAGTTTGTGGCAATCTTTCAGTTCAATTTTTCTTAGAGAAGTTAAGTTTGCCAAACTTGGAAGAGCATTTAACCCTGAACAGTTATCTATTTTCAGCGTGTTCAATGATTTGCAGTGCTTTAAACCTTCTATCTTCTCGACTCTGCCGCATCCTGTGATTGCAATTATTTGTAGAGCCGTTAATTCTGCAAAACTTGGAAGCGCATTTAACCCTGAACAGTTACCTATCATCAGCGTGTTCAATGATCTGCAGTGCTTTAAACCTTCCATCTTCTCAACTCTGCCGCATCCTGTGATTACAATTATTTGTAGAGACGTTGATTCTGCCAAACTTGGAAACGCATCTACCTCTGGACAGTCTTTTATCTCCAGCGTTTGAAGGTTTGACAAACCACTCATACCCTTCATGTTTCTGAGTATTATGCAGTTATTCACCTCTATGAATTTCAGTGCTGATGGCAGGCTGTGGATCTCCCTTAAATGGTCGTTACCATTAAGCGTGAGTGTTAGAAGGCCAGGGCAACACTCTTCAGAAATTAAAATCTTGGAGACTCTTGTCCCGCCTAAATATATTTTCTCCAGCTTGCAAAATGATGAAGAAAATGACTGCCCCCAAAAGGTAACTCAATGATTGGGCAATTCACTATGCTAAGAAAATGCAGATTAATCAGTTGTGTAAATGATTGTGGTAAACATTCCACTGCTAAATTCAATTCCAAACGCTCTAAAAGATCCAGACGCCCCATAGACTCTGGTAAAGATTGCATCTTATATGAACTTATATACATCACTCTTAACTTGCTTAGTTGACCGATGTTAAGTGGTAGCTCCCTTATGTCCGTTACTGCTATGAAGAGCTCTCTCAAAGAGGCCTGATTTGTGATGTGGCGAGGCAACTCTTTCAATGGAATGGATTCAAAACTCAAAAATTCCAGCTTTGTTATGTATTCCAGGATGTCAGACTGTAAGGTGAGCTTAGGACACATGAATATATGCATATGCTGTAGGAGCCTCAGATGCTTAAAAGAAATAGGCAACATTCTCAACCTAAAACAATTCCACAATTCTAGATGCTGCAGGTTTGTCAAATTGCCGAAACTGTTAGGTAGTAATGAGAGCCTAGGACACGAATATAGCCTCAAGTCCTCCAGTGATCGGAGAAGGCAAAATTCTTCTGGCAGACTCCTCAGATTGTCGCAATCAAACAGGTGTATCTTTTTCAAATGCCGCAGAAGTCCTATTGACTTTGGAAATCTTCGGAATTGGGCGCAGCCACCAAAAACCAACTCTCTCAACTGCACTGGAGCCTGCATCCAATTTTCATCTTTGTTAAATAGGAAAACACAGCACAATTACAGTAAATTTCAATTAGGAATTTAAAGCAACCCTAAAGCAAAGATACTTACGTCAGCACCATCCTTCCACAATTCTTTTAATTTGGCAGAGCTTGTAAGCTCTAAAACTCTTAGATTTTTTAATGGTAGCCGTGATGGAAGATGTTTTTGATAAATTTTATTACAGCTAAGCCAGGTCAACTCTCCTGATAAATTACAAATGCCTCTGTCGAGATAATTTTCTCCAACGAAAAAAACCTCTTTTGCAAGGCGGAAAGGTGATCTTCCGGAGCACCAACAAAACCCTGAAAACCCTGTACTTGTATTTACCAGAAAACTAGGAAATTTATGACCGCCATTAGTTTCTGTCTTCAATATCAGTCCTCGAATCTGTACTCTTTCCTGTTTACGTTAAAGCAAAAGTAAGAAACTTTTAATAGAGGAAGGAAAGCAAAAAAACAAAAGAAATTTCCATGCCATGATTTGTAACAGCATAGAAAAGAAAGTATTAACCTCACCTTTAGTCGTTTCTGAATGCTTGCAATCTGATCTGGGGACCATAGACGGTAGGGTGACTGAGTATTTGCTATTTCCCTACCTAAATCCCTTAGATGGTCATGCATTCTTATGCGATTGTGATCATTGAGGTCAACAAGACACTTATTGACAAGCCTCTCCCAACGGTACATGCCATTCCAACCTGATCCCTCCCATACTGCAATTGCGGTACTGATGTCTTCGCCAATGAAGAAACAAGCTACGTCCAAGAATATCTGTTTCTCTTCCTCTTCCAAAGCATCATAGCTCAGTCTCAATTTTTTTGTGATATCATGGGGCAATATTTTAGATATCTCATTTAATAGAGTGTTCCAGCGATCCTTGCGAGGCTCATCATAAAGCTGGCCTCCAAGTACCTTCAAAGACAGAGGTAGTCCATTACAAACACTTAAGAACTTTTCAACAAGTTCCTCGAATCCCAAAAGTGGAAAGGGTTGTAAGAATGCATGCCAGCAAAACATCTGCTTAGCATGACAATGATTCATTGCTTTCATTTCATAAATGTTGGAGACGCCCCAACATCGGAGGACTTCCTTTTCACGTGTTGTAACAATGATTAAACTCCCTAATCCTAGGCTATCCTTTGTGGGCAGCAGAGCATCCAGTTGATCTATATGATCAACATCATCCAAAATGATGAGCACACGAACAGATTTCAAACGGTTTGAGAGAATTCCCTTGCCTTTTTCTATATTATCAAAATTTTCACCTTTGAAACCAAGGTCCTGGAGGAGTTCTATCTGTTTCTTATATAACTCATGTTTAGCTGCAGCATCTCTAATATCAAAAACAAAACTGGATCTTTGTACATACAAGTGTTTCTGATTATATAATTCTTTTGCAAGAGTGGTTTTTCCAGACCCACCCATACCCCAAATTCCAACAATTTGAACATCAGGTTGAATTTCTGCATATTCATATGCAATCATTTCAAAGTCTGCTACAGCTTCTTGAAGACCCACAGGATGCTTTGCTACCTCTAATGGTACTATTTGCATTACTTTCAATACATGACTCACAATGGTCTTCAACGTCATTTGTTCCTCATTGGACATAGGCGAAACATGGTTTTAAAAAATAGAAGAAAAATCTCACTATATAATGATGATTATATTTAAGTTAAAAATATATATATAAAGAAGAGAAAAAATTGTATTAAAGGGAAAATATGAAAAAACACTCTACTTAATTATCATCTATTTCAAATGGTCAAAGAGTACAATTTTACACATGTATGAAAAAGATGTGCAGGAAACAGAGTATATATTGCTTACCCATTATTATTGATGATTTCGCCCTTACAAAATGAGACGTTGTGGAGTGCCATCTTCCACTCCTCAAGCTTTTCCATGTTGTATCTATCCTTTTCTTGATGCTCTAAGAAGGCCTTGACATACAATCCTTTTCCTTGAGCCACCCATCGCAGATCGGTAGGTTGAACATGGTAGAAAACAGGAATGATAGTTGCGCCAGATTTGAGCATAAAGGATAGCTCGGCAAGACACCATGGCGATTCTGCATAGGTGGGGGAGAAAATTGCTACATGAAGAGAAGCACTACACATTGCTTGTTCTAGTGCTGCAGGCAAGAAGTCCCCCAACTGAAGCTCCTCAGAATCAAGAAAAACCCTGAGACCCGTGGCATGGAGGGCATGGTACGTAGCTTTGGCCAGCGTCTGTTTGACATCAGGTCCACGATGATTAATGAATACATCCCACTGCAGCTTTTGTAATGGTGTTGAGGATGTAGCACAAGTAGACGCAGACGCAGATGCAGATTGTAATGTCCCCTTCTAGCAAGCCAAAATTTCTGCAATTTTGCAAACAATTTCAACTTGTAAAGAGCACATTAGTATTCTATCTTTTTCTTTTAATGTTTAACTATATATGATTCCTTTCGTAACTATATGCTTTCCTTGTTAATACTTCATGAATTACCTTGGGTGAGATAACCTTAAGCCTATTGATCATTCTTTCCAGCTTATGGGAGAAGATACTTAAGGATGTAATGTCACCCCAATCCTCATGGGTCCATCATTATTCCTTCAATTCTCTAATTGAAGGCCTAATCCTTCGATTCTCTAATCGAAGGCCTATTATTCCTTGGTTCGTCAACCAAGGCCTATTAGTCCTTGGTTCTTCAGCCAAGGACTATTATCTCCTTGGTTCTCTAACCAAGGCCTATTATTTCCTTGGTTCTCTAACCAAGGACTCTTATTCCTTGGTTCTCCTACCAAGGCCTATCCCTTCAATACTACATTGAGGGCTTGATTCCTTGGTTCTCTTACCAAGGTCTATCCCTTCAATACTAGATTGAGGGCTTATTATCTTCCTTGATTCATCAATCAAGGCCTATGATTTATCCCATGAATTGGTCAACTACAATCCTTGTTTTCCACCCCATCTCTATGGTGAAGATGATTAATGTTTAAGGACTATTATCTACCCCTTGGGTAATCATGCCTTTACAAATCTATTTCATATTCATAACTATGAACTTCTTGTACTCATTATCTTATTTAAACAAGAATCATGCATTTATGTAGGACATCTATTCATCTCATATTTACTTGATTTCATAAGACCTCTACCTTTATATCTCA
Organism: Cunninghamia lanceolata; assembly: GCA_027924645.1. Lineage (NCBI taxonomy): Eukaryota > Viridiplantae > Streptophyta > Pinopsida > Cupressales > Cupressaceae > Cunninghamia > Cunninghamia lanceolata. Next base: position 89,167 of record BSBN01001866.1, read on the forward strand.
TTCATCATGGATCATCTTTTCTTACTTATATGCAGTTCTAAGACTAATCTCATATTGTTATTTTCATACATGTAGATTCCAATTATATAATTCTATTATAATATTTATTATAATCTCTATATTATATTATATATGTGTGTACTATGCAAAATTTATATTTTTATATTATTTATATATTATAATAATAATAATTATTATTATTATTATTATTATTATAATAATTAATCAATATTATTACAATGATCATTATTATTGTCATCACAATATTATTATATCATTATCCGTATGATTTTGTAATTAATTCAAATTGTATCTTGTTCTTATCTGAATATCACAATTCACTTTAGAATATCTATATACTCTTAGAAATCCAAAAATATATTATTTTCTTCTATACACCCAGCAGACATGTATATATATTTGCTAGCACATGAATTCTATTGTTGTTTTATTATTAACATAGCTTTATAATATATTACTTATTTATTATCATTATAATATTATTATTATAAATATATATATAGACATCATTAAATTATTATATAATATATATTATTATAATATTATTTATTATTTTTATTATAATATCATTATTATAGTATTATCATAAATATAATTTTTAATATTGCTTAATCGTGCCGATCTCTATCGCATCCTTTATCTACTATATATATATATATTTTTTCTTGAATCATTTCTCCCTTTTGCTGCTGATGTACATATCTCTATATATATTAATTTATGATATCTTGTCGATGATGTTTTCCTTCTATCTCACAACCTTTATTTATTTCCCTTTCAAGGGTTATGTTCGAAGAGGCACGTCTTTTATTATGCTTGGTGGTAAAAGACATACTTACCCTTTTATAATTTTTATATTAGTTCACTTTTATGGTAAAACTAGTTCTACCCATACGTAACTCCCTTATCATAAGAGGATAGGTTAAAAGATGTTTATTTATTTTATTTATATTTACATTATATCATTTATATTATAATAAATGATCTATGATATATTTTATATTATTTATACTATATCATTTATATCATAATAACTGATATATGATTTATATTATATTATTTGTATTTATATTATAATGTAAGATAATTATAAGAATATTCGTATTTATATTATTAGATATATTTATATATATATATATATATATATATATATATTGTTATTTATAATATGGATATTATATTTTAATTATAATAAAATATTCATACAATAATATTATTTATTAAATAATATATAATGTATGTAATTATTTATATTATCCCACATAATATTTTACAAACCATCTTTATCATGTTCAAATCTTTACTTTAACAGTGTCTTGATATGGGGACATGACACAGATGGTGGTGCAATTTCTTCAAAAGCATGTGTAATCTCAATCTCTGATTGACGACCAGTGGTGGAAGAAGAAGATGCCATGAAATCCGTCTCGCCTGAACAGAGAGGGAAACAATAAAAGCAGTGAGGGTTTTGGGAAGCCAAAATGCTCAGCTTGATAATGGGGGAGAAAGTGGGGAATTACCTAATGGTAGAAAATGAGTGAGTGTGGTTTGTGGAGAATAACCGTGTGGAAGAAACGCAGAAGCGTACCTGAAAGCTCTAGGCAGACTGTGTAAAGATGCTCATGCTTTTGGGATGCTTTTGTATAATAAAAATATATAAGTGGGCCTAAAAGTTTATATGTGATTTGGGATTAGGATTGGGGGACCAACGCAGTCGTCACAACAGTTTCAGGTCACAGCAGAATCCAATGGATAATATTGTCCCCACTTCTCCAATTTAAGAGTGAGTTTTATAAATGGCAACTAGGAAGATCTAGTCCCTTAGATCGAACTTCTTAGATCTAATTACTTTTTATTATTAAATTTTATTTTAAGTTTATTATTTGGTTTTAGAATGAGATATATTATTGTGCTTAGATGGTGCTCCAACATCTTTATCTTTTGAGCATGTAGTTGTAGGAAAGAAGAATTTTTTAAGGCCTTTTAGATGACAATGATTAGTACTAATAATAATTTGGTTATGCTTTGAAATTATTCTTCTTACAATTCAAGGTTTCAAATTATTTTGTTGGAAGGAAAAATATGGGTTTTAATTGCGTGAGAAAATAAAACTGTAGTGGGTGATCATGAGTGTAGACACCTAAAATTGTCCACTCTTCGTTTCATCCCTAATCATCCCTAATTCATCACTATTCATCTCTAAACCATTACTAACCATCTTTAGACACCCGTAAACCATTTTTTCTTTACAATTAACTGAATAAACTCATGTTTAGATAGTTAAGTGATCAATTCCCCTTCAAACCGTGATTTGACAATATTTATTGTCAAAATCACTATTCACATACTATTCACTCATTTGTACCTACATCGGTACTTACCTCTAGCCTAAATGATTTAATCATTTATCCCCTTCCTCTATGGTGCAAACATTAGATAAATTTAATTTATCTATTATCCCTTTTTTCTATCCCATGAATTAAATAAATATAACCATTTATTTAATTCCCTATTTTTTACACTTTTGATTAGGTGATCTAAACCTAATTAATTAACTAATCCCCTACTTGTGCATTCCATTATCTTAACCTAACCCTATTCAAATCCTCCCCATCCTCCCAAATATACAAAGGCATGGCCTACAAGCCCGTGTGGCCTTTTTACAAAGTGATGGGCAAGTCCTTTGTACATGAGGGTCCTTTTGTCCTTTCTTGTCCTCCTTCAATCCCATCCCTTCACTTTATCCAACTTGCTTTTTCACCATTGATTTGCCCTTGATCCAAGAACATCTCTTCTCATCCAACCATATCATGCCACTTGGCAATCTCTCCTTGCTTGAGAGCTCTCAATAATCCTTATCCATTGACCCCTTAAATCAATCCTGACCCTCCATCCATAATTCAAAAAATCTATAAATTGAGCCTCATCCCAAGCATTTTGAAGATTGCATGAATTGTAAAGTTATGTTGTCCATTTGAGGAGCCACCTACATCAACACAACATTAAATAGCACATCCACTTAGCAAGATTTGCATGGTAACTAGTTTAGATTAGTTTCCTTTCTTATATGCATACCTTTATTTCTCTATTAGAGGTAGCTTAGAATTTGAGTAAAATAGGTTATTATTGTTTTAACTTGTTTCCTAGGCTCATTTTCTATGTTATACAATGAGAAGCAATATGAAAGGATAATTGAAATTAATGTTTCTAGAGTGACACTAAATGAGAGAGATGAAAACTGTATGACATATATTATGTGAAGGAGAGAACAAATGGTGTAGAAAGAGGGTTCTGGATCAAACTCTCTTTCTACACCATCTATTCTCTCCTTCACAATTTTGGCAATACTCTTTTGAGGTCTTTCATTCTACACCACTTCAGAAGCATTTATTTTATTGACCATTGTGTGTTGCTTCTCTTGACCATCCACTGCAATCTTATTTTCTCTTGTCATTAAAACTCACATTTCTCCTTCTGCCAAAATAATTTGGGAGCTTGAGCTTAAGGAAGTGCAATTCAAAACAAAAGTAGTATTAATATTAAAATGAATTAGTACTAAAAGTAGGGTTTAAGCTCTTTCAAACCCACCTTTACCTATTTAACAAAAAATATATATTAAAACTTATTAGTACTATTAATAGTCATCGTTATCTTAGATGCTTTGAAAGCGTTTTTATTCATATGGCTATACACTCAAGATGTAAAGATGTTGAAGTGCCCTTTAGACACCCATCACTCATCACTATAATCAAATAAATTAAGTTCAATAATAAAATCACTCATATCCTTAAAGTACACCACATACTATTCATATTTGATATCATTGATGTTTCATATAATGGGGACTTGATTGAACACTCTTTGACCCACTATGACTTAATCAAACTCGCTTTTGTGGCACCTATGTGGTAGTGTTTTCCCTCCAAACCACATGTCACAATTTAATTAGACTAAACTTGCCACTTCAAATCACATATTTTGGGGTCAACTAAAATCATAAAAACATGAAATTTTAAACATTAATAGCCTCTTTGTTATCTTTCTAAAAAGTATTTTTTAAATATATTTTATTTAAATATATGTTTTTTCTATTTGACATAGATTTGTTATTTTTCTATTTTAAATCTTTTGTTTCTTTTAGCAAGCCTTCTTATTGTAAAGATGAGGTTCAAGCACCTTATGATGACTATCTTTTCCATGAACCTCTCTAGTACATTAATACATATCCCACCACACCTTCTTCCTCCTCTTCTTTTCCACTGCTTCCTTTCTTTGACAAGACTAGCTCTTAGTATGACATTGAAAAAGAAGCTATCATAGACAATTTCTTCACCATTATGTGTTGATATTCAAGTTTACACTTTTGTTTTTACCTATACCAACAAGGGAACTCATATAAATGTGGGACATGTTCTACAAGATGACCTCCAAGATTTTAGAAGTTGGCTCTTCATAAAATTTTTAATGAGTTCACTTCAAACTAATGTGGGGAAACAAGAGAAAACAAACTGAAAATGAAAACTATCCTATTAGGCACGATGTTGATTGATAAATTTGTTATTGCTATTCAAACAATTGCACATGATTTGGTATTTATTTAGAGTAAAGGACGTTGTTGCGATAGAGAAGGGCATATATATGCTTGATCACCAATTTGCATATGATAAATAGAGTTTTAAACATACAAACCAAGTTGCAATAACATATAAATAAATAGGAGGAAACTTGCACATAAAACCATTAATAGGCACAATAAGTAGAGTATTTTATTCATTCATAGGAGGAAACGTGCACATAAAACCTTTCATATGATGACATTCATTCACTTAAGAGAAGAAATGCGTGTCTAAAGTCAAAAGTTCAAGAAGAAAGTGAATCCAAGGCGAAGGTATGACAAGCCCTTGGAGAAGTGGAAAGGATGATCGAAGATCTAAAAGTCAAAATCAAAGAAGCAAAGAGGATCGAGGAAGAAGTAAGAAGTCAATTGAAGATAAAAGAAGAAGATTATGAGAAGTATGAGTCTGAAATTAGTTACTTGAGGACATAATTAGAGAAAACAACTACCAAGCCAGATAGGAGCCTCAAGGTTGATAAAAGTACCAAAACCATGGATGATATTATAGATGGGCAAAAGTCATCATGCATAAAGACAAGTCTTGGTCATGAAGCAAAGGAAGATAAACCTTCAAATGAGCAACAAAAGAAAGGAAATGAGGAAAAACCAAAAGGCTATGCAGATGTTCTAAAAGGCTCAATCAATAATGAGAATAATAATAGGAAGGAAAACAGTATCCTGTAGAAAATTAATGTTCCTCATAGAGACAACAAGGAGAAATTCACAAGATCATTTCCTCCATGGCAAGCACAAAGGAACAAGTCTCAACATTCATTTTATGGTTATTGCTATTCATGTAATAACTTTGGTCATAAAGCGGTAGATTGTTGGACACATGCAAGAAACAGTGGTTGGATCAAGAATGGAGGTTCTTATGGGTTGCCAAATAGAAAGGACGACATCATATATACATATATATATGCATATTATTGTAAACATAATCTACATTGTAAATAAAAATCAGATCGAGACATTATTGTAACCTCACAGCAATAGGTAAATGCATTGTATAAATTATTGTAAGTACATAGATAAGATTGTAAATATAAATCACATTAAGGCATTTAAATTTTAATCTTGCACCAAAAGGAAAATGCATTGTTCCTTTAGATATCATATTATCCTCTTGCATTTAAATCCACTCATAATATATTTTTATTAATTTGAGCATATATTCATTTGTCCATTCATACATCCATTTAGTTCATTAATAGTTGTTTCATTAATACATATATATGTATAACATATTAGTACATGTATAATACATATAATAATACATATAAATACATGTATACATATATACCATTGTACATATGGATAATACATTAACACACTTGGTAGAAATCAATACCACGCCCAATTAAATCATAATGATAAAAAATGGATTGTTCAATTTATATTATAGATTGACATACATATACATATATGTTATGTACATCTATTTACATATATGTATATAGATAGACATATGCATATACATATACATGTATACATATAGATATATATACACATATACATGAATACATTAAATCATATCGAGGCATTTAAACTTCATATTCACAGGAAAAGGTAAATGCATTGTGCAATTTATATTACTTGTTCACATACATATACATTTACATTCACTTAACCGAAGAAATTAAATAGTCACATATGCAATTGCAAAATAAGATTGTATATAATCCAAGTAAGGGCCATTAGAGCAAAATATCCCAAGAGTAGTAGTGTGTTAACAAACACAAATGCATAGTAGAATTCGAGAATCAGTGATGTAAGTAAAGTTTTATAAGACTTTACCTTCAGTGAGTGCTCACATTGCAAGGTGCTCTACAAACTGCTCACACGCCTGGAAACATATAAATCATATGTCGGGTAGTAATCCGGGTAGTAACGAACAAACATCAAATTATCCGAATAAATTCAAGCACTTCATGTACATCCATCTTAAGACATTCACATAACAGAAAAAAAAAAATGTAATAGAATCTATGTGCAATTATACAACTATATATTGCACACATATATAGTTATACATATGTATATATGTATATATAATGTATAATACATACAACGGGGACTTAAATCATATCCAATCCTCCACTAAATAAGTTATACAGTTGGTCCTTATTGTACTTAAGCTCCCTAAAAAAAGATAAATTAACACCCCACCTTAAATGAAGTTGGTTGGGCCTTCGATCATATTGACACCTTTTCATTTCGGAAGTACATCTAAAGGTGAATGCGGTGGCACAGACGGCAAACAAAATGTGTTCCAATTTATATACATTAATGCACACATATATATAAATACATATATAATATATACATGTATTCATAAATTTGTATGTATATATATTATATATTATAGCATATGTATCCATTTTTGACGGTGCATTATCAACATTTGAGGGTTTCATCATTTTGTGGTCTGGGATATATCTATATGTACATATGTATATACATATGTATATAATATATACACATACATATATATAGTACATTAACAGACATGATTTAATCAATTGAATGAAGTTGCCCATTAAGCAAACAACTCGAAAAGATGTAGCAAAGTTCAACAAACAAATTGAACTAAAATTCTCTACAGACTTTGAATTGGAGATGTATATAATTGTAAAATGCTAAAATGTTAGGTACCAACTTGAAATGTTAACATTGTCTACGCTGCCTATGTCTATAGATATGTCTATATATATACATAGATATACAGATATGTATATAGATATACATATATGTACATAGATATACATATGTACATAGATATACATATGTACATATAGATATACATATGTCTATAGATACAGACATGTATAATGGGTAAGTGCACAAAGACGAGGGACCAAAATTGGGTCTTAAGTTGCCACTTTTTTTTCTAAAATCAGGAAACATTGATGTTGGATGGGAAATTGAAGATGGAACGAAAACAAGAGTTGTAGTGCTCCGAATCTAGTTTCTAAAATACTATTTTTTTTTTCCAAAAATGGTTGAGATTAAGGGGTTCAAAAAGGGGAAGTATACAAATTGGTCCTATTTTTCTCAAAAAAACATAGCATAGCGTCTGGTGTGCTCCCCCTAAAATGTTAACTTTTTTTAGTATTTCAATAATCACTCTAATGAGAAATTAGGTAACACCATGTAGTTTATCCCTGATTTTTCTGATAAATTTTTAATGAATAATTGATTTTTTAGTAATTTTTAAAGTGGACACATCCTGAAAAATAGAAATTTGAGCGTGTTCCCCCCTAAAATGTTTGAAAACTAATCGAAAATCAATTTTTTTTTTGAAATTCGTGTGGAATGGAGTCTAGTTTCTAAAAATATAACTTATTTCAATTTTCGATTAACGGTTAAAAAAAAGTCAAAAATACTAGACATTGGTTTTTGACAAAAATTGGACACACTAACAAAAGAAATTTAAGATGAAACACTAAACGTACTCAAAATGTGAAAAAAATTATATGGTTAGATAACTAACACAAAGCTTAAGATTATGGTGGTATTTTTTTTAAGTTTTAATTGAAAAAAGTGTCATCCTGATGGGGAGCACGCTCCATATTATCTCCAAAGTTTGCTAAAAACTAATAAAAACACATCAAACAAAGTTGAGCATAACGCGCTCGCGTTATGATGAGCATAACTGGCAATACACATGCCAATTGCATTTGCTTGAAAGTTTCTAAAGCCTTTTCAACAAATCCATTTTTTGCATATCTTGCAATCATTGCATTCCATTATAGAACATCTCTTTGAGGTGTTATGTCATACAATTGACATGCCTTGTCTATGCTTCCACACTTTACATACATGTCTACAAGGGCAGCTTCATTGCATTCCATTATAGAACATCTCTTTGAGGTGTTATGTCATACAATTGACATGCCTTGTCTATGCTTCCACACTTTACATACATGTCTACAAGGGCAGCTGCACTTCCTATCATCTCTCTCATTTCTTGTTTTCTCCACTATGCTCGATTCAATGGCCTCTTCTTCAATGCGATCACGTTTTTGGTTGTTTTCTTTGTTGTTGTGAGGAGAATAGTCGTGGCAAAATGAGCAAAACTGTGGTTTTTTTTTTTGCTTTTATACAAAGCAAAATGCAAGTGCATTATAACGCGCTCACATTTTTCTTTAATTTTGGAGATGGTGTCGACTTTTTGGTCCCCCATCTCCTTGCACTTACCTGTATATATATATATATATATATATATATATATATATATATATAGTGCATTAACAAACACGATTTAATCAATTGAATAAAGCTGCCCATTAAGCAAACAACTCGAAAAGATGTAGCAAAGTTCAACAAACAAATTGGACTAAAATTCCCTACAGACTTTAAATATAGATGTATGCAATTGTAAAATGTTGAAATGTTAAGTGCCAACCTAAAATGTTAACATTGTCTATGCTACATAATGTTCCTCTTATAATTGATTCAAATTTGAAAAAGGAATGCATTGAATTTGGTTGTTGAGCTTGAATTTGAACAAATGCGTAGAAGCTATTGTATTTTAATATGTATATTGTTTTTATGCAAGAAATTGTAGGAGCACTGGAAGTTTACAGTAATGCATATAATGATTAGACACTTGGTCCCTATTGTACTTAGGGTAGCTTAAAAAAAATTAATTAACACCCCATCTTTACAAAAAATCAAGTTGGCAGGGCCTTCAAACATACCCACCCCTATGATAAAATATGGCACTCTATGATATTTTATATGACACCTTTTTATTTCAAAAGCACAACACAACATGTTCCATTTTATTTCAATTGACGTCCAAATACATATTGAACAATACACTGAAAAACTAATCATTTTCTCAAATGTTCTCGAATATTAGAATACAAACACACACACACACACACACACACACACACACACATGCAGAAAATGAAAACTTGAACATTTAGTAACAATATATTAATGGGTACAGCTGTTGGATCTAGGGCATACAACTGAGAGGGGGGGGTGAATCAGTTGTATAAAACTTCTTCTTCTTTCAAACACTTGATTCTTATTGTTAGTTAGCAGCATATCAATTAATCATCCATGAAAGCATGATACATAAACACAAGAGCAGATAAGCATCAACACATTGAACACCAAGATTTTGACGTGGAAAACCCGGTTAAGGGAAAAACCACGGGGTGATTAACCTAAGAATTATTCTCTGTTAGAAGAATAAAGAAAAATGAATGGCACATGCCAATTAGGGCTCACTGCCCGAGCACACTGCTCACAAAGAGGCCCACTGCCTACAAGGAGACACACTGTCTACAAAGTGATAAAAATCACAGTCTTGAACTAGAGAATGACATCTCTACCATGTCCGGATTAGTTCCAATTAAGCCCAAAAACTTCTGCTCTGCCTTTCGCGCTTCCCTTTTCTATGCCACACTCATCCACACAAACCACACTTTGAAATGAACTCACAAACCGTTATTTATACAAGACATCGACTTAGGAACAAACATCTAAGTCGGCAAACAACCATAAGAGTATCCGCAAGATGAATAACACATCCGGTCGGCCATCACAAGAACATTCGCAGGATGAACAACTCATCCGGTCGGCTAAACAGAGCAAGAACTTCATCCGGAAGAATAACTTCAATTCCGGGCTTCTACCATCAATGCGGACCAACAACACAACCTAAACATGATCCAAGAACCTTCACAAGCCTGTCTGAATGACCGGATACATCCGCACTTCCTCTACTTACTGGAATCTCTTGTCTTCCTCATCCGGAACTTCAAGAACACAGTCTGTCGCCACTGTCATAATGCAAGAGGTACTTCCGGATCTCCAAATCATACACAAATCAGGATGACACATCACGAGGACATCCGAAACACTCCTTCCAATCCGCAGATTAGGATAATACAATTCCGGACCTCACCGGACCTTTTTGTGATCCTCTGTCACCTCTGGATACTTGCCGGAACCGGTTCTATACCGACAGCCACAACTCCTTCAGATCTTCATGCGGACCTCTGAAATCTTAACTGAAGCATCTCAAGACTCATATCTACTAACCCTTTAATCCGCATCCTCCGGTTCTCATCCTATACAGTATATTTGCCTTCTTCTCATCACTATTCTTCACTGTTCCTGACTGAGGCTAATTTTCTCAATATCCTCAGCACACAGCTCATCAAATCCTTCTTGTTAATGCAATATGAGTATGTTGACATCAATGACAACACTGGCTCACCTCATACTTGCAACAATCTCCCCCTTTGTCATTGATGGCAACATATGATGTGAAAAACCATTAAGACAAGAACTTCAACTTTTCACATGTCTTCTCTTCCTTTACTGCTCCCCCTTTGATCATCAACCACTTGTTTTTCACATGTCTTCTCTCCCCCTTTGACATCAATGGCAAAGGGCTCATACTTGCAATTCTCATACATCAGAATCATACCAGCTGCTCCCCCTTAGTTGCAGCTCCCCATCAGTCCGGATCACAAGATATGACTGTGATAGCCACCGGACTGATGCACATCAGTGCATCTTAGTTCATCACCGGAGGGGCCATGACCCCTAACTTCTCCCGGAGATATTCAAAAGAGTCCTTGGGAAGAGGTTTTGTAAAGATATCTGCAATCTGATCCTTGGAGGGAACATACTCCAATCTGACTTCTTCCTTGTTTACTTGTTCTCTCAAAAAGTGAAATTTGATAGATATGTGCTTAGTCTTAGAATGCAATACCGGATTCTTGGAAATATTAATTGCACTTGAATTATCACAGAAAATTGTGATAGGCTTCTCATATTCAACTTTGATGTCTCTTAGCATCTGTTTCATCCATAAGATTTGAGTGCAACTACCTGCTGCTGCAATGTATTCTGCTTCAGTTGTAGACAGAGATATTGCATCTTGTTTCTTGCTTAGCCAAGAAACCAATCTCTTCCCCAAAAAGAATGCTCCACCACTAGTGCTTTTCCGGTCATCCACATCTCCTGCCCAATCTGCATCTGTGTAAGCATGAAGAGAGAAATCCGAATCTTTAGGGTACCATAGACCATACTCAACTGTTCCTTTCAAGTACCTAAAAATCCTTTTGATTGCCATAACATGAGATTCTCTAGGATCAGCCTGGAATCTTGCCACAAGACCAACAGCCTGCATTATATCTGGTCTAGTTTGAGTGAGATACAACAATCCACCAATCATTGATCTATACTTTGTCTGATCTGCCTTTGGAGAATCATCATCTTTGCTTAACTTACATCCGGTTGCCATAGGAGTGTTCATTGGCTTTGAGTCTTCCATACCAAATTTCCTTAACAATTCTTTCACATATTTGGTCTGAGAAATGAAGATCCCTTCTTTTGTTTGAGTAATTTGCAGACCCAAGAAGAAATTTATTTCACCAAGCATAGACATTTCAAACTCACTTTTCATCTGATTTGCAAAAGTTTTGCACATACTATCTCTTCCTCCAAAAATGATATCATCCACAAACACTTCAACAATCAAAATGTTTTCATGATCAATTTTGAAATATAAGTTACTGTCAGCAGTACCTTTGTTGAATCCAATCTGCACAAGATGCTTGTCCAACCTTTCATACCATGCTCTTGGGGCTTGCTTCAATCCATACAAAGCTTTCTTCAACTTGCAGACCATATCATCATTATCAGACAATTGAAATCCATCCGGTTGTTCAATGTAGACTTCTTCTTCCAGATCACCATTTAGGAAGGCAGACTTGACATCCATCTGATATACCTTGAAGTCTTTGAAGGCAGCAAATGCAAGAAGTAATCTGACTGCTTCAATTCTTGCGACCGGAGCAAAAGTCTCTTCAAAGTCAATTCCTTCTATTTGAGAGTAGCCTTTGCAGACCAATCTAGCTTTGTTTCTGATTACTTCACCAGCTTCATTTAGTTTGTTCCGGAAGACCCACTTGGTTCCAATTACATTCCTATCTCTAGGTCTGGGAACAAGATCCCAAGTATGATTTTTCTCAATTTGCATCAATTCATCTTCCATTGCTTTGGTCCAGTTTTCATCATTGCAGGCTTCATTTATTGTTTTAGGTTCAATCTTTGAAATCAGACAGCATTCATCCTGATTTTGAGCAATATTCCTTCTAGTTTGTACACCTTTGCTTCTGTCACCTATGATCTGATCTTCAGAGTGGTTCAGTCTTACATACCTTAGAATTTTGGGAGTATCCAGCACTGCTGTTTCTTGATCAGGCTCATTCAAACCTATCTCTTCTTCCTGATTTACCGGATCAGGCTGACTCTGTCTCACCGGAGAGGATTGAGTTCCTTGAACACTGTCTTGGTCATCTTCATCAAGCTCATAAAATCTTGAAGGTTTCTCAATTCCTTCATCAACTTTCACATTGGTGCTTTCTATCATCTTCCTCAATCTCTTATTGTAACACCGGTATGCTTTGCTTTGAGTGGAGTAGCCCAAGAAAATTCCCTCATCACTTCTAGCATCAAACTTTCCTAGATCTTCATCTCTTTTAATATAACACTTGCTACCAAATACTCTGAAATATTTCACAGTAGGAGTGATGCCAAACCAAAGTTCATAGGGGGTCTTACCGGTGTTGTTTCTGATTTGAACTTGATTTAGAGTGTAGACTGCGGTGCTGATAGCTTCTTTCCAAAACATTTGAGGAACATTTGCTTCCAACATCATTGTCCTAGCAGCTTCCTGGATGGTCCGGTTCTTTCTCTCAACTACTCCATTCTGCTGTGGAGTCTTAAGAGCAGACAACTGTCTCCTTATACCCTGTTTCTCACAAAAGTCAATGAATTCACCAGATGTAAATTCACCACCTCTATCAGACCTTAGACACTTTAGTTTCAATCCGGTTTGATTCTCCACCATAGCTTTGAAGATTTTGAACTTCTCAAAAGCTTCTGATTTTTCTTTTAGAAAGGTAACCCACATCATCCGGGAATGATCATCAATTAACAACATGAAATATCTATCACCTTGCAGACTCTTGATTCTTGTCGGACCACATAGATCAGTATGTACTAATTCCAACAATCCGGTAGAAGACTGATCTTTGGTTTTGAAAGAGACTCTGCTTTGTTTACCTAACTGACATTCTTTACACACACTATTTGTAGGTTTCATCAATTTTGGAAGATCTCTCACAGCCTGAGTATTGCTTATCTTGATGATGTTATCAAAATTTACATGACACATTCTTCTATGCCATAACCAACTCTGATCAATTTGAACAAACAAACAACTTTTATTTGAACCAACCAGATGAAAGATATTACCTTTTGTCTGAGTACCGGATGCAATTTCAGTTCCGGAGCTTGTAAAGATTCTGCATTTTCCATTCTTGAACCGGAGATCATAGCCTTTGTCCACTAACTGACCAACACTGAGAAGATTGTGCTTCAATCCTTCAACATACAGTACATTACCTGTTTTGCTCTTACCATCAAAGGAAATAGTTCCCCTACCTCTGATTCTGCCAGCAGAATTGTCACCAAACTTTACCATTCCTCCTTCATATCTTTCCAAATCTAAGAACTTATTCTTGTCACCAGTCATATGGTGAGAACATCCACTGTCAATAACCCAATCATCCTTTTCTTCCACTTGAGCAGCCAAAGCTTTTTCAACAACTTTGTGATTGACAGATTCAGAGAGTATTGAATCTTCTTCCTTGATGGCAATAAACACCCACTCATTTCCGGATTTGCTTCCTAGTTCTGATTCATCATCTGTTACTCCTTCATTGTCATCTTCTTCATGAACATAGTAGCAATTCTTTTGAAACCTTTGTCTGTTATTATTAGACCTTGCAGACTTTTCCGGACATCTTGAAGCAAAATGACCAATCTTATTGCAGTTGAAACACTTAAAGGGTAGTTTTCCTTCATACTTACCGGATCCTCTTGGCAGTCTCTTTGCAATGAGGGCTTCAAGTTGAGCTGTTTCTGCTTCTTCTTCTTCCATGTCTCTTCTTGCTTGATCATACCATGACATCTTCCTTGATGAGTTTTCTCCTGGATCAAATCTCTGCTTGCCTTTCACATAGGCACTGGCTTTGAAGGCAGATTCAGTCTTGGGAGGATCATCTCCAAACTCGGTCATTTCAAATGCAGCTAGTTTGCTAGCCAGTTGTTCTCTTGTGACAGTTGTGTGGGCTCTGAATTCATCAATGGCAGCAACCTTGATTTTGTAGGCAGCAGGAAGGGACCTTAGGATTTTGCAGACAATCTCATTTTCATCTAAAGTTCCACCAGCATTTCTGATTCCACATACCAGCTCATTCACTCTTGGCATAAAGGTAGTGATGTTTTCATCATCTCTCATTTTCAATCTTTCAAATTTCCCTTTCAGACTTTGCAACCTTGCACTTTTGACAAACTCATCTCCTTCATACAGAAGTTCCAGTTTAGTCAGGATCTCATATGCAGTTGGTAGGTCAATAACATTCGAGAGATCTGAGTCATTCAATGCGCTTAGAAGAGCTTCCTTGGTCCGCAGATTGTTTTCAGCTTCTGTGATTTCATTCAGAGTTGTCGGACCACCTTGTGGAGGTACATATGGTTTTGAAATCATAGCCAAGTATGCTTTTCCCATACATTCCAAGTGACACTTCATGCGACCTTTCCAGAGAGTGAAGTTGGTTCCATCGAACTTCGGACTATCCTTCTTGTATGATGACATCCTGGATCTCCTCAAGCGGTTAAGCTCCTATCAGAGGAACTTAGCTCTGATACCAATTGTTGGATCTAGGGCATACAACTGAGAGGGGGGGGTGAATCAGTTGTATAAAACTTCTTCTTCTTTCAAACACTTGATTCTTATTGTTAGTTAGCAGCATATCAATTAATCATCCATGAAAGCATGATACATAAACACAAGAGCAGATAAGCATCAACACATTGAACACCAAGATTTTGACGTGGAAAACCCGGTTAAGGGAAAAACCACGGGGTGATTAACCCAAGAATTATTCTCTGTTAGAAGAATAAAGAAAAATGAATGGCACTGTTGATAACTGAGAGGGGGGGGGTGAATCAGTTATCCTAATTATTTCCCTTATTGAACTTTCCTTTTAATTGATGCAGCATAGAATCAAACACAAAAACATTAATCATGAAATAAGAAACACATGACACAGTATTTTTGACGTGGAAACCCTGTTAAGGGAGAAAACCACGGGGTGATTAACCCAAAATTATTCTCTGTTAGAAGAATAGGAAATTACAAAATGGCACTTGCCAATTAGGGCTCACTGCCCGAGCACACTGCTCACAAGAGGCCCACTGCCTACAAGAAGACACACTGTCTACAAAGTGATAAGAATCACAGTCTTGAACTGATTGGAAGCATCTGCATATGCTGGAGTTCAGTTCCGGTTAGGCTCAGTACACTGATTTGCTGCACTTCATCTTTCCTCTATTCTTTATTCTGTTATCTTTCACATACCGGATCCTTTTTGCTACCTCTGCTCTGTTCTGGACTTATTCGCATATATCTTCACATCATCACACTCTTCACAACTAAATCCATCCTCTATATATATCCGCACAAGTAATTTCATCACCTTTCTAGTCGGCATCTGGAACAGTCTAGTTTCTTACAAACTTTTGTTCTGTCGGCTGAATCCTTCCTCACCAAGCAATGCGGATCAAGAATATACTTGTAGATATCATTAATCATGTCGGTCAAACATGATTCATGCCTTCACAACCTCTGTTATCAACAGTAACACATCCGGAAAGTAGTCTGATACTCTGTCAGTCAGTTCTTCCTCTGTTTTCACTGTCTCTCAGGAATCCGGTACTCAACCATTCATATCTTTTTCCTTGTCCATCACCGGAGGCTAAATCCTTGGAATATACCACTCAAGGTAGTCCTCTTGACTTCCCCAAATCCGCACTGCACCAAGACACTTCCTCTGAGAGATCCGAACCAATCTGTCAGACCTTGCCACATGCTCTGTTCTTCTTCACCGGACCACAACATTCTTTATTCTGACTTCCGGTAGAGACACATCATGTCTTGCGGATATGTGGGATGACCTTTGTTGCCATCAATGACAACAACCATGAATCCATATAGTGTCTCTTGCCAACAATCTCCCCCTTTGGCATTGATGGCAACACTTAGTGAAAAATGACTAAGTGTTTTCACTATGCTCCCCCTTTGCTGATGCTCTGTCTTTATATACAATTTCCGGAACTCCCCCTTAGTTGGATTCCTCATTTTTCACTGCTCCTCACTCCCCCTTTGACATCAATGGCAAAGGGTGGGGTCCGCACACCAAAATTTTCAAAAATTTTCTATACATAGCCGCTTATTTACATACTCACATATACTGAAGAATGTCTGCAAAGGATGTCTGCAATTGAATCATTTCTGTAGCCCAACTTTGCTTCATTCTGTCCAAAATTGAAATGTGACCACTCAACAAAAATGCAAAAGCTTCTGCCCGCTTGAGATCTGTCGGATCTTTTGTTTGGGCGGTGGTCTGGGCATCACTGATGGCCTCATGCATAGTTTCCAACTTAGGGATTATAATCCGTCTAAGTTCTCCCATCCGGTTAGTGATGTTCTTCCTTTCCTTCTCAAGATTCTTTATTTCATTCAAGACTGCAATAGTCTGACATTCTTGATTTATTATGGAGGAAGAGAGAGGATCAAAACTTTGAGATAAGCTTTGTAGCTTATCCTGTTCCTCTTTTATTTTCTTGTCAAATGCTGCTGTTGCCTTTGACCAGGATATACAAAATTTGTAGATGTCACCGCCATCCTTAAGAGCATTCTCTAAGCTCTTTATTCCAATGCTCATAATCTTCCTATCCTTAGAGATTAATTCTAATATTTCTGAAAATCTCTTATCCAAAAATTCCTTCCGGACCTTTTCTTCAGCTGATTTTTCTAGAGAATCAAAATGTGTATCAACACTGCTGACTAAGGTTTTTAGATTACCGGAAGTGGAGGCTGTCGGATCTATTTGGATTGATGGCATAATCTTTACAAGTACTCCGGAAGCAACCTCTATCAACTCACAGTCTTCCATATGAGACTTCAGGAGCTTTTCATTTGCCTTGGCATTTGCAAATGAAGCTATCTTCATTGTTTGTACCGGAGAGAGAGAGTCAAAGTCGAATGGGCCTTTTAGAAGCTCCGGTTCATCAATCTCTAAAGTTTCTTTGCTCAAAAATTGTTGAACAGTTTGTGCAGTGTCTCTTGCCGGAGACAAATGTTTCTTTTCTTCTGCAGTCTTGGAACTGTCAACCTCTTTGTCTTTCACCACTGCTTCCTTCTCCTGTAATTGCTCTTCTTCTTTGGATCCGGAGACTGTAGGGGAAACCGGAGGAGAGATGTTTGTCTGTTCAGGGCTCACTTCTTCCGGAACAGATGATTCCAAATCAGCAGCTGTTTCTGCACCTAAGTCCTCTACAACAGGAAGATTGAACCTTTTGAAGGCCTTCCGGAGGATTTCTTCTGTCTCTTGGGCCACTTTGTCAGTCTCACCAAGCATGAGTTGATTCATCCTGGCTTTGCTTCTGAACTCATCTTTGCAGTCCTTGAAGATTATGTTCATTGTCTTGGGATCAATTTGAGGATATAGCTGAATAGCTATCTGCTCCCGGATCTCAAGATCTTTTGCATGAGCATTGTTCTTTCTTACTTCTAATTCCTTTTCTAGGCTTTTAGGAATAAGAGATATGATTTCAATGAAAGCCTTATTATATATGTTCAGATATTTAACTGTGGCTTCCTGCAGAGTCTTTTGGTCAGCCTCACTGAAGTCATCATAGGATTCAGTCATTGGTTGAAGGTTTCCATCCACCGTGACTGACTTGATTATGCTCTCTAGAGACAGAGTGGGCTTTTCAACAGATACCTCCGCCATTTCATCCTTGTCTTGGCCTGTGGAGGGTTTACCGGATCCTTTCTTCTTCTGTTTCTTTATTTCTTTTACTCCCTCATCTGACTCTGTTTCCTCTTCATCCCTTTGGCTTCCATAAGCCCTTGTGGCTTTTGTCTTGGATCTCTTACCGGATGCCTGGACTTCCGGTTTTGAACTTTTGGTTGAGGGAGGTGCAGATCTCTTTGATGATCTGGTCCGGGTGGGAGCTTCAACCGGAGCACTTTCTTTACTTTTCTCTTCTTCCTCAGCCTTCCTCCTCTTTTCCCGGCTGGCATCAAGTGCCTCTTTTGAGATGCCTAGGCCTTGAGCAATGTGCTCTACTTCTTTTCTCACCTTTCTTTTAATCTCAGGTTCCCTGAGTTCTACATGTATTTTTACACTCAGCTCCTCAAAGGTTCCAAACCTTTCTGCCTTAGGATCTTTGGGCTGACTTAGCATGTGTTGAACATGCAGCTCCACTATCTGTTCATCCACTTCATACCCCATGGGCATGATCCAGACAGTCCTAGGCTCCACTGCCTCCATTAGGCACTGATCAGTGTCAACCATAAAGCACACTGAGTCTTTATATTTTTCAACAAGAGACTGGGGAATTCTCTCTCTTGCTTGCATCATGCTCTGAAAGTTTTTGAAGTATCCCCATAGAGCTGTATTTCTCGCTTTTGCATCCCCAAGTCCATGCAAATAGTCTCTTATCTGGACTGCAACAGGTTTGTCATTCTGCCATACCCATCCACTTGATCCGGGTAGCTCATTCATGAAGTAGAAGAATAGACATACAATAAGAGTACCATACTTAAAGGAATTCTTCTTATCCTTCTTGATTTTCTGTATATTTTCCATTAATTGGCTTAGCAGTAGTTCGCAGAGATCATATTCTGCATTCTTTCTTAGCATTTCATAGGCAGTGTATACTGCAGTTCCGGATACAGAATTCTCCCTGCTGGAGTGATAGATCTTGTATCCTATTATCATTGATGCATATTTGATATCCGGATCCGAAATATCTTCAATGGTCATTGCCCTCTTATCAAATTTTGATCCGGTGGCCTCAGTTACAATGTTGTTCTTGACAGATTTGAGGATAGGTATCCCTCCGGAAGAGTATAGACCAGTTACTGCTCTAATTGCCTCTTTTGTGATCTTGCAGGGTCTATCCAGCCATAGAAAGTTGTCATGCATCCTGCTCAGTACATACCGGACCCATTCATCTTCTTCAAAGCAGGGGAAATGAATAAATTGCTCAAATTGTTTCTTCTGGATATCCTTATACTCTGGTTTAAGCTCAAAAGCATTGTCTATCAGTTGCTTGTGATAGAGGTCTCTTAATTTGAATTCCCCAAATTCCTCAATGCTTGCATGTATGTAAACCCTAATGTCTTCGGTATGTAAAACTCCGTGAGGAACACTAGAGAAGGCTCCTAGTGGATCTACCTCCAATGATTTGTAGGGATGTTTTTTGAATGAGGGGCGAGGTCTATCAGAGATCTTAACTATGTTTGGAGTAGCCATTCTTCAAAGATTTGCAGTGAGGTAATGAAAAACGGAGAATACCTTATGCGCCTTCGACTTGCACGGAGTGATTGGATTGATTTCTTTATGCAATAACTTCGGCAGGAGATCCTTGGTGTGCTTGATGAACCTTGTTGCAGAGCTCCACTTTTCGCTTCTTCTTGAGTGCAGAATGAGCAAATGACTTTTGAGAAATCCCTTAAATTGCTCCGCGAACCCTAATATCTGTCTGCAATAAATGCTTCACCTACATCATTCCGGTTTGCCTTGTCTGGATAGCTTGGAGTATCCCGGATTAGTCCTGATCTGTGGATATCATCCGGATCTTTCAATCATGAATAAATCGAGGTAACATATTACAAGAACATCCCAAACACTCTGTCCAATCCGTAGAAAAAGATAGTGCACTTCCGGATCTTTCCGGACCTTTTTGTAATCCTTTATCATACCGGAGCATCTCCCTGAACAGATCTTATTTGATCGATCACAGCTTCTTCATAACTCCATGCGGACTTCTGAAAACTTGACTGAAGCATCTCAAGACTCATATCTACAAACCCTTTAATCCGCATCTTGTGCCACATCCGGCACCACTTGTTTGGCTGGGGGAACAGGATTTTCTTTGAGTCTCCCCCTGAGCCTGAGCTCACTTTTTAATTTCCGGAAGAAATATCAGCACCAGAGTCTGGTGCGGATCCAACCTCTACATTCTCTGAACTTTTCTTCACCCAAATCTTGCTCATCTGATTCCTAACTTCATCCGCATTCATCTTTTGTTTACCCTTGTCTTGATTCTGATTATACACCGAACCTCTTTTGTCCTGATACTTGTTTCTGCAGACTTTAGCATTATGACCGGACCTATTGCAGATTTGGCAAATAACATTTCTTTGCATATTTGACTGATATCCTCTTGATCTGCATTGATTAGCCATATGACCTACTCTATTGCATGTGAAGCATCTACCTTTGAATGATTTGTTTACTTGCATAGTTCTGCATTCATGGGATTTGTGTCCATACCTTTTGCAGTTGAAGCACTGTCCGGAGAAGGATGAATTAATCTGATTCATTCTCATTCTGCACTGATTAGCTTTGTGACCAAAGTGGTTGCAGCTGTGGCAGTATCCATTGAAGGATGGATATCTTTGAGCATTTGGCTGTCTTACCGGAGGTCTTCTAGGCCTGCTCCTTGGATTTTCTGATCCAAGATTCTTCTGACCGGATCCGGAGCTTTCTCCTTTCTCATATCCCAAACCATACTTGTCATCTGTCCTCTTTTGACTTCCAAGAAGAACTTCAAGTTGAGCAGAACTTATCTTGAATTTCTCTTTATATTCATTTGCTGTTTGAAGGTCTCTTTTGAGAGAGGCAATTTGATCCTCAAGTTTTTCTTCATTATCTTTGGCATCTTCAAGATCAGATTCAAGATGTCTGATAATCCTGTCCATCTGGTGGCATTCTTCTGATTTTTCTTTAAGAGATTGTCTTAGATTGTCTTCAGCCTTTCTTTTTTCTTCAATCTCTTGAGTAAACTTTATAGTTCCTGATTCCATTTCATGTCTTAACATAATGACTTCTTTTGATAACTTTTCACATAACTTGGTTTGCTCAGTCAATTCTTCATTTGTATTGCTTTCTTCACTTTGTCTTGCCAATTGTTGGAGTAGCTCCTTTCTCTTTTTCATAGAGAGACTTAATTTGTCTTTTAATTCTCTCATGAATTCATCAGCCTGTTTGAGTCTTTCCTTTAATTCACTGACTTCAGAATTTGACTGTTCAAGATCCTCAAGAGCAGTCTTGAGTTGCTCCCTTAAACCATATGCATCCATTTGAAATCCCAGATCTTCCTCAAGCTGTTAGGCTCTATTAGGAGGAACTTAGCTCTGATACCAATTGTTGATAACTGAGAGGGGGGGGGTGAATCAGTTATCCTAATTATTTCCCTTATTGAACTTTCCTTTTAATTGATGCAGCATAGAATCAAACACAAAAACATTAATCATGAAATAAGAAACACATGACACAGTATTTTTGACGTGGAAACCCTGTTAAGGGAGAAAACCACGGGGTGATTAACCCAAAATTATTCTCTGTTAGAAGAATAGGAAATTACAAAATGACACTTGCCAATTAGGGCTCACTGCCCGAGCACACTGCTCACAAGAGGCCCACTGCCTACAAGAAGACACACTGTCTACAAAGTGATAAGAATCACAGTCTTGAACTGATTGGAAGCATCTGCATATGCTGGAGTTCAGTTCCGGTTAGGCTCAGTACACTGATCTGCTGCACTTCATCTTTCCTCTATTCTTTATTCTGTTATCTTTCACATACCGGATCCTTTTTGCTACCTCTGCTCTGTTCTGGACTTATTCGCATATATCTTCACATCATCACACTCTTCACAACTAAATCCATCCTCTATATATATCCGCACAAGTAATTTCATCACCTTTCTAGTCGGCATCCGGAACAGTCTAGTTTCTTACAAACTTTTGTTCTGTCGGCTGAATCCTTCCTCACCAAGCAATGCGGATCAAGCATATACTTGTAGATATCATTAATCATGTCGGTCAAACATGATTCATGCCTTCACAACCTCTGTTATCAACAGTAACACATCCGGAAAGTAGTCTGATACTCTGTCAGTCAGTTCTTCCTCTGTTTTCACTGTCTCTCAGGAATCCGGTACTCAACCATTCATATCTTTTTCCTTGTCCATCACCGGAGGCTAAATCCTTGGAATATACCACTCAAGGTAGTCCTCTTGACTTCCCCAAATCCGCACTGCACCAAGACACTTCCTCTGAGAGATCCGGACCAATCTGTCGGACCTTGCCACATGCTCTGTTCTTCTTCACCGGACCACAACATTCTTTATTCTGACTTCCGGTAGAGACACATCATGTCTTGAGGATATGTGGGATGACCTTTGTTGCCATCAATGACAACAACCATGAATCCATATAGTGTCTCTTGCCAACATGGCACATGCCAATTAGGGCTCACTGCCCGAGCACACTGCTCACAAAGAGGCCCACTGCCTACAAGGAGACACACTGTCTACAAAGTGATAAAAATCACAGTCTTGAACTGGAGAATGACATCTCTACCATGTCCGGATCAGTTCCAATTAAGCCCAAAAACTTCTACTCTGCCTTTCGCGCTTCCCTTTTCTATGCCACACTCATCCACACAAACCACACTTTGAAATGAACTCACAAACCGTTATTTATACAAGACATCGACTTAGGAACAAACATCTAAGTCGGCAAACAACCATAAGAGTATCCGCAAGATGAATAACACATCCGGTCGGCCATCACAAGAACATTCGCAGGATGAACAACTCATCCGGTCGGCTAAACAGAGCAAGAACTTCATCCGGAAGAATAACTTCAATTCCGGGCTTCTACCATCAATGCGGACCAACAACACAACCTAAACATGATCCAAGAACCTTCACAAGCCTGTCTGAATGACCGGATACATCCGCACTTCCTCTACTTACTGGAATCTCTTGTCTTCCTCATCCGGAACTTCAAGAACACAGTCTGTCGCCACTGTCATAATGCAAGAGGTACTTCCAGATCTCCAAATCATACACAAATCAGGATGACACATCACGAGGACATCCGAAACACTCCTTCCAATCCGCAGATTAGGATAATACAATTCCGGACCTCACCGGACCTTTTTGTGATCCTCTGTCACCTCTGGATACTTGCCGGAACCGGTTCTATACCGACAGCCACAACTCCTTCAGATCTTCATGCGGACCTCTGAAATCTTAACTGAAGCATCTCAAGACTCATATCTACTAACCCTTTAATCCGCATCCTCCGGTTCTCATCCTATACAGTATATTTGCCTTCTTCTCATCACTGTTCTTCACTGTTCCTGACTGAGGCTAATTTTCTCAATATCCTCAGCACACAGCTCATCAAATCCTTCTTGTTAATGCAATATGAGTATGTTGACATCAATGACAACACTGGCTCACCTCATACTTGCAACAACAGCGAAAGAATCACAATTGAAAGGTTTTTAATCACAAATGAGGCAAGAATCCCACTGAAAAATGATTGCTTAGACAATGTCATAGGAATCAAAATATTCGAATGAAACTAGTACTAAAATCATTTGGGTATATGATGTATTTTGTTACCTGTACGAAGGACGGTGGTCACCAATATGGAGTGAACCACAAAATTAGGAAACCCCCAAATGTTGGCCATGCACCTTCGAAAAGGAATTCAAAACCCTCAAAACCCACTGTATAGAGAGAACTCCACGTTTGACGGGTTGTCTCGGTCAAAACTGGGAAGAATCTGACTGTAAAATTATTACGAAGATAAAGCCATAGGATTCAAAACATTTGAACCTTGGTATGATGTGTTAGAGGAAATATGAACAACAGTTTTAAACAACTAAATATCCAATAACTTCAATGAAATTGATGCAAATACAATAAACAAAGCTATTACTTTCATAGATTGATTCACCTCGTAGCTTTCATTGTTGCCTATCTTGTATTGATCTTATGAATGAGTTGAGCTCTCAGAAGTGTGCACTTCCTTGCTATTGAAGATGACAATATGAGAATGGCTATGATTTGATTGTGCAATGGAGATTAAACTAACAATTCAACTCTATGATGATAGATAATGGAGATATGGAGACATGGTTGGATGATTGTGATGATAATGAGATTATGCACGTGTAATGAGGATACTTTGCCAAAGGCACGCTGGTAGGATTTCTGTAGGGTAAGATTACTAAAGCTTGAGTGGATGGATACAAAATGGGTGTGAGGACCTTACTTTTATAGGCTTAAGATGGGCCAAGTCCAAGTGTCAATAGATCCATGACTAGAAGAATTATCTGTGATGTATACGGTTGAGATGGAGTTGAGGGAGATAATCACGGGAAATGTTCCTACTACGTTTACAAGGTAGAGGAAATAGTGGATCCATGAGCCACATGTCATTGTGCTCACAAATGAGCTATGAGTTAAAGGTGGAAGTCTTTGAGGAGATTGTGGAAGAAGAACTCTTGATCTGTTGAAACGTGAGAGATGAACTAGAATTAGAAAGACAGGTGTCTTTGAGCATAAAGGTGATTAAGAAATAATAGGACACATGTGGAGAAGAAATAGGGATGACTAGAGGATAAATAAGACATGTGGGTGAGGGTAATTAGCTAATTAAATATTAAAAATATTTAATTATGCGTGCAACATGGTGAGGTGTAAAGTGAGGTGGATTGGATGATGTGGATTTATGGAATGAAGACTTAGGATAGATGATTAATTAAATAATTTGGGATTATTTAATTAGATGAGACATTAGAGGAATTTAGATGATTTAATTAAATAGATTGTTTTTTATTTAATTTTTGGGATAATGAACCAATTAAATAAATTAGAATATTTATTTAATTGATAGATGAAATAAGAATTAAAATAAATATTAAAATTATTTAATTCGACACGAGGCATTTTTAAGTGTATACATTTTGCCGCTCTTTGATGCAATGTGTTTTATCACGTTGCTTCAAAGAATAAAAATTTTCTGGTTATGATACATGCCCTAGTTTGCCCCTAGTACAAGTTTAATGACGATAGGATGGGGCCATAAATGTTAGAGGAAATATGAACAACAATTTTAAACAACTAAATATCCAATAACTCTAACGAAATTGATGCAAATGCAATAAACAAATATTTTATCTTCATAGATCAATTCACCTCGTAGCTTCCATTGTTGCCTATCTCGTATTGATCTTATGAATGAGTTGAGCTCTCAAAGGTGTGTACTTCCTTGCTGATGAAGATGACAATATGAGAATGGTTATGATTTGATTGTGCAATGGAGATTAAACTAGCAATGCAACTCTATGATGATGGATAATGCAGATATGGAGACATGGTTGGATGATTGTGATGATAATGGGATTATGCAAGTGCAATGAGGATACTTTGCCAAAGGCACGCTGGTAGGATTTTTGCAGGGTAAGATTACTAAAGCTTGAGTGGATGGAACAAAATGGGTGTGAGGACCTTACTTGTATAGGCTTAAGATGGGCCAAGTCCAAGTGTCAATAGATCCATGACTTGAGGAATTATCTATCATGTGTACGGTTGAGATGGAGTTGAGGGAGATAATCATGGGAAATGTTCCTACTAAGTTTACAAGGTAGAGGAATAAGTGGATCCATGAGCCACATGTCATTGTGCTCACAAATGACCTGTGAGTTAAAGGTGGAAGTCTTTGAGGAGATTGTGGAAGGACTCTTGATCTGTTGGAATGTGAGAGACGAACTAGAATTAGAAAGACAAGTGTCTTTGAGCATAAAGGTGATTGAGAAATAATAGGACACGTGGAGAAGAAATAGGGATGACTAGAGGATAAATAGGACATGTGGGTGAGGGTAATTAGCTAATTAAATATTCAAAATATTTAATTATATGTGCAACATGGTGAGGTGTAAAGTGAGGTGGATTGGATGATGTGGATTTATGGAATGAAGACTTAGGATAGGTGATTAATTAAATAATTTGGGATTATTTAATTAGATGAGACATTAGAGGAATTTAGATGATTTAATTAAATAAAGTATTTTTTATTTAATTGTTGGGATAATGAACCAATTAAATAAATTAGAATATTTATTTAATTGATAGATGAAATAAGAATTAAAATAAATATTAAAGTATTTATTTAATTCGACATGAGGCATTTTTAGGTGTATACATGATGAAATCCTTAACCCTGATATGATTTGAAAAGATGGGAAACGACGACAGCATACCATGATATGATGAAACCCTTAATCATTGACAATGCACCCTTGAAAATATATACCCTTAAAAATATACGAACCCATTTGTATGCATGAAATAAAACCCTCATTATATAATATTATATTCTTATGTATAACTAAATAATCATAGCACAAGGGTTGTCTCATACAAAACAGACAAAAATCTGAATGTAAAATGATTGCAGACAAAATGTTGTAGGAACAAAAGATTCGAATGATACCAGTACTCAAATCACGGGTTGTATGAGACAAGCATGAAGGAAAACAAATGTATAATGATTGCGTAGACAACACCGTATGAAACCAAAAGATTGGAATGAAAGTAATACTTAAATCACAAGGAGAAATGATGTAGGTGTTCATTACCTACATGGAGAACAACTGCGGAGGAGGGCAACAGCCTACGGACAAAAATGGAGAAACCCTCAGATGACTGCCATGGCACCGTGGACAACATTCGAGAAAATGATTAGGTTTTCGGTGTATTGTTCAATATGTATTCAGATGTCAAATGAAATAAAATGAAACATGCGTTTACCATCCGTGCCACCACATTCACCTTAGCATGTGCTTCCGAAATAAAAAGTGTCATATAAAATATCATAGGGTGTCGTATATTTTATCAAAGGGGCCATTATGTTTGAAGGCCCCGTCAACTTGATTTAAGGTGGGGTGTTAATTAATTTTTTTTAAGATACCCTAAGTACAATAGGGACCAAGTGTATAACTTATTTAGTGGAGGGTGGTTTTTTTTGGGGGTGATGGTGAACAGTTACTGGAACATCCTTGCTCTTGTATGGGGCAACATGTTGAAATAACACATTTTCAACCCTTGTGTACATAACGCGTCATATAGTGAAATGTATAAGTGCTCACAAGCTGAAAGAATAACTTTAAGCTCTTCGGTCGCATACGGAGAAACCCAAAAAAAATCGTCGAATTCTGATATGTCTAGGAACGAGCTTGACCTGTGTGAAGTTAGGGTGGGCGACTATTGGCCCCTTTCCCCTAGTTATTCAATGTAACATGCATGCTTTCTTTTCTTAGTTCTTTTTTAGTCAAGTCTTTTTTATTTTTAGAAATTTGCATGCAAATGCTACGACCTGCAATGTTGTGTACAACTATATTTTGAAAAGAACAACCATTTTAGAAATGATCACATGAATAAAATGTTTTTCTTCTACCTATGTTCTTTGAGTAGTAAATGAAATATATAATTAGCTTTGTGCTTGTGACAAGTATTGGTGAGACAACTATCTCCAAATTAATTTTCAAAATGGTGAAACAACTATGAATATTGGAGCATCAAAATGAATACCCTATTATTGTCCCAAGATCTTTGGGAATTAGTAGAAGTAGGATATGCTAAACTTGCAAATTAGAATGCCTTAAATGTTTTGACAACAAATCAATGAACTTAGTTGAAAGATGACGGAAAGGACCACTGAGCTTTATTCACTATTCAATCTGCATTGGATATTCTAATTTCCCCTCCTATTGCTAGCATGACAAAATCAAAGGATATATGGGAGTCTTTGCAAGTTGCATATCAATAATTTGACAAACTTAGATTGGTAAGACTTCAAACCCTTAGAAGAGATTTTAAAATTTAAGGATGAAAGAAGCTGAGTCAATTCAAGATTTTATCACAAGGAGTCAAGGTATTGTGAACCAACTTAGGACTTGTTGGTGCTCAAAGTTGAGAAGCGATGTCTGAGTGCCAGGGTGTCAAACTCAGGGCAAAAGCTACAACTTATGTTGAGGATGAGGCAACTAAGGACAACATGGGTAAGGTTCATAAGACCTTCTCCTTCTGGCTCTGCTAAACCAAGGGGCTATTCCCTAAGGTGTCAAGGATAGGACATATAATATCATGAAATCAAACCTTGTTACAAAACATACCCAATGCCAAGGACACTCCAAATTCTATCACTGAGTACTTGAAAAGATGGTTTGAATAGAACACAAGGCTATGACACCTTCATTAAGCAGTTGTACAACCACATAGGGAGTCTAAAATGATGTTACAAACTCCTAATTCTCATGCATTCATCTAGTTTTGTTGTTTTTGAATGTGTTGAAAGAAAAGAACAGTTAAACAAAAATAGATCAGTGCCTATATCTAGTTAGGGAAACAGAGTTTGGACATTCAGTCAAAGAGGACACTACTGTAACCAAGCTTGATACCTAATCAAGATATCAACAAAGACTATGACTAACCAATTTATTGCATAAGCTAGGCTCTACACAAACAAACTAGTAGGCGGAAGGTTTGCAAAACATCAATTCAAACATTCTTTAACAATCCATAAATAAACATAAGTTTCATACATTGTCATTAAAAAATACCTTGCAAAAGCATTGCAGAGGCATTTTACAATTTACAACAATCATTTAATCATGAACAACATTCCAATTAGCAAATGTGATCACGATATATTGCTAAGATACCAAAAAATCACATAGTGCTTATGGAGACAATTGAAAGGATGAATAATATGCACATTGAATTCATTCTTTGAGTATTACAATGTCCTATCATAGCCCTTGATAGAAACCTAGAAAAGATTACAATGAAAGTTCTCAATACCCTGTCACTGGAAGGAACCCTAGGTTTCACACAAGTTTTCCTTTTCTTCAGTTTTGTTCTACAACCGAATTCTTTCCATCCTCAGAAAAAAGAATTCCAAACTACATTATATCTTGTTCAATCATATAGGTCACCTTGAAAGAATAGATTTATCATTCGAAACAAGACCAAGGTAACCATGCCTACTTGCATCACACCCATGTGGCTTGGTACCAAAAAAGAACCTATTTGGAGCATTCACCCATGCCTTAGTACAACATTTTCATTACTGGAGGGTCCTCAAGAGTCATGAAGCATCAAGAATCCACCTACTAGGCCCACAACCATCAAAAGATCAATAATGGTGGTCCTAAGAGTTGTTGGAGTGTATTGGGACAATTGGAGGCATTTGAATGCTTGACACTATTACAACTACCCTTTTTCTCCAGTCAGGGTTTCTTTGTTACCTTTGGCAACATCTTTTCAAATTTAAAATCTTTTTCTTCCTCACACCAACTCTTGAAACTTCCTTTTAAAACCTTTTTGGAATTTTTGCGAGTTCTCTAACTCACAAACTCGCCAAAATTCCATATCTTTTCTTTTCTTTTTCATCCTCCTTTGTCTTTTTTGGTCATTCAACACTTGGTGAACTTAAGAACCATTTCGGCATTTTGACGAGTTCATGAACTCATGAAGTTGTCAAAAGCCACTTTATAACTCTTTCTTTCAAGATTCCTCTTTCACTAATTCAATGAGTTCACAAACTCATGAACTCGCCAAAAGAACTTCATCCTTTCTCTTCTTTTAGCCTTTCAGGCCTTTTGGAAACTTACAAACCTTTTTTGACATTTCAACAAACTCACAAACTTGCCGAAAGCCACTTGTCTTACTTTTTTATTTCCTTCTCTCTTCATTCTTTCGGTGTTTCAACAAGATTATAAACCCACAAACGTGTCAAAACACATCAAACACTTCATCTTTTCCTTCCTTTTTCTTCTTTTGTCTACTTAAGAGAATCTTGAACCTTTTTGGTAGGTTCATGATGAACCTACCAAAATCTTGAAAAGTATTTACAAAGTCATACTTTTTGGATTTTGGTAGGTTCCCACGAACCCTACTGAAAATCTGAAAAGTATTCACTTTGTAAAGGATTTTTTGGCTTTAAGTAGGTTTGTGAACTTGTGAAATCGCTGAAAGGATTTTACACTTGGAGATTTTGGAAGAATTAGATAAACCTTGAAGGTTTTGAGAGTTTTCAACATATGGAGGGGGATACAGGGGGCAAAGCACTAGAAAAACCAACAAGGACTAAGACGAACCTAGAATTTTCAAAGTTGGGCCCCAACAAGACTCAAAGGGAAGTTGTAACAAAGTAAAAGATTTTTGATAAGATTCTGAGATCTCTTCTTCCAAAATTTGACCCAGTGGTGGTAACCATTGAAGAAAGTGACGACCTAACCACATTCAAAGTGGCAAAGTTGGTAGGTTCTTTGCAGTCTCACAAGGAGCATATGCAAGGTTCTACGGAGAGTCTGGTGCATGTTTTCTAGTCTACAGTAAGAATTGAAGAAAGATTTACAACTCCTCTTTCTTAAATAAATAAATCTCAAGGGGAGCCTTCTACTAGAAGAGGATGTGGTAGAGGAAGAGAAAGAGGAAGAGGAAGAAGTTTTATGGATCGCAGAAGAATCTAGTATAGGTATTATAAACATTTTGGACACTATGAGTCTGAGTATAGAAAGAAGAAATTTGACTTGAATAAGTCAAGAGCTAGCTACACTAAAGATTTTTTGAAGATGCAAAACACTCCACATTCTTCATATGTATCTTACCAAAAGAACATAAAAAAGATGTGTGGTTCTTGAATAGTAATTGCTCAAACCATATGATAGGTAAATCTAATCTTTTGTCAAATTAGATGAATATGTGAGAAGTCAAGTAAAATTTGGTGATGACAAAGAGGTTGATGTAATGGAAAAAGGTACCCTTGCTGTAAAGACTAAGCAAGGAGAAACTACTTACATTCATTATACTTTGCATGTGCCAAAACTATAGCATAATTTGTTAATTTTTGGGTAACTTGTAGCAAAAAAATATAAAGTTGTTTTTGAAGATAACTGTTGCAAAATATTTGATAAATAAGATAATTGTCATCTTGTAGCAAATGCTCCTATGACAAAGAATAGGTTGTTTCCTCTCACATTTCTTTCCATGAAATTGCATGCCCTTAAAGAAACCACATATGACTCATGGTTATGGTACAACTATTATGGACATCTGAGTTTTCAAGGATCAAGTTTGCTTCACAAGGAGAATATGATGAGAGCACTCCAGGCAATTCAAGCAAAATAAGTTTAGCAAGATAGTTTTCAGGTAAATAAATTATGGAGGGCAAAAGTTCATGTTGAGCTTGTGCATGTTAACATGTGTGGTGATATGCAAGATCTAGCTTTGGGTTATGGTTGAAAAGCAAAGTGGGTGTTATCTCAAAATATTCAAAACAGATAGAGGGGGAGAATTCACTTCAAAATGTTGAAAATTCAGGTGTCTCAACCTTTGCAATTTCTGAGCATTTATTATTTGATTGTATATTTATTTAATTGCCTATATTGTACTTAATATTGGTCATCCAGTTTTGTCATTTAGTGTGAGGTGGCATGTTGACATGTCATCCCACTTGGAAGGTGACTTGGATGGTCAAGTCAACATTTGAAAATGTAAGCATCCCATTTTGTGGTAGAGGTATTTTGCCACATGTCAGCATATTTTGGGTGTTGTGAGAGGTTTATGACATGTAAGAACTATGACAGATTCTATGACATTGTAAGAGCCATAAATAAAAGGATGAGACAAGTGTCATTTGCATGTATGACATTGTAAGAGGCATCTTTGACTTAGCCTATTTTTGGGGCACCCAAGTTTGGGATATGACAAGTTGTAAGAGAATCGCTATTAATAGTAAGTTATGACAGATACTCTTATAGCCGTAAGTGTTGTCATAT
This sequence comes from Cunninghamia lanceolata, assembly GCA_027924645.1. Lineage (NCBI taxonomy): Eukaryota > Viridiplantae > Streptophyta > Pinopsida > Cupressales > Cupressaceae > Cunninghamia > Cunninghamia lanceolata. The sequence continues at coordinate 121,633 of BSBN01001866.1, forward strand.
ATGACAGATTTTATGATGATGTAAGAGCATCTATCATACCTATTTTGTGCAAATTTGGGGTTCCCAAGTATAAAGGGTTGTAAGAGGTATAATGGAATAATGTACAAGTGTCACAGAAGTCAAACATGTGCTTGAAAAGTGTGCCACATGGATTTGGACACCCATCTCTTGTTGCTTGCTCTAGAAGCTTCCTTCATGCTTGTATCTCGCTATAAACATAGGTGCTTGGAGTTGGAGTTGTACGGTTCATTTTGTAGGTACCGTTATGCTGCTGGAATTACTCTAATATTTGACATTTGTGTACTCTTAGAAGAACTTGCATTGCAAGTGTGTTGTAATCAACCTTTGATTTGATAATACATTGTACAGGTTTTGGAGTGTGGGGTTTTTCACTCGAAAGGGTTTTCCCCACATATATCTTGTGTTGTGAGCATTGTACTTGCTTTTGGATATTTGCTATTACCTTTCTATTAATGCGCATCTTAATCTACAACTGTAAAAGTAAAAAATTACATAAACCTTTCCACATTATATCAATGTAGGAAGTTGTTTCCGTGTACCTTGCTTCCTTTTAGTTGGTATCAGAGCCCGATCACCTTTGGTTCTAGTTGTTGGTTAGAGGGTTTTTTGATCTGATCTTCATTTGAGTGGGAGCTTGTGCAAATGATTTTGAAATCTTTGTTGCAGGAAAGAGATGGTGAGCACATCTGAGAGGTTTGATATAGATAAGTTCAACGGAGGCAACTTTGAGTTATGGAAACTCAAGATAGAGGACTTATTGGTAGATAGAGATCTATGGATTGCAATATCTGGAACCATGCCATCAGGAATGAAACAATAAGATTGAGATCTAATGGATCAGAAGGCTAAGGTTCTGATAAGACTCTATTTGGCTAATTCACTTCTCTTGAATATCCATGAAGAGAAGACTGCAAAAGATCTTTGGAAGAAACTTGGAGATGTTTATCAAGCTAAATCCCTGGTGAACAAGTTATTCCTGTGAAATAAATTGTATTCTCTGAGGATGGAAGATGGAGGATTTGTCACTGATCACCTGAATACATTCAATATGCTTGTTTCCCTATTGGTGTGAAGATGGAGGTGGAGGATCGATGTATGACATTATTGTGTTCCTTACCAGATTCGTGGGACCACCTTGTTATGGCCACTAGGAGTACCACTACCACCTTCAAGATGGATGAAGTGATTTCTTCATTGTTATATGAAGAGATGCAGAGAAAGTCTTCCGAGTCAGCTAAGGAAACTCTTGCGGTTCGTGGTAGATCTAAAGAGAAGGGAAAGAAAAAGGATAAGAAGGAAGAAAAAGGAAGATCCAAGTCTCTTGGAAAGTCTAAGTATTTGTGTTGGAACTGCGGCAAACTTGGTCACTTCCGCAAGGATTGCAAGAAGGAGAAGAAGAACTATGATTCAAATTTTGACAAGTCCTCTCAAGATGATGGAGAAGCATTTGTTGCTACCTTGGCAATGCATGCATTGGAAGATGTGTGGCTTATTAACTTTGGTGCATCTTTTCACATGACCTCTCATCGGGGTTGGTTTTCGAAGTATGAAGAATATGATGGTGGGAAGGTGTACTTGGGTGATGACTTTCACCTAAAAATTTGTTGGCCGTGGAAGAGTCTTGATTCAATTCCCTAATGTACGAGTGAAGGGGATCAATGGTGTTATGCATATCCTTGGTTTGACATGAAACCTACTATCTATAAGTAAGTTGAATGATGTGGGTATGCATGTTGTTTTCTCGAATGGAGGATGCAAGATGACTAGAGGAGCTATGGTGCTATCTAAGGGTGTTCGAATTGGCACTTTGTTTCAGCTTGATGCATGCATAATTCAATGCAATAGTGCCTCTGTTTCAAAGAAGATAACTTCAGAGTCTTCATCCTCACCATTGGAATCAACAACGAAGAGGACTGTTGCATCTACTTTTGATGGTCGTTCTTTCTGGGTACCTAAGGTTGGGGTGCACATAGCTCTATTGCATGAAGAGAAAGGTTATGAATTCCAACCATGCCTTTGAGATAACCTCAAATGACAACTCCTTCCATCAACACCACTAACCTCAACTCAATACCATGTTGTCTACATCTTTCAAACACATTATGAATCAATACATGAATTAACTAAGAAAGACATAGAAATCATGAAGTACACATGTGCAGGTTGAAAAATACAACGTGTATTTCAAACTGGAAATTTCTATACAAAATGAAATTGTAACATAGCAAATCAAATGTAATAATTTCTACTCAACCCTACAAAAACATAAAATTAGGCAACCACTTTAGTTGGGGTGCACATAGCTCCATTACATGAAGAGAAAGGTTGTGAAATCCAACCATGCCTTTGAGATAATCTTGAATGACAACAAATCCTTCCATCAACACCACCAATCTCAACTCGATACCACATTGTTTGCATCGTTTCAATACATTATGAATCAATATATGAATTAACTAAGAAAGGCATAGAAATCATGAACTAAACTTGTGTAGATTGAAAAACATAATGTGTATTTCAACTTGCAACTTTCTATACAAAATAAAATTATAACACAACAAATTAAATCTAATAATTTCTACACAACCCTTAAAAAACATAAAATTAGGCAACCACTTTGGTTGGGGTGCACATAGCTCTGTTACATCAAGAGAAGTGTTGTGAAATCTAGCCATGCCTTTGATATAATCTCAAATGACAACAACTCCTTCCATCAACGCCACCAACCTCAACTCAATACCAAGTTGTCTACATCTTTTCAACATATTATGGAACAATATATGAGTCAACTAAGAAAAACATAAATTTGAAAGACATCTTAGAAATCATGAACAAAACATGTGCAGGTTAAAAAACATAATGTGTATTTCAAGTTGTAACTTTATATATAAAATGAAATCATAACACAAGAAATCAAATATAACAATTTTTGTACAACCATACAAAAACATAAAATTAGACAACCACTTTAGTTGGGGTGCACATAGCTCTAATGTTACATGAAGAGAAAGGTTGTGAAATCTAGCCCTGCCTTTGAGATAGCCTAAACAATAAATCCTCTCATCAATGCCACCAACCTCAACTCAATACAAAGTTGTTTACATCTTTTCAACACATTATGAATCAATATATGAGTCAACCAAGAAAGGCATAAATTTGAAAGACATCTTAGAAATCATGAACTAAACTTGTGTAGGTTGAAAAACACAATGTCTATTTCAACCTACAAAATTTGATATAAAATTTAATTGCAACACAACAAATCAAATCTAATAATTTCTACACAACCCTATAGAAACATAAAATTAAGCAACCACTTTAGTTGGGGCGCACATAGCTTCGTTACATGAAGAGAAAGGTTTTGAAATCCAACCATGCCTTTGAGATAACCTTGAATGACAACAACTCCTTCCATCAATGCCACCAACCTCAACTCAATACCACATTGTCTACATATTTTCAACACATTAAGAATCAACTAAGAAAGACATAGAAATCATGAACTAAACATGTGTGTGTTGAAAAACACAATGTGTATTTCAACCTGCAACTTTCTATGCAAAATGGAATCATTACATAACAAATCAAATCTAATAATTTCTACACAACCCTAAAAAAACATAAAATTAGGCAGCCACTTTGGTTGGGGTGTACATAGTTTTGTTACATCAAGAGAAAGGTTGTGAAATTCAACCATGCCTTTGAGATAACTTCAAATGACGACAACTCCTTCCATCAGTCCCACCAACCTCAACTCAATACCATGTTGTCTACATATTTTCAACACATTATGAATCAATAGATGAGTCGACTAAGAAATACATAATTTGAAAGAATTCTTAGAAATCATGAATTAAACTTGTGTAGGTTGAAAAACACAATGTGTATTTTAACTTGCAAATTTTGATACAAAATGAAACCGTAACAAATCAAATCGAATCTAATAATTTCTACACAACCCTACCAAACATAAAATTAGGTAGCCACTTTAGTTGGGGTGCACATAGCTCCATTACACAAAGAGCAAGGTTTTGAAATCCAATCATGCCTTTGAGATAACCTCAAATAATAACTCCTATCAATGCCACCAATCTCAACTCAGTACCACTTTTTCTACATATTTTCAACACATTATGAATCAATACATGAATGAACTAAGAAAGACATAGAAATCATGAATAAAAGATGGGCAAGTTGAAGAACACAATGCCTATTTCAACCTACAACTTTCTATACAAAATGAAATTGTAACACAACAAATCAAATCTAATAATTTCTACACAACCTGGTAAAAATACAAAATTAGGCAACCACTTAGATTGGGGTACACATAGCTCTGTTACATCAATACAAAGGTTGTGAAATCCAACCATGGATTTGAGATAACCTGGAATGACGACAACTCCTTCCATCAATGTCACCAACCTCAACTGGGTACCATGTTGTCTACATCTTTTCAACACATTATAAATCAATATATGAGTCAGCTAACAAAGGCATATAAATCATGGACTAAGCTTGTGCAGGTTAAAAGCACAATATGTATTCCAACCTACAAATTTCTATACAAATAGAAATCATAACTTAGCAAATCAAATCAAATAATTTCTACACATCCCTGTAAAAACATGAAATTAGGCAACCATTTTAGTTGGGGTGCACATAGCTCCATTACATGAAGAGAAGGGTTGTGAAATCTAGCCATGCATTTGAGATAACATCAAATGATAACAACTTCTTCATCAACACCACCAACCTCAACTAAATACCATCTTGTCTACATCTTTTTAACACAATATGAATAAATATATGAATCAACTAAGAAAGAAATATATTTAAATTATAAACAAAACATGTATAGGTTGGAAAACACAATGTGTATTTCAACCTACAACTTTTTATACAAAATGAAATCATAATATAGCAAATCAAATCTAATAATTTCTACACAACCCTAAAAATCCTTAAATTAGGCAACCACTTTGGTTGGGGTGCACATAGCTCTATTACATCAAGAGAAAGGTTGTGAAATCTAGCCATGCCTTTGAGATAATCTTGAATGACAACAAATCCTTCCATCAATGCCACCAACCTCAACTCAATACCACATTGTCTACATCTTTTCAACACATTATGAATCAATATACGAGTCAACTAAGAAAGGCATAAATTTGAAAGACATCTTAGAAATCATGAACTGAACATGTGTAAGTTGAAAAACACAACCTAGACACATATTTGAACAACTTGTAACTTTCTATACAAAATGAACTCATAACACAACAAATCAAATCCAATAATTTCCACACAACCCTAAAAAACATACAATTAGGTAACCACTTTGGTTGGGGTGCACATAGCTTTGTTCCATCAAGAGAAAGGTTGGGAAATCTAGCCATGTGTTTGAGATAACCTTGAATAATTACAACTCCTTTCATCAACACCGCCAACCTCAACTCAATACCACGTTATCTGCATCTTTTCAACACATTATGAATCGATATATGAGTCAATTAAGAAAGACATAAATTTGAGAGACATCTTAGAAATCATGAACTAAACTTGTGTAGGTTGAAAAACATAATGTTTATTTCAACCTACAACTTTCTATACAAAATAAAACTGTAACACAATAAACTAAATCTAATAATTTCTATACAACCCTACCAAACATAAAATTAGGTAGCTACTTTAATTGGGGCTACACTTCAATGCATAGAGGTCCATTCATCAAAAGAAAGGCTATGAAATTAGTTAGGGGGTTCTATGGAAGAGAGGATGGATGTCCAGTGGTCTCATTTTATTTTGATTTGAAAATAAAATGAGACCTCTAGACATCTACAATTTTCTAAGCAAGTGATTAAGTTGATGGATTATACAGGGCCAATAGGTTTTAACTGTGAAGGGCTCATTTTATTTTGTATGGAGAATAGCCATTGCCTGGGGTATTTTAGACATATTTCAAACAAACTCATGAATACATATTTTAAGTGATTCACTGGATGGGTTATACTGACCCAATTGGTTTTACTTGCAAGGGCATCTAGAATAAGATGTTTTGAAGATCTAGATGGCCCCATGAGAGTCATTGAAGAAATCCCCCAAACAATTTCATGGAACCCACGAGTAAACTCTTATGTTTGCAGTATTCAACAAAAATGCTCTATTATAAACTTCTAACATGACATGACAAGGTTTAATTAGATGACAACATGCCGTATCTCATTTGAATGAGGTAGGAAGAATGAGATATGACATGACATGATTGATACACACACACATGAATCAAACTCTACTTCTTCACAATTTCAACAAAATATCTCGACATTGCACATTGACATAGAGTAGATTAACCTACCCAGAAGAGTTACAGTCGACTACAACTCAAATTTGGCCCTTGTTTTTTCCTTTCAATCCCTTGCAACTCACCCCTCGTGAAATTGGCGGAGTCATCCACAATGCAATTTTAAATTCTCAAATTAAAACAAATGTCGACAATGCTTAACAGCTACAAATATTTGAAAGTTCCAACAAATTGTGGGTCCCATCACTCATACTACTATGCAGGGCTTAAATTTGATGACTGTATAGCCGTATTTGGCTATTTTTTGCTCTAAACTACAATCAAAATTTTAGGAAAAATTTATTATATGAAAGGATAGATTTTAGAGGAATGCCAAAATTTCTATAGATATATTTTAATATGTATTTAGTTTATATATAATTTTTTATAATAAAAGTATGTCTTAATTTTTAAAGGGCAAGTTTGAATAGATAACCGACATGAAAAATTTGCTTGTCAAATTTAGACCCTGCTTCTTTACACATGCTATTTTGTATGGAGAATAGCCGCTGCTCTGAAATGAAGGGCTAAAGCTCAGGCTATGCTGTACGTATATATCAGACTAATTCACCCGTTCTCCTTAATTATTTCAAACCTAGAGAATGACAGGATGGTTTGATCGAAGGAGAAAAAAAATAGAATAAAGGTAAGCAGTGGCTGGCATTTCTTGCTGCAAATCGACTATATGAATCGAAATCATTAATTTGTTGCATTAGGTTTCGAGAATGGATTGCGGGGTTCAGTGTAATGGTGCAGTCTGCAGCGGCGGAACACCAGAAGCCTCCTTCTCTTGCTCTTCTTCTTCCTTAGCTTGTGGTAATGGAAGGAGGGAGAAGATGGGGAATGAAATAAGTAGCTTGTGCTCAAAGTGCAAGGAGAAAGAAGCCCAGGTGAAGGCCAACCAGACGGAAAGACTGTGCGGGGATTGCCTTCACGCCACTCTCCTGGCTAAGTTCAAGGGAGCAGTCAATTCTCATGGCATGATCTTACCAACAGACAAACTACTCCTCGCATTTTCTGGAGGCCCAGCTTCCAGGTATGCTCTTACCTTCAATTACAATTCTTCAAGGGCATCCTCCATTAACATGGCTGGTTTAAGACAGGAAAGATATCTGATAGGGTTTGAAGCCGGATCATCATAAGGGCAATCACCCTCCCGTGCAGGTAGACTATGCGCAGCTGTGCCGTTTGTGGGCTAATTTCATAGTGGTTTTGGGATCGCTTGACCATTAAAAATATTTAAGGAAATCCTCTGGAGACAACTGTGTAGGATATAAAACAAATTGATGTTTTAAATCTCCTTTGAGATCCATCACTACGATGAAAATGATGAAAAGGTTACAGATATACAGCTCCTTGATAGATAACTCTATTTTAAAGTCCCGGTATGAAGAAGAGGTTTTGGGTTTTATTTATGACAGATAAAAATATTTTCTGTTTTTATAATAGGCTTGTTTTGAATATATTAGGATTAGTATTACAGGATATCTACAGTTGCGAAATGGTGTGAGGATTGCTTGTCTGTAGACACAATTCGTATCTCTTTTAAACAGTTTCCAGGATTGTTTAGTTTCTGATGTCACAAAATTTATGTTCTTTATATCTATTTTTTATATTGGTTTCCTGGTTGTGTGGTTCATCCGTCACCCACTTGGTTTGTTATTGGCACAGTTTTCTTTCTGATATATTACGATAGCTTTGCATTTAAGAATACTATTAAAATGGGTTTGAGATTACTTTTTTTTTTCTGGGTTTCAGATCACTCTTGTTAAGGATGTTACAGCATCTATCAATAATATTTTTAAAATGGCATTGAGATTGCTTCTTTGTGTATTTTACTATTTTATCATGCTCCATTTTAAGCTTTTGTAATTCAGTTGCACGGGACAAAGAGCTGGCATCCTGTCAATTGTGAAATACATCAATTCTGGGACTATCAATACAATTTTCCGTAGAATAGCTATATGTAGGAAGTGTCTTATACTTAAGTTATGGGTATAGGTGAGATAGGCTGCTGTATGAGTGCGTGCTTCAGATGTTGAAATTATCTGCAGTCCGGAGGATTGTCTGTGAAATGAGCATACATTTCAAGTTTAGATGCTAGAAACTATTTGGATTGAGAGTTGATGATATGTATTTTGTTGACTTGGTTAGATTTGTGGGCAACAGTATGGGGTCTTAGATCCTTGCATTTTGAGAAAAGTCTAACTTGGTAAGGGTTATCTATACTAGAATTGTAAAAGTTGAAATATAAACCTATTTTATGTGACTGCAAATAACTTATTTGATTTAAAATAATAAAGAAAAAAGAAAATTGTTAAAATGAAAGAACAATGGAGATATATTGAACCAATAAAAATTCGAAGTATTGGAGGACTTTTTAACCCTTTGTGAATTTTAAATAACAGTTTATAGCAATGATTACATAAACCCTTGTTTACTACAATACCGTGTCAATTTAACTTAGAGTTATTGATTCAGCTATGAGCAATAGCAGTTAACACACATATTAAGCCAACAACTCAAGGTACCAATTCTTTGATAACCCTTCACAGATATACCAAAGCTCAAATATAAATGGAAATTGGAGAATTATACATTGAACAACTTTAAGCAAGTTTTCGTAATATTTATTTTTAACAATGAACAACCCCAAACCCCAAACCCCAAACCCTAAACAACATATGCTCAAATCAACATTCATTTGCAAAGATAAGTAATCTTCAAATCATTGCTGTCCACTAAAAATAAGTTTGTAGAGAAAAGCAGGAGATTCCTTTATTTTAAAATTGCTTGTACATAGTGTTTCCTTACAATTCTCCTTTCTTTTTCTTTTTTCTACTCATGCATGAGCACTTAGACAGAATTGTGACATAGGTAATCAATTGGTTTCAACTTTCACCAAGTCTTGTCATCTTCCTATTAATTATAAGACAATTCACTGCCCCTTAGACACGGGGTTCTCGTACATCTATACCATATCAAACACTTAAACCACATGATTGAAATCTACATTGACATAACTGGCAATGTTGAGATTCAGTCCATCCAGTTTGACACTCAGTTCCCTGAGGTTTCCTTTCATTTTTTCTACAAATGAGTGAGTCCTCTCATTTTTCACCACAAGGTCAATCATGAAGTCTTTGAGGGTGTGAGAGTTGATTGATTATAGTTGGTACCCCTTTCTATGAAGGGCCATCTTTGTAGCCACTTTATCAGCAAATTGTAGTTCATTAATCCACTCCTCTATCTTGAGTGTGAAGCCTACTGGTGTCAAATTTCTGCAATAATTTCACAGCTTTCATGGAGAAAGCTTGCAATCTTATATGGATCTCAGTGATTCCCATGGTAGCTTCTTTATACTCCAACTTTGCATAATCATATTGGGTAAAGAGGACTATATCTCTTTCAATGCAACTCATGATGAACATTCGCTTCTTGACATATTTTCTTTTCTTCTTTGCATTGGTGAATTGCATCACTTGTCTTTCTACTCTGGTGGCATAGTCTAGTCAATCACCTCTTGTCTTTCTACTCTATGCAACTCATGCTGACCATTGGCTTCTTTACAAATTTTATCTTCTTTGCATCTGTGAATAACATCATTTGTCTTTCTATTCTGGCAGTATAGTCAACCACTATTTGCTCTAGTGCATTGATACTCTTGACTACTGGGAATAATGTCCTCCAAGTCTCTTCTACCTCATTGAACACACCTCCAATAGCAGTCCTTATCATTGGCAAATTAGTTGATTAACTCTTCAAATGTTGAATACCTATCTCTGATGAAATCCTTTTTGGCAACTTGAGGTTTATAGCTTTGGTATTTAAGTTTAATATTTCTCTTGTTGGTCAGTTTTATCGACAGACCAACTCAAGTTGGAGTGGCTCGTTCCCTCTTGAAAAGGAATGAATTCCTCTAAGAGCTTAGGGTACTTCCTTAGGGCGATTTGTGCTTAAACTTAGGGTCCATGTGAACGAGTTGTCTTACAAGGGGTTGCTGGTATGAGAAGTAAAGGGTTTTAAACCAGTGTTACAAGACCCGGACTTGCTAAAGACTCGCCTAGGTGATTTTTGGCGAGTACTTGGACTCGCCACCAAGACTTGGCAATTTGAAAAACACATAAAATTTAGAGATTTTTAAGGATTTAAGACTTGTTTCATGCACCCTTTAATAGATAAACCTTAAAAACACAATAAAATCATCAAATAGAAGCTACTTTGATCACATACACAAGTATACATTGATCACATAAGTATAAACACAAATTTTTGCTGAAGGAAATAACACATTTAGATATATAATTATTGTTAAATGTATACAAAACTCATGGAATATGAAATCCCTGGCATCAAAAGTTCAAAACAAATATCAAAACAAAAACTAGAAGTCTATGGCCCAAGGGGGCTTGCATCACTCAACCCAATATTACGGCCAATCCTGCGTGGGTGTCTAAGATAGGTTCTGGATGATGATGCAACCATGATATCTGCTTGTGTCTCAGTGGCACTCTTGCCAACATCCAAGGTGTCTCCTCGTGCTCTAGCCTCCTCTGCAATGGCTATTGCCTCTGCCTCTCTATCCACCTAGTCAATCCAATCAAGGTTCTCATCACCAAAGACATGATCCTTAGCTTCAGTGATCCACTCTGATTGTGAATCAACCTCCTCTAGTGAGATTGGTGATAAGTCACTGCCCAAAATCTGTTTGTGGTGAAGGCGAAGGTTGTAATGAACATAAACCAGATCATTCAACCTCTGCACTGACAATCTATTTGTGCTTCTTGGAGTGTATGTGCTCAAACATACTCCAATTGCATTCACAACCTAAAGCACTGCATGGTTAGCTCAAGACTCGAACTGCAATCCTCTGAAGATTTGGTACCTTAGCACCAAATCTTTCCCACCATGCATCTAAGATGAGAAAAGAAAAAATCAATCTTATTGTCCCACTTTAAGTTTCAATATTTAATAATAATGTAAAAAAAGGAAGAGTTTTAATTTTTAAACTTAAATTATGCCAGTAATAGATTTTTACCTGGCTGCAATGTCGTCTGAGTTGACTTGCATATATCTCGTGCAAAAAGATCCCCTTGTGCAAGTCTAAAGATCTCAATCTCATTGACTATTTGTGCTATAAGAAGAGTATCAGGCACCATTCGCTCTATGACTATGTAGAGCCCGCTCAGAGCCTCCTCATCCGCCTTGAAATCAGGGCGGAATTGTTATGCCAGATTGAGGAAATAAGCAGCTGTGTGTAGGGGCTTGTGAAGCTGGAGGTGCCATCGTCCATCAATGATTTCCCAAAAGGGGTGATACTTATTCTCAACTCCGGCATAAACGGATCTAATGGCCTCCTTGGCCCTATCCATGCCCTCATATATGTAGCCCATCGCGGGCTTCTCCCCGTCAGCAACTCGTAGAACCACTAAAGGCTATGTGAACTGCAATTATTATGAAAGTTGGAACATTAACATAAGTAAGTGTGAACAAAATAAGCAAATAAAATATAAATATGAATAAAAATATAATGTAGATTTACCTCTACGATCTCCTCGGTTGCTACTCAGAAGCTTTGCTCATCAAAAATATAACTAGTCGCATCAACCCCTGCTTTTTGGTTTTAGCATATGATGAGGAAGTCCACTCCTCACTAACAAACATGCGCCTCAAACCTCCCTTTGCCTTAAGCAAGGATTGTAATGTGATAAAATTAGTTGTAAAGCAGATTATTCCAGGACGATCCAACTCCTTCTGCCTTGTGAAAGTCCTCACTAGGTTGAGGACCCAACTATGATTATAAATGTATTTACAAATATTTCTAGCTTGGTCCACACATGATTTGATCCATGGAATCTTGCCAAGATCCTCCAATATGAGGTCAAGGCAATGGGCAGCACAAAGAGTCCAACATAATGATGGGTGCCTATTTATGAGTAGTCTACCTGCTAAAGAGTTTGAGAATACAGAATGAATTGGTTGTAATTGATTAATTTACAAATGAGCGAAAATGCTCAATATATACAAGGTACAAGACATAGATGAGCATTAACAAAAGACGGCCGACATAGAAAAAATAAGGCCGACATAGAAAAATACTAATACCCTCCCTTAATGCTCAATCTATCAACAACCTAGAGAAATAACAGAGAAGGATGCCCCCTTCTTCTCAGAACGCTTCTGCAACAAAAGACAGGAGCCTGCCACTGACTCTGCCACTTGAGATGAGTCTGCCACCAACCCTCCCAGAAACTGCAGAACTTCTGGAAATAACCAAAAACAACAACCACTGTCCAACCTGAAGTTGGAGAACTGTCCCTCCCTGTAACCAGAGACACACCGAGAACAGCTGCCACGATTTTGAGGAAAAATCAGCAAACCCTCCAAACTTTTGCAGATGAGCAGGCCACTCCAAAACAGACTGCAACAAAGCACGATTTTTGAGGATAAAAATCGATCAAAACCGGACATGATTTTTAAGGTGAAAAATCGATCAAAACCAAACACGAAATCTGAGACACGGATTAGAATACAAATCATCGTTTTTAAGGAAAAAACGGTAAAACCTGTCCAGAAACCAGAGAGCCCTCCCGAACTACGAAAACCCTGACTAGGGCATACAGGAGCATACGGAATTTTTAAGGAGAAAATTTATGAAAACCATACGGAATTTTTAAGGAGAAAATATATGAAAACCCAAAACCAATTCATCAAGGCGGCGATACTAAAAACTAGTCAGCATACGCTGCTTCCAGATATTATAGTTTCTGCTATTAAATCGCTGACTGCCCTCCAGTATCAAGTTGGTCAAAGACGCCATTTGCACGTCTCCCAATGCAGGAAAACGACAGAAAACTGAACAGCGTTGAATTGAGGAGCAGAACAGGATCAGGTACAAAATCTGAGGCAGGTATGGTTGCACGGAAAACGAGGCACGAACTTCGAGGTACAGAAAAAATCTGACAGGTACCCACGAAAGGTCTCGAAAAACCCAGAAGGAATATGCGTTCGAAAAAAAATTTCGTCAAATGCTGAGGGTACAAAACCCTAGACGAAAAATTTTCGTGCCTTAGGCACCCAGAAATTTTCGAAAAAAATGCAGAGATGCAGCGGCCGTTTCACTGTGCAGGGAAGGACCCGTGAAAAAACGAAGGCTCCAGAACAATGGCGCCCAGCAAAGGTGAATCCCGTGGGCACAAACTGGAAAATCGCGACGACCTAAAAAACGCAGCCAAAAAACTGTAGATCTCGCAGCCAAGGTGGAAAAAGTGTGCAGAAATGGCGATTTTCAGACAACCCGCGCGGCGTTGAAGAAGGGCGCGGTCTTCACAGACTAAAAAACGCGAACACTTGGCGCGAAATCGCATGAAATCTGGGCGCGACCTTCACAGGCGACGGCGCGAATGAGAAAGGGACGGGACCTGCAGAGGAGCCGCGACCATCGCTGAGGGTTTATGGAGGCCCGAATCTGGAAAACGCAGCCAAAAAAAAAACGAACACAAGCTTCGAACAAACCATCTGGGAAACAAAATGCAATCACGGAATGATGAGGAACGGCGACAGGAGCAGGTAAAAACGCGACCTTTTGGAGGTGACCCTCCCACGAACCAGAACCTCAAACGTTACAGGAAGATCACACCCAAACAAGAATCGCGACCAACAGATATAGAAAAACGCGACCACCAACGGTTGAAATTTCCGACGAAAATCTGAAGCAACTAATGGTTGAAGAAGAAACGGCGATCAATCAAACCGCCAATCAAAGGAAACAAACCCAACCAATACCCACGATAAAATCGCCACAGAAACAAAAGAGGGGCGCTGGAACCAGGGACGAAGCTCGCAACAGTTTAGAACAGCAACCAAATACTGGTTGAAACCGGCGATCAAACAGATCTGTAGGTCATACGACCTTCGGACAGGCCCCGAGAAGGGACCCGCTCTGATACCAATTGTTAGCTGCCGTTGCACCAAAAGATCGACCTATTAATGCCCGATACAACCACTTGGCTTAACAAGCACGGGAGGCGGTTAAGCCCTTGTCGCAAACCACCGCAGCGCAGCGCTGAACAAGGAGACCAAGGGTCACACCTTGCAACAATCCCCCCCAGCACAATTGTGGGGTTTGAACTCGTGACCTCGGCTCTGATACCAATAAAGAGTTTGAGAATACAGAATGAATTGGTTGTAATTGATTAATTTACAAATGAGCGAAAATGCTCAATATATACAAGGTACAAGACATAGATGAGCATTAACAAAAGACGGCCGACATAGAAAAAATAAGGCCGACATAGAAAAATACTAATACCTGCAACAACATAATTTGCTGCATTATTTGTCACTATTTGCACCACATTCTCCTCACCCACCTCAACCAAGATTCCCTCCAAAGCTTCACAAAGGAATTCAACATTTTTTGTGTTTCCTGAAGCATCAATGGATTTGATGAACACTGTACCACCTGAGAAAGAAACAAAATCAATGATTCAATAAAGTAAAAATAAAAATCTTAATCACTAAATCAATGCATTTCAGGTAGTACAAACTAGTTTGAAACCAACCATCAGTCATGATAGTGCAACCCTTTTTCCTCCATATCTCTTGCTGCTTCTCAATTATGGCTTTCACATTAGCCACCTTTTGAGTCAAAACGGGGCCCTTTATCTCCTCATCATTAGGGGCTTTGAACCCTACCCCACAAACAGTAATGGCATCCACCATATTTTGCCAATAAGGAGACCTAACACAAATAAATTAAATAAAACAAGTATTGTAAAATTGAGAGTTTTAACTTTGAATTCTACATACTTCTAAAATTAAAAATTCAAGAGACAAAGAATCAAAGTTTCAAACTATATATTTTTTAAAAAAGAAGAAAATAATTACCTGGCTACGTGGAATGGAATGGTGCAATAGAACCAAAAGTCTCCAATTGCACTTCTAGCTGCATCATGTTTATCTTTGTTCCAACCCATGCTCTGAAGTGATGGTTAGGAACCTGGAGTAGTGTGTGGCAAAATATATGAATCTAACCTGGATGCACAAACTCTAGGCCGAATGCTAACATTGCCACTACCACTACCTATAGATGGACGAACTGGAGGAATGGGACAAGAAGACGCTCCACTTGCAGTTCCACCAATGGCTGCCATCTCCTCTCTTTGCCTCTTTTTTAGTTCTTTTTGCTCATGAAAGGTTTCTAATTGAACTTGTACTTCACGCATAACTTCAGTAGGCACTGCATCGCATGGTTTAGCATCTCGGCATGGTATATGTGCAAGATGGTATTTCAATCTGTTAATGCCTCCCTCTCCCAAATGTTTATTGCAATGACAACAAATTATCTCTCCTTTCTTTTCCCCAACGATGGCATGTTTCCAACAAGGGTCCCTTCTAACTGGGTTTGACATTGTGATTAAGACAATTTATAAATCTAAAGAATGCTGCAATAACATATAAAGAGAAAAAGAATTAACATTTATGGTCTATAATTAAACTAATATAAAAAAAACTAGGGTTTGCAACTATAAAACTAAAAAAAAATTCAAAAACACCTAGGGTTTGTTGTTTGGTCCACTAAAACAATATAGAAAAAAAAAGAAATGTAAAAGAGGAAAGAAATTAAAAAAAAAAAAACTTGAACATACAAACTTACCTCTTAAATCTTGCTTGAAATCAATGGTGAGCTCTTCCCAATCCTTTGTAGACTCCTCTAGATGCACCAAGAGTAGCTACAAACCTACCCAAATGCGATTCAACCACCGATTTTAGCTAAATCTCCTTACTGGTTTCCCTTCAATGCAATTTAATGTTTGCTCAAAACTCTCTTTTCTCCTTCTCCTTTGGCTTGAAAACGAAATGAAGTTGCTTTTAGGGTGTAGGAGAGAAATATAGGTGTCTTTTTTTAAGTGAATGTGTTTTTTTTCTTTTTTCTTTTAAATGTTTTTCTATTCACTCAGCCGTGGCCGAGTCTTGGCATTGGGACTCGCCCAGATTGGTGAGTCTGGCAGACTCGCCCAGGGTTGCCCGGCTCGCGACTTGCCGAGTCTGGGCGAGTCTTGTATCTATGGTTCCGTGGCTACACTAAATGAAAGTGTTATCAAGTTAACTTGAGAGGCAAACATAGACGGGCTTTGGAAATGATAGGTAAAACGGTGATATGTGAGGCATGGTGAGAAAATGCAGAGAAAGTAGAAGTAATAGGACTATGTAAAAAGGGGGCAATATTAGGCCTTGTTTCTTGAAAAGGATTTTGTGTTATGTGGCGAACATGACTGAAACCCAGGAGTTGTACAACCTATTATATCAATATCTATAGGGCTTGCTTCTTGGAAAAGCTTCCACTTTGACCTAGCTTTCTTTTTGCATCCTTTGCAGACTCATCATTCTTAGGATGTTCTTCTTGAAGAAGGAAGGAGTGTCTAGAAGAAGGGAGGAGTGTCTACGCAACATGTTAATCTTCAGCATTTGAGAAACCAAATTCTTAGTCACTTCTTTCTCCTAGGCATATTGTAATGCTCAAGCAAATGGAAATATATATCTTCCTATCTCCTTACAAGACTTGTGAGCTTGAATAAAATTCTAAATCACTTGATTTCCTAGTATCAATGGAAAAGAATGTCATGTACTGCATTGTGCTACTAGGAGAGAGCTGGTAACCTCGGGCACTACTTGATATATACCCTCTTTTACGAGCAACTTGCTGGGTACAGATGCAGGAATTTTATGAAGAGGCTCTAATGCTCTATCTAACCTGATGATAGTGCAGTCTGGGAACAAGAACTAGTCTCCCAACTTCAGTAATCCTGCTCTCATTTGTAGAGGAATCCTTGGACACTTCTCATTGTTGAAAACTTGGTGAAGTTTTGCTAAAGATTAATCATAAATTTTCCAGTAATGTGTGTGATATTCGTACTTATAAAATAGGGAATAGTGTTAGTGGATAGGGTCACCAAGTTCAGGTTACCAAGGCCTTCATGATGCCTCGCTGAATTTTAGGTTTCCAGAAAGAGCATCCAGAATATACTTAGCCATGTAAAACCTAGATACACCATTCTTGTACTGGTGAATGTACTTCTCAATGAAAGGAGATTATTTCTAGCCAACTGAATACATTGCAATTTTCCCAGATCTCATGCAACAAGGGAACCCATTTTAAGTTGACATGCACTGTGTCCTTGGTCTCAGTAATTTAACACATCAAAACCATAACATTCTTCACACCATATTGAAAGGACCTAGACTTATATCTCTTTGGTTGTTAAACAACTTTAAAAGGTGTCTGATACATCAACCCAATCCCTGAGGACATCTTTTAGGTCATTGTCAACAATTCAATGGTTTATCCAAGGCTGTATGACATATATCTCAGGATCTTAAAACTTGTAATTTGCATGAAGGTGAGCCCATGAGAAATCCACTGCTAATTCCCCTGAAGGTGAGAAAATTTACCTATTCTGCATGGTTCCATTTTCAAGCAAATATTTTGGGGTCGCTGGGAAAGGGAATACTTCACTTTTGTAGCAGCCCTATGAAAATATGATGTCCTTATTTTCACATCTGTTGCTTTGGGTGGACTTAATTCCTCCATATTGGTTTCAATAGGGGTTACATTCTTAAAATGAAAGGAAACCAAAATGATTTTTGCACTTACACGTTTCAGCTGTGATCATGATGTCATTAAGGGTATTGAGCTCTTTAGAGGCTTCTTGCATCACTTATGTGATGCCCTACCTTTGTGTCTACTCCTTTTGTTTTGCCTGTCTCAATTCTTAACTCTTTTAAGCCTCTGGAGTTAGAGCCACAATGCAATCTTGAAAGTATTATATTCACTTGTTGAACTTTGAGGGAAGACAATTACTTTGAGCACTATTAACAAAAGAAAAAGATGAATTCTGCCGAAAATAACACAAAACAATTTGGATGCCTCAATGTAATAAACTACCCCAAATTTTTTTGAATGTTGCAAACTATGACAGCAGGGTTAGGAAATAAATGCATCTAGCTAAATCACCTCCACACTTTTAATCACCAAGTTCCCAAATTGGGCGAGGTGAGAGCATATAGTGCTTTGGTTAACAATTTCAAACTTATGCAAATAAACTCATACAATCATCCACTTTATAGCAGGCATCTGCTTTGCAGCAGGCATCCACTTATTCAGTGGGAATACTCCATTTATTCAGTATGTGAATGATCAAGAAAAGAAAGCTTTACAATTTCTCTACACTGGCGGTAAACCATCCAGGGGTTATAGAGTTTTTTGCAACAGTAAATGAATGATTACAATGAGTACTAATTGCATACTACTCAGAATAAACAATTTTGATCATCATATCAGCATCATATAAAATCTATGCAACACAATGATACCCTGCACAAGCATTAGTATCTCTAAACACCAAGATATCAAGCTGTCCACAACTGAAACAAGGCATGAAATCACTGCTGATCAAGTCTGAAGCATAAAATCAGACTTCTCATGTGCTGTACAGCTGCCCTGTAGAAGCACTTCCCAAAGATGAACACCAAAGACAAATACCCTCATCAATCAGCTACACAACCATTTACAACCATCATACACTACTAAATAAAGGAGAAACTGACATGAAAGGAAATCAGTCTGCACCAAGGATCACACACCCCCTGTCAGGTCCATACGGCCCTATAGGAACACAATCCCATCGTACATCAAACAAGGCTGCTCAGAATTCATTGGGACTGGTCAGAAATCAGACGCCTACTCAAAACAATTGATCTCCAAGCATTTATTGCTCCAAACAAATAAAACTATGATCATAACCAAAATCGCCCTCCATGAATGGTACGGCTGGGTGTACGGCCAGCTTGGGCACAGCAAAAAGACAATGAAGATATCACACTTCACTCACACAACTTCTAAAAGCACAACACCAAACTGATAATCTGAAAACATAAACAAAATTTCATAGATTTCATTAATTCCGTTTTAGCTCTACGCAACTCCAGGGTGAAGTCACCATTTCCAGCTAGGGTGGATTTTCCACCACCGAAACTGGACTTCCTTTAGAGGGTTTTCGTCCTCAAGAAGGTAGGAAGAACGCCAAGTTCATTCCAGCGGCATCTCAGTACAAAATCCAAAGCATAAACCTCTACAATGAGCTCTCACTTCACTTTTATAGGCACTTGAGAATTACACAAGAATATAATTCTTTCTTGGAAATAATACTTTTTTCCTCAAACTTAGAATAATTCCCCTTTTCCAAGAATTGGTGCTCACTTTAATGTGCCTAAACAAATAATAAGACATTTTCCCATTCCAAAAAGCTATAACACTTAAGTCACTTTTTAATATTTCCAACCTTAGAGAACTTAAGTGCAAATAATATTAAAATAGTTTGTTTGATTATCACTTTTGTGGAAATTCCCAATCTTCATCAATTTGATAATTAAAATTAACCAAAGTGCTCCATATGTCTTGGAATGAGTAATGATGCCTTTTGGATGACTTTCTAAAAATAGACGGCTCCTCCAAGAATCTTGGAGAGCTATCTAGGAGCCCAAACAAACTTCTGAAAGTGGCAAAGTCATCTTAACACAACACAAAGCTCAAATCCAACATCAGTATACACAAACAACTGAACCAGAAGTCCTTCATAAAAGGGGAACCCCTTACCATACCTCATAGCCTATCAGGATTCGGAAATAGGCTATTGGGCCCACCAATGACTAGGCTTGGAAAGGGGACATTACACTCAATTCATCATCACTTGCAACAACCCACATTAATGAAGTAAGCTGTAAGATAGAAGGTGTCTTTGGGGATTAGCAAGATCTGCATTGAAAAGAGCCATTACAATTGTGCTTAAGCGGAGTAGAGACCTTCTATGTGAAAACATTTAATGCAGATGATGATGAATTGAGTCTTTGAGTTTGTATTGAATTTGCACCATTTATATAGAAATTTACAACACTTGAAATAGCTTGGGCCACACAAAGGAGTAAGCTGTGCACAACCCTCTGGTAAGAGGAGGAACAAGATTTGGACACTTTGTCCACATATTGTGGACCTTGCGCTTAGGGAGAATATCAAAATGCCCTTAGCATCAGCTGCCAGAGTGTGTGATTATGACAATTGTCAAAATTTTGTGTAGTTCAGGGAAAATGATTAAACACTACCCAAAGAAAAGTTGAAGAACTAGACATGAAGTGAAAGTTTGTAATGGGGACATATATCCACTTCTTGTGCATTGACTAATTACACTTGTAGGGTACGGAAGTGGGGTGGGGAAGGACATGGAGAAACAAATGTACATGGACAGAAGGTTGACCCTTATTGCCATCTTGTGCACTTGCCGTCCTAGAGACTTAGCTTCAGTGTAAAACAACAATGGAACATGTGAGGGCACAAGGTGTCGAGCTTGAGACAAATGTTTTGATCTCGTGGACTCATGAAAAAAAGAAAGGGATTAAATGGTGCCAAACATTTGCAAGTTATGAATAAACAAGATTGAATCATGTGCTCAGATCTTGTGAGGTATAAAAGCCACACAAAGTTAAATAACATAAATCAATCCCCCTTTTGAAAGAAATGAGCGAGGTAAGTTCAAAGGTTGAGCAAAGATATTGCTAAACAAAGCACAATAGTTGGCAAAAGAATAAAATCAACACCCCACTAAAGCATAATATGCTCATGGAAGATAAACATAAAAATGAAGAAAAATTTTGAGAATCAAAAGGAGAACAAAAAACTAGATAAAATAATGGGAGAAGCCAATTCAAAGTATAAATGCATGTTTTTACACAGATTTCATAAATGGTTCCAAATTAGGAATTTGGGCGTGTTAGTGACATTGGCTTTATCTAAAGGTAGTTTGTTGTTTGGTAATCCAAGGCATCCTCACTCACAAATGGTGGTACCGCATGAGAAATTTGAAATTTCTGAAATAGAAGTCTTACAACATCCAGATTTGATTGACTGCAAGCATTTGAAATTGAAGGTACAAAGAGGGCCATGACCAACTACATATTGACCTCAAGAATGTATACAAAACACAAGAGTTATCTAGCAGTGTGCAAATATGCTCAAAGAAGCTCAAGCACATCCTTGAGAATATAGCACTGGTATTGAAGGCCCATTGTCAGAATTCTGCCATTACTGTGAGAACCAAATTGTCAATTTTTGTGACAATACTTAGTTAGCACAGCTGAAAATACTGGATCAACTGTGTAGAACTTAACCTGAGAGATGGGGGCTTCCTTACAAAATGTAGCACGTGCATGGAGCTCTTGTAGTCACATGTGGCTGCACCTTATCCTTCTATTTGTATGTGGTAATTTAATGATTGCAGAGGTGACTTAGAAAATCATTTATATCATGTAATATCATTGTTTGAGAGCCAGCTGCATTAATGTTGAGTCAATCTTCATGACCCATCTCTCATGAGCATGAATGGTACGCTTGGCACTCATTGCATCTAGTTGACGCTCACTACGGTGAATCACCAGGGCTTCGAACGAGGTCACCCATTCCTAGTACTACTCCGGCTCAAGTGTGCACAAGCAGGCCTGCTTAGTTGGATATCCCATTTGCAAAACTTTCTGCAAGTATCATGCATCATGAACCATTCATTGTGGAGCTTGCTAGCTCTTTCATTTTTATACAATTTTTGTTTCCACAGTGCATCATTATGTAATATCGTTTCATCAGAATTGGTTTTGTTAATTTCAGTTCAATCTTCATGACCCCATATTTCATGAGAAGTGGTTCAGAAGAATTCATCTCTCATGAGCATGAATGATCCACTGGGCACTTGTTTCATATAGATGATGTCCACGTTGGTGGAGTACCGAGACTTCTTGGAAGGTCATCTATCTCAGTGCTACTCTGGCTCAAGCATGCTTAACCATTGAGTTTCACCCACTTTTATCACATCTAGTCTTTCACTGTACATAAGCATTGAAATTTCTCCATGTTCAAGAAGCTGGCATCACCCCTCTTGTCCAAGCACCTAAGTCATTGAGATAAACAAGCACATACATTGAGAGAACCAACTTACATACAAAATAATTTCACGATTGACGAAGTCAGTGACATAACTTTTAGCCATAACTGAAACCGCAGATGGATGTTTCTGTAAGGAAACAATGTAATGAAACGGGTAGTTGTTTCTTCACTGCCACAGGTTCCAGGGCTTCCAATGAATTCCACGAGTTCTATTCACATTGATCATCCAAGTCTGATCTGTACAGTACTGTTTATGTTACCATTCACTCAGAGGGAATACTCTTAATTGGTCTTTGCTTTGCAATGTTACTTACCCTTAACTTCAATACACGCTTTTTGCAGGGTTGCTTTGGAGTTCATACAAGAAATTCAATCTAAAGCACAAAGAGATTCAGTTGCAAGCAAAGACAATGTTCTTCATGTATTTCAATTTGGAGTGGTTTTTGTGGATGAGAGTGCAGCATTGCAAGTTACTTTTCATGAAGCATGTCAGGTGATTGAAGGGATCAAGTCCATTGTTTCTGATAAAATACATCAACAAGAAGATCTACATATTGTCCCCATCGAAAGCATTTGGTCCACAGATGATTCAGATGGCAAAGAAAAGTTGTCAGATTTGTTAGAAAGCATGCATGACAAAACTGGAAAGGAAGATTTGCTGGGTTACCTTCGATTGCAAGTCTTACAGAAGGTGCTCTTAGAAAGCCCACATATTTTCATTCTTTTGCAAGTATTACATGCTCAGGAGATAAGAACTTGCATTTAGGTGTTCCATCAAGGTCAATCTTATTTAATTTTGAAATTTCCTGCAGATTGCTGTAGAACATGGCTATAGCAAGTTGATTTTAGGTCTGTGTACAACAAGGATTGCAACACATGTAGTTGCCTCAACCGTAAAGGTATTGGCACTATTTATGTCCTTAATGATTGTATGCTGCAGCAAGTCTCTTTATGCTTTGTTATGGATGTTCTGTATGGATAACCTAGTATTAAAAGCTTCTGAAAACTATTTCAACAGATATTTATTTTTGAAATTGGCTTTGTACAAGTCTTCCTTCTATATCCTGTAAAGTGTAGTGTTTATAGTCATGCACAATTAATGATTCTAATCATGTAGGAGAGTGATATTTGAATAAAACCTATAATTTATGCCATTTACAATGGAAATGTGATTACAGACTCTTTGGTCTTGAATTACGTTCACATGCCTTTGCTTTGATCAAAATGAGGCATAGTCCTTATTTAAAATATGAAGTCAGACTATTTGACTTGGGATGTTATCCCATCATCCGAGTCTTCCTTAAATTTTTCAGACGTCCTGTTGAGATAATCTTGTGACCAAACCTGGAGAAGTGTTTATGCATTATTTCAAAGTTATCCATTCTGGCTTTATTATGCATGGAGAATATGGTGCTCCATGGTTCTGTATGTCAGCTTTATTTTAAAGTTGATCTGATTATTTAATGTCAAATGGCTTTAACTTCAATTTTGGGCTTTAACAACTGTATCAGATGGAGTTATTGTTTTCCTGGATGCTGTTAATCTTTGTCGAGGAAATTCATGTGCACTCGTGCATTTTGGTGCGAAACACATGGAGTTGAGGAATAGCTTTCTACTTTTGCAAACCTTGTTCTCTTAGGAAAGTCCTTCAGAATGAGCTATTCTTTGAAATTGTCTTATAAAAGCGATTACTTGGCTGTAATGTCATCAACATTAAGGTGGTAAGAAAACATTTGAGCAATTAGAACTGTCATAGCATCAGTTATGGATGCATAATCACCTTTATTACACAGTTACCAGGAAACTCCATCATAGGAACATGGATCACGCCCCCATTCCCTGTATTAACAATTTCTGGTGACTACATTTATATATAATATAGCCCCATCCTTCTTCATTACATTTACGTGACTGTATCCTTTTCCATTTACTCATGTACCCTAATTTGAATGGTGTCCCCCTTCCACTACCCCCATGTCTCTAGGTAATTATGCAGCTTTATACTTTTTCTGAAAACAAGTGTCTGATCTAGTGGCAGAGGTTGTCAGCTGTGATCTACAAGATTCTTGGTGCCAAAGTAGTTGATTTGTGTTTGAAATCCAGCTTACTTCTCTGTACTCCTTATATTATATATACATAAAAAATAGTACAGTCAAATATACAATCACCCTTCAGCTGCTCATTCATGATCATAGAGCCATTTCTTCACAATTTTCCTGATTTTAAGAAGCATAGCAACCACAGTTCTTTTCAGTGGGATTTTAAAATATATAGGAGTTAAATTCATAGTTCCACGGAGTTTCTTGATGGGGGGACGGGTTGTGGGGGCGAGGAGATGTGGGGCCTAAGTTTGGGGGGGGGGGGGGGGTGCAAATACATATAGTACTTGAAAAATTAGTTATAAAAAGATGTATAAGGAATAAGTATATTGCATTGAACATTAACAATTTAACATTTAAGTTTTTAACAATGAAGTTTGAACCATTGAACCAATGAACATTGAACTTTGAAAATGAAAATCAAAATATCGAATTTGGAATTTTCAAAATTTCATAATGATGATTCATGATTACAATCAACAATGTTCAAAAACAAAATAATAAATACTAATGACTCAATGAGTCAATGGCTAATGCCCTGATGCCTCTAATCATCCCCACATTTCTTGCCAAACTCCTCATCACTAGAACTGCTTGACTCAACATGCCTCCTCCAAACCAATACCAACCAGCCCCGTTCGTGTAGCATCATCATCAATCTGTGCTGGCTCCTTTGGCTCTACATCCCATCTGGCTGCTGGACTCTCCTTGTACGTGTGTTGCGGTCAATGAGACACAAGGCACTATGTACAACCACAAGCTTCTCTGCCCTCCTAGAGGCAAGCGTATTCCTCTTAACTCTTAATGGAGTGGATAAAGCTATAAGTAGACCAGATCCTCTTAGCAGTAGAAGAACTCGAAACTTCGGACAACAAACAAATGGCTAGATTGGTAGTCATAGAAGTAGGCCCATGCATAGTCTACCACAAAATAGGGTCCTCCTGTGGCATAGTCTCCTTATCTACTTCGGTCTCCTGTGAATATCCCCTAAGAGTGGCAAATTTTGTCCACTCAGTACGAATGATGTTAGCCTCTGTAGAATCATACATTTTCTGAATGGCCTTCATGAACCCTGCCTTCACCTCAGCATCTTGTATAGGTGTAACTCTACCAGGCCTTTGCACGTACCACTTCGGGTTCAATGCATGGGCAGCCATGTGCAAGGGATTGTTGAGCTTCTCCCATTTGTGATGAATGATCGGCTGAATATGTTCAGTGTAAAAGTGCAATGTGGGGTCTTTATATCGTACAACAACCTTCATTTGATCAAGCATAGTGTCAATGCACTCATACACCTCTCCAAGGGTAGGTGCATTAGCATCCCCATATCTAATCACTCTAAAGACTAGAGTAATGATGGAGACAGTATATTTGGCATCAACCCAAAAAACATTACTCTTTGCCACCTCCTTCACCCTCTTCCCCTACTCTGCCTTTGACTCAGGCCACCAATTCCATTTTGCTGTCATAACCATTAGTTGCAATGCCTCTTGCAACTCAAGCATCCTCTCCAAGAGATTAAAGTATGATGCATGCCTAGTCGCTACAGGTTTCAAGAATTCCTTCTCGGAGAAGGTCTTGAAGAGTGCATGTGAAGTGTGGTGGTTGCAGATAAACATCTGCACATTTCTAGCATCACTAACAATTGTTTTGATCCAACTGATTTTTTCCATGTCCTTGAGTGCATTATTCATGGCATGCACACAACGAGGAGTCCACCAAATATGTCTATAGGCTGTCTCAAATTAACTTTCTTGCAGCTTTGCACACATTGGCTGCATTTGTCACTACTTGCACCACATTTTGTAGCCCAACCTCCTCTATAGCATCTTTGAGGATCTGGAACTGAAAATCAGCATCCTTGCGATGCCCTAAACAATCAATAGCCCTAAGTAAATAAGGAGCCGTTGTTCATGTAACCATGATATTGATGAGTGGATGATGCCTAATGTCCGTCCATCCATCCATGACTGTTGCATCCACTTGTGACCCACATATTCTTCATTTTCTCCATTAAAATATTAATCTTGGAATAGTTCTTATCCCAGATTGTTGTCCTCAATTTAGTCTCCCTTGGTAGCACATATGATGGTCCCACCCTTATTATCTTTGCCACAACTTCCTTATAATATGGAGAGTGAGCCAAATGGAATGAAATGCCATTGGCAAAGAAGAACTTGCCAATGGCATCATCTACCTCATCCTTTGCTTGCACATTGAATAATTCTGCCAGTGGGTTTGAAGTATCACTAGTCACCTTACGTTTCCCCTTAGGCCCTGCTGCCTCTGAACTAGATATTTTCGTTGACCTCTGCAAAGTAGAAGTAAAACTCTGATGAGCCCTTCCCCTTGGTATCAAAGTAGTAGATGTAGGTGCATCTTCTTCAGCAGCACCCCATAATCTACATATTTCAGCCCTATATTTCAGGTTTTTTTCCAACTTTCCACATACATCTACACCTTTGCCTTAGATAAGAAGGAGGTGAGCATTCATTCTAGTCATGTTGCCAAATCATTCAAGGTCACATAGGTTGCACTTCCACAACCTAGTGCCCCCAATTGTCCTAGGCTTTGCTGGTATCTTAGTTGCAAATTGTTTGAAGGGGCCTTCGGATTAAAGGGACCCTTCGCATATTTTTGTAGGATTTCGGAAGGGCAACTATAATTTGGACTCCCAATAGAACTAGTTTGATTTTCACCCCTCCCTGCTTTTGAACTAGGATCATCAGGTGCATAATCAGATTCATTTTCACTTTCAACTTCAACCTCAACCCCTTGAGGTTGACCCTCATCCTCACTCATGCTATGAGAACTCATAATGACACTGCAAGAAATGATAATATTTTTTATAAGTTTATAGTTTAAAAATTAAAATTCAAACCATGCATAATGGAAGGGTTTAAGACACAAGGATTTTCTTATTGTTTTTCTTACTTCAGGTCACCCGAAGCGTAGAAGCAGAGGATACACAAAAGTTAAAATCCTAATTTGACTTTCAAATTTAATGATAGATTTTATAATTTAATCAAATATTTATGCATTAATTAAAAATTTAAAAACCTAAATGCTGCCGTCGTAAATTGACAATTGTAAATACTTGGTCAAACAAGGATTTCAGTTTTTTTTCTTACTTCAGGTTGTACGAAGTGTAGAAGTAGAGGATACACAAGATGAAATCCTAATTTGACTTTTAAATTCTATATCTGAAATTGAAAACAAACTTACAAAGCTACAACCTACAAAGCAAAATAAATTCGAAATTTAAACATTTGAGTGAAAATTTAAAAATTAAGAATGTCAATGAATTTATGAAATTAACATTGAAAATCTTAAATCTATTAATCTAAAGATTAAAAAATGAATCACAAATAATTATAAGAAATGATTCAATGAACAAATGGAAATCAGAAATTCAAAGAATCAAATGCTTTATGCCTACCTTGTGGCTCAAATGATGAACTTGAATCACTCTTGAGCCTTCTTGGCTTCTATATCCTCTTCTTGATATCACTTTCCCTCTCCTAATGCTCTCTCACTCTTGCAATCTTCTCCCTCTTAGCTTGCTATCTCTACTTCCAGTCTCTACTTCACTCAATGAAATTTTTGTGTGATTTGGAATGAGAGGGATATGTCTTTTTGTAAGCTTTTAGAAGGCCTTGGGGGTGGGGGTAGGGACCATTAGCAATTAGGGTTAGGGCTATGGGCGCTTAAACCAATTTTTTTTTAATTTAAAAAAAAAAAACCTTACTTTTTGTCGTTTTCAGGACGAGGGACGTCTGGGTATTTCTTGCAAGGGTCAAGGGACACTTGGGCGTCCCTTGGCAGTCTCGGGGATGTCCCAAGGTCCCCTCGAATTCCCTTTTTTGGAGGGATGCCCTGGGAACGTCCTTTCTTAGAGGAAGACGTCTTGGGGACGTCTTGAATTCTTGGGTGGCGGTGGTGGTGCGGTGGGGGGATGTTTCCCTGGCATCTCCATGTCTTGGGGATGTCCCCATCCTGGAAACTCCGTGTTTTTTGGGGGTGGATGCATCCCCGTGGAACATTGGTTAAATTTAATGGCCAAACACAAATAAACAATGATTTCAAACCATTAAATCATCTTAAAATTAAAAGTAATAAACACATTGAGTCCTACTTGTTAACTTCTCAATCTAATTGTTTGACATTAATTAGTAATTCAAAATAGAACCAAAAAAATATATCAGTAATGGTTAAACCATGGCAAACATTCCAAGCACCCATTGCTGCATTATTAGTCAGAGTAGTTGAATGGTATAACTAACAATATAATATTAATCTTAATATGTTGCTTTACTGGTCAACTGGATCCAATGTTGCAACTTAATATGTATCTATGACCCTAGTTAAATGTAACAAAAAGAGGAAAACAAAATTCAACTAATGCTTGTATGAGCAATATAATGCCCAAAATCAGTAAGGACAACTTAGATTGAGAAACAAACCATATTAACCTCCGAAGGAAACTATATCGTTATCCTGGTAATGAGATATTTATACATATCAAGTTTTTTTTTTTTAAAGAAATTGTTTTATTTATGCATAGATTTTACAAATATCTTAAATCAAACAGTCCACTTCCAGGCAATAAGTAACCTGCGGGGAGGGCATTAAACTTTACAAATCGAGGGACCAAAACCAGGGAGTCTTACACATCTATATGGCTGCACCACACATGCATGATTCCTATGGGGAGAGCAGCTCCTATGTTTGCCAGAGAATCAGCCTCTGTGTTAAATTTCCTTCTAATATGTTTGAATTCGATCTTAGAGAACAATTTAACCAATTTCTTGATATACTTTACGCTGAATACCATGCTTACTGATTTGAAATGAAACTTAGTAATGGCATTGATTATAAGCTGAGAGTCACCATAAACTTGCAGGGATTCAAACCCCTCATCTCTAGTCAAGGAGAGTCCCTGTTTCAGTGCTTGCGTTTCAGCATTGTTGTTAGAGGAAATGCCCAGGCCAAAAGCGTATCTCGTGAAGGGTTTGTTGTTAAAGAGAATTATTCCTCCTCCTCCCGCAGAACTTGGGTTTCCCATAGAGGCTCCTCAAAGAGGAGAGTGAAGCCAGAGCTGATTTGAGGAGGCCTATGCATTTTACCCTGAGATTTCTTCTTTTAGTGATTTATGTTACGAGAAGCTTTCTCCTTGAGAAGGGATTGGACATTATTGGCAGTGACTCAGGGCAGAGTGGCTTGGTCCCTAAAAATCAGAGCATTTCAAGCCTTCCATATCCCCCAAAGGAGATATCGAAGGAGAAGAAGTTTGATCTCAAGGGGCCAAAGCGAAGCTGTTTTCACTCCACAAATAGAAGTGGGGATATCTACTGCTGCCTGAAAGGAGAAAGAGGGGCAGTGACTTGGGGATTTGCATTGCTTAAGAGACACCTCCAGACTTCTCTAGCGTAATTACGGTGAATGAAGAGATGTTCCCTGTTTTCTTCCTGAGCCTTATAAAGAATGCACCAATTCAGACCCATAATTCCCCTTTTCCTCAAGTTGTCCGGGGTGAGCTGCTTATTTTGCATCAATAGCCAAAGGAAGAATTTGATTTTGGGAATTGCTTCCTTCTGCCAAATGAATTTCCATCTGGGCATAGGAGGGAAGTAATCACATATCATTTTGTACCCTTTGCTTATAGAGTAATCCTCTGAACCATTAATGCTGCCTCGAATAATTTTATCAACGCTGTTGAGGTCAAGAGGGACCCTTCCAGCCATAGAAGAAACAAGGGAGAGCCAACCATTATGTAAATCCAGGGGGATGTTAAGATCCCAACTTGACATGATGACGGGGATGTTTTGGAAATTAACCACCTGATTTAGAGAGCAAACGTATCGGGCTTAAAGCCAGTCTCTTAATTGATCTGAGATTTGGGATCTGAACTGGCCCAAAATTTTGTCCTCTAGGATTTTAATTTTATCACCATTACCAGGCATCCAAGGCAGCTGATTGGAGATCAGCATCATTGCTCTTTCAAGACTTATCCATATTTGAGTTTTCTCCTCGATGGACTTGCATATTAGACAACCATTAGAGAATTGGTAGTTGTATTTGCTGTAGAGAAAAGATGCCCACCATTTGTTTTTGCTTGAAACCATTCTCCAGATGATTTTAGCCGCCAAGGCTTTTTGGCGGTCATTAAGGCACCTCAGTCCAAGCCCCCCTTGCTTCTTGCTCTTGGTAATTTGTTCCCAATTTAGAAGGTGATACTTCCTTTTGCTATCATGCTCGCCTCCTTCCCACATAGATTTCCTGATAAGCTATTCCAATTTGTTCATTGTACCCTTGGGAGCATTGATAATGCTCATTTGGTATATAGGAAGGGCAGAAAGCACATAATTTATAAGCAAAACCTAAGCAGGGGGGGTTAGCCTGGTGTTTGACCAACTGGAAAGCTTGTTCTTCATTTTGCCCAAAATCTTTTCCCAGTGTTGAGCTAAATGTGTTTGGCACTCCTAGATAGAAGAAATATTGCTCAGGGCTTACTGTGAATCCCAGAATTTTGGAAATCTCCACAACCTAATTGATGTGAGAGAAATAAATGACAGATTTGTTAGTGTTCACTTTGTAGCTAGTTGCAGCAGAGTAGACTTTGAGGATGGAGGCGAATCTTCTGGCAATTTGAGGTGAATCTCTCCCCAGCAGAATTGTGTCATCTACAAATTGAGCATGGTAAGTTCTTTTCCACCTCGGAAGGTTGGAATCCCTAGAAGGAGGTTTTGTTGTCTTTTGAGTTCAAGAGTATGGTCAAGGAGCTTGGCTAAAAGGATGTAAGTAGCCAGATTCACCTGGGAACCGGCCGGATTCTGGTCTGCGTCGAACCGGGTCCGTGATCTGGTCCTGTTCGCCTGTGGGTCTGCCCAAAACAGGTCGGGTTTGTCTCGGGCGAACCCGGGCCCCAAAAATCGAACTCGCGGCGAACCCGTCGCCCATCCACCAAAAAAAACAAGTTTTTAATTTTTTTTTTTGCTTTTTTTAATATTTTAACACTCATTCATTTTGACAATTCGCCCTAAAATGAAAAGGCAACCCTAGAAACACATTTTAAATACAAAATGAAAGCCATTTTAACTCATTTTGTTTGCAAAACACAAATAATTTTCATTGTGGCCGAACTTCCATATTTGTTTGTGACTGAGCAAAGAGGCTTGAAGATTGATTCTTGAAGGTTGAAAATCCATTGCACCACTATTCCTACACATTTGCAAGTGTTTATAGGCTGCCAAGAAGATCAGAGGAGGAGATTTTCGAAAAAAGGTAGGTTTTATTTATTTATTTTTTTGCATTTTTAAACAAACAAACTCTTTTCAACTTCTTGTTTTTTTTGAAAAATATTAATTTATATGAATGTATCACTATGCTTAACTAGTTAACATATTAAACAGGTTAGGTTTTTTTTGTTTTTGTTTTGTTTTGAATGTCTTGTTTACAAAGCTTATTGCCACACCCATAGGAATTACAATGGGCAGCTAGTTTTAGCTCTGCAAGCCAATCTAAATTCAAAACTGATCCAAACTCACCTCTTTGAAATATGTTGAAATGATACAACCGGTTCTAGGTGGTGGGGGGTATATTTGGAAATGCAATGGGTGTGATGTGCAATATTCTAGTTCATATAGTCGGGTGAAAGCCCATTTGTGTAACACCCCTGGGATGGGCATCAAAGATTGCCCAAGAAAGAATAAAAAACCTATACCACCAGAGCAAGTGATGGAATATATCATGGAGAAACAAGTAGTAGATGAAGTAGCAGGTCGTAAAGCATTAGCAAGTTTACCAAAGAAAAAAAGTAGAACTCAAGGAATGAAGCCTCCATCTAATCCCACTGTTGTGGTAGAGAGCCACCCATTTTTGGTCACTCCTCAAGAGCAACCCACAAGCACTCCAAACAAGAAATCAAAGGGACCTTTGGAAACATCATTTCAAAATGAGGCTCGAGATATTGCTAACCAACATATACCCAGATGCATTTATGCAAATGGTTTGTCATTCAATGTTGTTCGCTCACCATATTGGAAAGAGATGGCGAAAAAATTAATGAGGCTCCAAAAGGGTATAAGGGCTCGGATTATGAGAAGGTTCGTGGTACCTTATTGGAAAATGAGGTCAAGAGTATAGAAGATGCATTGAAGCCCATAAGGGATTCATGGATCGAGACAAGGGTGTCGATTGTCTCCGATGGATGGAAAGATGCAAAAAATCAACCTATGATCAATGTCATTGCAGCGTCCCCTAAAGGGGCAATGTTTTTGAGAGTTGTGGATTGTGAGGGGGAGGTGAAGGATGGAAATTTTATTGTTAACATCTCATTGCAGCCATTGAGGATGTGGGACCTCGTAATGTTGTTCAAGTGATAACGGACAACGCAAAAAATTGTAGAACTGTTGGGTTGACGGTTGAGGAACGATATTCACATATCTTTTGGACACCTTGTGCTGTCCACTCTTTCAATTTAATGCTACAAAAGAGAGAAAAAAATTGATTGGATTAGGGAGTTGTACGTAGAGGCCGATGAGATACGAATGTTCATCACTAACCACCACATGTCGCAAAACATATTTAGATCATTTTGTACATTGGAGTTGTTGAAGGTAAGTGAAGCAATATAAAATTCTATGCTTTAATTTCACATATTCTAATTCTTCTTTAAAGTTTGTTTTTAAATGCTTAAATTTTAATTATTTTATTTTTTGTTTTTGATATTTCAATAGGTTGCTGAGCCCTGTTTTGCCTCAAACACAATCGCCTTGAGACGACTTGTGAAGGTTAAAGAGGCTCTTTCCAACATGGTTATTAGCCATACTTGGTCCATATGGAGGCAAAGCAACACTGAGAGGGCATCTAATGTTAAGAGGATGATCCTAGATGACTCTTGGTGGGATCATGTGTTCTATCTCCTTCACCGAGCCCATTTTGAGCATGATTCGTTATACTGACATGGACAAGCCTTACATGGGGGAGATATATGATGGCATTGATTCAATGTTAGAGAAGATAAAGACCATTATAAATGAGGAGGAGCAAGATCCTCAAGAAATTTTTCTTCAAAAAGTGCACAATATTATTGAGGATAGATGGAACACAATGATAACCCCTCTGCATCTTCTTGCATTTGCATTGACTCCAAAATATTATAGTGCTGAGATTCTTGCCGTGCCAAATAAGACTCCTCCATGGAGAGATTATGAAGTGTCTAAAGGGTACAAGGCAGCATTTCGTAGACTCTTCCCTGATCCAGAATTGCAGGATATGGTCACGAATGAGTTCACTGATTTGGTACACTCCAATGGTCAAAGCATTGAGGCTCTTCATGATAAATTCAAGAAAGATGCTCACAATTGGTGGTACTTTCATGGCCAACAATTTTGGCACCTACAACCTCTCGCAATCAAAGTTTTATCACAAGTAAGTTTACTAAATTTCTATTTTTTTAATCTTTAGTCTTTTAAAAATTTAAACTTTGAAGTTTTATAATTCATTTATAATTTTGAATTTTTTTATATTTTTAAAAATTAAATTTTATAACTTATAAGTTTTTATTTTAACTCTTTCTCTCTACTTTGTCTTCATAGGTTGCTAGTTCATCTGCATCTGAGAGGAATTGGAGCACATACTCTTTCATCCACTCAATAAAGTGCAACCGATTGCACTCAAAAAGGCAGAGAACTTAGTGTATGTGCATTCCAACTTGCGCCTCCTTTCGCACAAACAACATGACTATAAGGAAGGGGAATCAAAGTTGTGGGATGTGGAGCCAGAGCAAATTGACATGGATGCTTGTAGTTCCCATACCCAACATGTTGCACTTGAGGGATTAGAGAGCGAGCACAATTTTTTAGTGAGTGGCAGTGGCATTGGTTGTGGTTCTTCAAATGTTCTTGCGTCAACTAATGTCCAAGATGTTGATGATGATGATGTGGAGGATTTAGCAAATCCATATGATTGATGACATTTGTCATTTGACATTGAAAATCGATTGTTGAACTTGATATTATTATTTTGAATCTTGATATTGAACTTGAAGTTCGAGCAATGAATATTTAAATTTTTATGTTTTATGATATTCAAGTTTATGGTGGTTTTGTTGATTATATGATGCTGTGGTGTTCTACACTTAATTCTTGCTTTTCTACACTTAATTCTTGCTTTTAGGCTCTCTCTATATATATAAACGAACCCAACCCCCTGAAAATTTTTGGCCGAGTTCATGAATTGAACCGGGATCCAAACCAGAACCGACAACTTAGAGGAAGGGTGAAAGGGGACACTCTTGTCTTAGACCTTTGGAGAGCTTGAAGAATATCGTAGGACTGCCATTAACCAAGGGAGCAATCTAGGGGCAGCTGATGCAATCCTTTATCCACCCCACAGTTTTCATCAAAACTCAGTTTGTGAGTAGTGCAGAAAATTGCTTTGTGGTTTACCCTATCAAAAGTGTTTGCCATAGCTAGTTTGATTGCCATGACCTTTCTGTTAGCATGTTTGCTTGAGTGGATGGCTTATTGGGCAAGGGTGATACCTTCAAATATGTTCGTTCCCGGAACAAAGCTAGTTTGCTCTTCAGAAATCAGTAAAGGCATAAGTTTTTCTAGTCTTTTGGAGATGATTTTGGTAACAAATTTGTAGGAAGTATTACAGAGGGAGATTGATCTGTATCGGGCAATACTTAGAGCTTGAGCTTCTTTAGGGATTAGTGCCAGAAAGGAAGAATTAATCCCCCCATGGAGTCTATGATGCTTGAAATCTTCCACCATGGCTAAAAATCATTTTTCACAAGATCCCAAAAATCCTGGAAGAAATTTGCATTGAAGCCATTCGGGCTTGGTGTTTTATCTCTACTCATATTGAAGACAACCATTTTCAGCTCTTCCACTGTCACTTCCTTATAACAGTCATTATTTTGGTCTTGTGACATGATGAGGGGAATGTTTTCCAAGAGTTTATTCAATGCTTGATTTTGGTTCATATTTTCCTCTTGGTATAGCTGAAAAAAATGAGTGAAAACCTGCTTTTTGATATCTTTCACTGATTCAAAAACTTGCCCATTGGAAGACTAGAGTTCAGTTATGGTGTTGAGATTTCTTCTTTGTTGAATCTTTTGGAAGAAATATTTAGTTTTACGGTCATCGTCAGAATTCCAGAGTATACAAGATTTCAAGCGCCAGGTGTTCTCTTCCTTATGAAGGAGATTAAGAAGTTGATTTGAATACTTTTGTTGTTGTGTTACAAGGCTTTCAATTGGGCTGTCTTCATCAATTTTCACTTGAGTTTCCCTAAGGAGTTTGAGGGAGCTAGTGTTTTGCATCTTGTTGTGGGATTGAAGCCATTTTCGGATGCAAGCCCTAGTGTGCTGAATTTTTTTGACCCACTGCTGGCAGGGGAAACTATGGGACTGTTCTTTCAAAGCCTGTATGACAATTTGCTCAAAACCTTTGTCCCTGCACCAAATGGAAGAGCATTTAAAGGGGAGGGGCCCCTAATTTGTCTTCTGGTTTAAACTAAACTGATGGGCTTGTGATCCTAGGTGGGGTTTGGGAGAATTTCTGTAAGAGCAAGTGGGAACATTTCCATCAACTCCCCAGAAATCAGAAACCCGTCCAACGTGGCGGCTTTATAAGCAGATCTAGTCCTCTTGTTTGACCAAGAATATTTCCCTCTCTTTGGCTTGAGGTCTTCTAGATCAAAGTTGTTGATTATGTCTTCCATTGCTTTCTTGTCACTGTCATGAACGAGAAGGCCCCCTTTCTTCTTAGATTAACTTAGTACTAGATTTAAATCCCCTCCAAGGATCCAGTTTATGGGGTGTTCGGACTAGCATTTTCTTGGATGGAGGCCCAACAAGCTCGTTTGTCTTGATAGTGGTTTGGGGAATACACATTAGCGATGGTGAGCAGCAAATCAGAAGCCTTTTCGCTAAGAGTGGTTCAAATCCAATTTGCTTCTGAAAAGTGATCTCCAAGAGAGAATTTTGAAAACCAGGCAGTTAAAATCTCCCCTGAGGCACCACAGGATGGAGCAGCAATGCATTCACAGGAATGCCAGATGTTTTTGACATCCAAAGTTGAAGATTTGGTTTCTTGTACGAGGAGGATATCTGGTTTTCTATTTTGCATGAGATCTTTGAGGCAGATTTTTTTGTGAGTCTCCAAAACCTCTTATATTCCAGGGAAGCATTAGCATTTCTTACCTGATTTGTTTTTGGCTTTGATTCCATAGTAGACTGAGTGCCAGCCGGAATGTTTTCTGTTGTTTCTTTTGCCCATGCCTTGGTGTTCTTTTTCCTGCCTTTTGTGGATTTTGATTGGAAGAGGATCCGAAGGCTCCATTTCTTCCAAGACTTGCTCGTGACTTTGTATGGGAATAATCCTTAGCTTGGGTTGAATTTGAGGAACATGCTCTTCGTGCTCTTTTCCCACATTTTCTTTCAGAAAGACCTCTTCCTTGGATTCATTATTGATTTCTCCTTCCTCAGCTGCTATAATGTCCCCTTCTTCGGCCTAGGTGTTCGAAGTGGAACCTATAGCCTATTTAATTCCTGTAGGCTAAATTAGGGTAAGGGAATAATTTAATTTATTAAAGTTGCCTAAAATAATTAATCTTTCGGGCAATTCTTATTTAATTAATTTGAATAAAGTCAGTGACTTAAGTGGATTAATAGTAAAATAATATAAAGTCTCTTTATTAAGGAGTTATATGGGTTATTAATAAAAAAAGATGATTATTTTAATAAAAAGGAGATTTGGCGGGAAAGTGAGTTTCAAAATAATAGAAAAAGCCAAGTGGATTATCAAGGAGGGATCGAAAGGGAAAAAAAGATTATTTTTCATCATTTGATCATTTGATATTTTCTTATTGTGAGTTTTGGGCAGCTTGTTCAACTCAAACCCTTGGATGAAACCCTAAGGGCATTTGGCTTTGGAGAAGTGATTTCTTCCTAGTCAAAGTGAAGGTGAATCTATTCAAGGTTCACAGGTGAGCTTATTGAAGGAACGAAATATAAATTCTGATAATATATTTACCGGAGGTTAAAAGAAAAACCTTGGTATTTGCATGGAAATAAGATTTTGGGTTATCATTGAAGATTATACTTCAGATTGCTAAGGTGCTGCAAGCAAGGGCGGAATAGTGGTATTCTGTGCGAGAAATAATTGTTTCTTGAAGGAGATATTGACACATAAATCTGCTGCCACATTTCCAAGTTGAGCGTTGTCTTTTTGGAGGGACAATTTTGGAGATTTTGAAGAACATTTATTTGAGGGAACAGCTGCATGTTTCAATCTGATTATTTCTGGAACAACATTGGAGGAGATTTAATTCAGGTTATTCATTACATATCACTTTGTAATTCAGCTGCTAATAAATGAATGAAATTCCATCCAATTTGTTACCTATTCTCAGTGATTATTTGTAATTGTTTCATTGTCTCTTTAGCAATAGAAATTTGTGTAAATTTTGTTTTGGCTGTTCACTTTAATCTTGGTGAAATAGATTTTGGAATTAAAGCAAACTAATAAAAATCTCTTAGACTCCTAGAAAGGGTTATTACAGTGGTATCAAAGCTGTGATCTTGCCAGCCTGTTGGAGAAGATAACCATTGTTGCAGTTTATACATGTTGCATGTCAAGTTTTGGGGTTGCATGTTGGTGATCAGCACTTGCATGTCAGATTTAATGGTCGCATGTCGATGCTCGGTGGTTGCATGTGTGGTATCAACCATTGCATGTTAGTGTCAGAGATTGCATGTTAGTTTAGCAGGGTAAGTTTGGTGATTAATGCACGGCAGTGACAGGGAAAGAAGGTATTTAGAGAGAGCAAAAAAGGAAACAAACAAAAACAATGGACAAAGGAAAGGAAGGATCAGTTAGTGGAAGCCCTCATGATAGGATTGAAAGAAGGATGGAAGTGTCTAGTTTGGAAAATATTTTAAATGATCTCACCCATGGATAGCAGCAGATGATGAATCAATTTACCCAGTCACAGCAGCAGTTGATTGCTGCAGTAGCTCAGATGTCACAAAATATGGGTACACCTACGGTGAATCAGAACAACCCATTAGAGGGCAATAATTCTGCCAACAACCAGAACAATGTTAATAGTACCCCAAGGACTGCTACTAGGGGGACTAGAAGGCCTTTCCAACCAACTTTAATACAGGAAGAGGAAGAAATTCCAGAGCATGAAGAGGATACACTCTTGGTGGTTGATGTTATGGCTGTTTATGATGAGTATCACACTTCCCGAACATGTTAGAGGGGAGTTGACTTTGAACCAATTTATGAACAGAAGTTGGACACCTTCCCAACTCTCAAACCGATGCCAGAGGCTGAGGCTATAAAGTTCGCAACTCTTCACCTTGAAGGAGTTGCCTATGAATGGTGGCACCACGGGTTGGCTACACAAAATCATGCTCTAATCAATTCCTATGATGAGTTCAACCAGCGATTGATTGAGAGGTTTGATCAGAAGGCTCCTGAATTATACTTTTGGAAGCTAGCTCAGATCAAGCAGTATGACAGCGTTGATAGTTATATTACTGAATTCTAGAGACTTCCTGTCATGGTTCCAAATGTTTCCAAAAAAGGGGTAGTTATGTTGTTTGTTGAGGGCCTATTTGAAAATTTGAGGGGTTTGGTCAAAAAGCATTTAAGCCTACCACTCTACAGGATGCTATCCAGAGATCTTTAGATCTTGAAACTACTCGGCCTAGGCACCAATTTCAAAAGAAGAGGTTTCCATCCAAGAAGTCGTATCAGAAGCCATACAATCCTCGCAAGAGTTTGCCTTCAAAGATGGATGATGAAGTTAGAAATGAATTACGAAGAAAGAAATTGTGTTTTTCTTGCAGAGAACCTTGGGAGCATGGACATAGATGCCTCGGGAAAGGCAAGGTTCATTACATTGAGGTGATCTCTGATATTGAAGAGGAGAAGACATGTGGTGTTGCAGGGGATGATTCTACTAGTGATTCAGATGAGGAAAAAGGTGCAATTGAGGATCATCCATCAGAGGAAGTTAAGGAAGGTACCATTGCTACAGTTTCAGGTACACCCATATATAATTCTTTTAGGGTAAGAGGAGTTTTGAAAGGCCAGCAGGTGACAATTTTGATAGACAGTGGGGCAACCCACAATTTTATTGATAGATAGTGGGGCAACCTACAATTCTATTGATGAGGCCTTGGTGGCAAGGAGAGGTTTGTAGGTAGAAGACTTTGAAGAGTTTAGTGTAATGGTGGCAGATGGATTTACAATGTCTTGTACCAAGAAGATTTCCCAATTGAGCATTACTTTGGGTGAGTAGATAGTGATTGATGATTTTTATGTGGTAGGTATTGGGGAGACGAATGTTGTTTTGGGAATTCAGTGGTTATAGTCGCTTGGAAAATATTCTTAGAATTTCCAGACTATGGAATTGAAGTTCAAGGTGGATGGGAAGAAAGTTGTTCCTCGTGGGATGTCTAATGATGCATCTTGAGTTGTGACTGCTAAAAAGATGGAGAGTTTGTTTTGGCATGGTGATGTAGTTTGGGCGACTTAATGCTTTATTAACACAAAGGACACTTCAGCTGGAAAGGAAGCATATCCAATGGATATTCAGTCCCTATTGGATAAGCACAATATGATTTTTAGTGACATTCCTCCAGGCAAGCCACCCGATAGAGGCTTCAAGCATGTTATTGAATGAGAGGAGGGAGTTAAGCCAGTGATTTCCACTCCCTTCTGTCACCCGAAGAGATACAAGGAAGAAATAGAAAAGGCCATCCGTGAGTTATTAGATATGGGGCATATCCTACCTAATTCTAGCCCCTTTGCCTCTTCAGTAGTCCTGGTCAAGAAGAAGGACGAGACTATGAGAATGTGCATAGACAATCGTGCACTGAACAAAAAGACAATTAAAAACAGGAATTTGATTCCCAAGATCAATGAGCTTATTGATGAACTTCATGGGGCACAACTTATTTTTCTAAGATAGATCTCAGGTCGGGATACCATCAGATCCGGGTTAGGGAGGAGGATGTACATAAGACTGCTTTTAGATGTCATTATGAGCATTACAAGTTTCTGGTCATGCCTTTCAGATTGACCATTCCTCTTGCGACATTTCAATCCTGTATGAATCATGTGTTTAACAAGCAGTTGTGGAAGTATGTGCTTGTTTTCTTTGATGACATCCTAATTTACAACAAAACTTGGAAGACCACCTTCGACACATTAATGAGGTATTGAGTATTATGGGAGCATAATCCCTATTTGCTAAGGCCTTCAAGTGTGAGTTCGACACAACAGAGGTTTTATACTTGGGACATATAATTAGTGCTATTGGAGTTAAGGTTGATCCGAAGAAGTTCCAAGCCATCCTTGATTGGCCTCCACCAAAGACCTTGACACATCTGAGAGGATTCCTTGGATTATGGAGCTACTACAAGATATTTGTTAAGGGGTTTTCACAGTTAGCAGCACCCTTGACAGATTTAACTAAGAAGGGATCATTCTCTTGGTCAAATACAACTCAATAGGTGTTTGATAGGCTTAAGAAGGTAATGAGTACTTGTCCAATGTTGACACTTCCTGATTTTTCCCAACCTTTTGTTCTGGAATGCGATGCATCAGGAGAGGGAATTGGAGCTGTGCTTATGCAAAATAAGCACCCCATAGCTTTTGAGAGCCGGAAGCTCAGAGATGTAGAGAGACACTATTCCACGTATGATAAGGAGATGCTCGCAATCATGCATGCTCTAGCAAAGTTTAGACAATATTTGGTTGGAGGGAAGTTTGTAGTGCGAACAAACCATAATAGCCTGAAGTACTTCCTTGAACAAAAGGACTTGAATGAATGTCAACAGAAGTGGGTGAGCAAGATACAAGCTTACGATTTGGACATTGAATATGTCAAAGGTAAGAAAAATGTGGTAGCTGATGCTTTGTCTAGGAGATCCACTCTATGTGTGATATTTGAAATATCAGCGGATTGGAAGGTCCATCTATTAGTTGAATATTCCAAAAACACTTGGGCTTGTGAATTTTTGGATGGAAAGATTCAGGATGATAAATACAAGGTCCTAGATGATATCATTTATTAAAAGGATAGGGTATATTTGGTCCCTAAATAAAAATTTAAGGAGAAAATCTTGAGGGCTGCTCATGATATGCCTTTAGCTGGTCATCAGGGACATTTTAAAACTTACAAGCAGGTGAGGGAGAGATTCGCTTGGAAAGGATTGAAGGATGATATCTTCAAATACATTCTGGAATGTGTAGTTTGCCAACGGAACAAATTTAAGCACACTTTTCCAATTGGCCTATTGCAGCCTTTGCCAATTCCTGATCAGAAATGGGAGAGCCTATCGATGGATTTCATCACAGGTCTACCCAAAATAAAAGGAAAGGATTGTATGTATGTGGTGGTGGACAGATTGACCAAGTATGCACACTTTTATGCCATACCTTTCGAGTATAAGGCACCACAGGTAGCAGACTTGTTTTTCAGGGAGGTGTTTAGGCTCCATGGGCTGTCTAAAAACATTGTCAGTGATAGGGACAACAAGTTCCTGAGTGTGTTTTGGCAGGAACTCTTTAGATTGGTAGGAACAGAATTAACACCAAGCATCGGTTATCACCCACAGATAGATGGGTAGACAGAATTAGTTAATAAGTGGGTTGAAGGATATCTGCAAAATTATGTAGTAGGACAGCAGAAGGCTTGGATCAAATGGTTGTACTTGGGAGAGCACTGTTACCACAGTACTCATCACATGAGCATAGACACGACACCGTTTAAAGCATTGCATGGGTATGACGATGCCTCTTTTATGGACTTGGTCATCTTTGATGGTAGAGCACCAAAGGCTTAGGACTGGATACAAGAAAATCAGAACATTATGAAGGCCTTGAAAGAAAACATACAACAAGCTTAGAATCAATAGAAAATATATATAGACAGACACAAAACAGAGAGGACATTTAATGTTGGAGACTTAGTTTTCCTGAGATTACAGCCTTATAGACAGTCCTCACTTAAGATGAGTGGTGCAGAAAAGCTAAATCCAAGGTTCTATGGGCCATATAGAGGATTGGGGAAGTTGCTTATGAGCTTGAACTTCTAGAACACAGCCGGATTCATAACGTATTCCATGTTTCGTGCCTTAATAAGGCATTAGGGCAGCACATTATACCTTCTGCAGACTTACCACCATTGATGAAGAAGGAAGGTTGATCCTGATTCCGGAGGCTATCATTGATGTAAGGGAAAAGAAACTCAAAAACAAGATTATTCCATAGTACTTGGTCCGTTGGAAGGATTTGCCTTCAGAGGATGCTATGTGGGAAGGGGAGCAGATTCTTCAGCATCCAAATTTCCAATTGCTTGAGGACAAGCAATCTCGAGAAGCGAGGATTGTAATGTCCCCTTTTTCGGCCTTGGTGTTCGAAGTGGAACCTTTAGCCTATTTAATTCCTGTAGGCTAAATTGGGGTTTAGAAGGGAATAATTTAATTAATTAAATAAGGTTGCCTAAAATAATTAATCTTTCGGGCAATTCCTATTTAATTAATTTGAAGAAAGTCAATGACTTAAGTGGATTAAAAGTAAAATAATATAAAGTCACTTTATTAAGGAGTTATAAGGGTTATTAATAAAAAAAGGTGATTATTTTAATAATGAGGAGGTTTGGCGGGAAAGTGAGTTTCAAAATAATAGAAAAAGCCAAGTGGATTATAAAAGGAGGGATTGAAAGGGAAAAAAAGATTATTATTCATCATTTGATCATTTGATATTTTCTTATTGTGAGTTTCGGACAGCTTCGTTAACTCAAAGTCTCAAACCCTTGGACGAAACCCTAAGGGCATTTGGCTTTGGAGAAGTGATTTCTTCCTAGTCAAAGTGGAGGTGAATTCATTCAAGGTTCATAGGTGAGCTTATTGAAGGAACGAAATATAAATTCTGATAATATATTTACTGGAGGTTAAAGGAAAAATCTTGGTATTTGCATGCAAATAAGATAAATAAGATTTTGGGTTACTATTGAAGATTATACT
Organism: Cunninghamia lanceolata; assembly: GCA_027924645.1. Lineage (NCBI taxonomy): Eukaryota > Viridiplantae > Streptophyta > Pinopsida > Cupressales > Cupressaceae > Cunninghamia > Cunninghamia lanceolata. Next base: position 165,144 of record BSBN01001866.1, read on the forward strand.
TCAGATTGCTAAGGCACTGCAAGCAAGGGTGAAATAGTGGTATTCTGTGAGAGAAATCATTGTTTCTTGAAGGAGATATTGACACGTAAATCTGCCGCCACATTTCCAAGTTGAGTGCTGCCTTTTTGGAGGGACGATTTTGGAGATTTTGAAGAACATTTATTTGAGGGAACAGCTGCATGTTTCAATCTGATTATTTCTGGAACAGCATTGGAGGAGATTTAATTCAGGTTATTCATTACATATCACTTTGTAATTCAGCTGCTAATAAATGAATGAAATTCCTTCCAATTTGTTACCTATTCTCAGTGATTATTTGTAATTGTTTCATTGTCTCTTTAGCAATAGAAATTTCTGTAAATCTTGTTTTGGCTGTTCACTTTAATCTTGGTGAAATACATTTTGGAATTAAAGCAAACTAAAAAAAATCTCTTAGAATCCTAGAAAGGGTTATTACAGCTGCTTCCTCTAAGGCCACAAAGGGGTTGGAGGTAAGAACCTCCTTTCTGGTCTGATCTGGCTTTTGGGTGGTTATATTCTTCCTTCTACGGGCTGGTTGAAACCCTTCATTTGAGCCTTTCTGCATGTTGTCTTTCCTTTGTATTCTTCGGGCATTCTCTCTGGAAATGGCCATGTTCGTGGCATAGATTGCATTTAAATGGAATCTGTTCATAATCTAGCTTTTGCAAGAAGGTTAACTCTCCCATTTTCAAACTGATAGCCTCTGGAAGCCCTTTTATGAGATCCACTTCTACGCATATTCTGGCAATAGAGAAGTTTTTTTCCTTAGGTGCAGCCCACATTTTATAGATCCTTATCTTATCTCTGATGGCCTGTAATGTATCTTTGTGCCACAAGTGCAAGGAGAGAAATGGGAGTCGAACCCATACTAGCACTTTGGACGGGTTTTCTTCAAGAGGGTCAAAGTTGGGATGCTAATTCAGAAAAAGCCCACAGGGGCCAAGGAACCAAGGGCCATTTCTGAAAATCAGATCCTTTCTATCTTTATTGGAAAAGATTGCAGTGAAGAAACCCCTGCCAAATGGTGAGATCTCAATATTGCTAGGGACTTTTGGCCTCCATTCTTTATGGACCCACTGCTCCAGAGATTTAGATGACGGCCATGCTCTTGAGAATTTGCCCACCAATGCATGCTCTGCAAAATCTACCATTTTTTCTTCGATATGTCCACAGGGAAGATCCACTGTGGGAATTTCGTCCCACCTTTTAACAATACAAAGATCGATTCTTTCTTTGACTGGTTTTTTGTTTGCTATCTCGTCAGTGATGACTTTTCTGAGCATCACATTCAGAACTTCAGGGGTACAGGACCCAGTGGTTTTGTCCTGGAATGAAGATGGGACCATGGAGGTGGCAGAAGGAACAGAGATTTAGGGTTTGAGCAGCTGCTGGAGCTCGATGTTACTTATTATTCACTTATACCTACCAAGTTATGATGTATCTCTGTACTTGTTTACTGGTAACTTAGTTCTAAACTGAAACTTGGGAATTAAATATTCAGTTCTCCCTTTTGTCTAATGGATCTTGCACTATTAATCTAATCTACAGATCCAACCCGACCTTGTGGTCTAGTGAAATGGTGGAGAACTTTGTTAGATACATTTGTTAGATTTGCATTTGTTGTTTGAGACTTAGACTTCTATTACTGTTATTTTACAATTCTATATGATATAACAATCAGATATTCCATACTCTATATTGCTAATTTATTTTTTAGTTTAACTTGGATTGTTAACGATTCTTAGTTTTATAAATATTATTAGATTTTGTCCATTGTCGTCCCCAAAATCTGGAATTTTTTTTGCTGTACTACAAACTCCTACTGGAAGCTCCTTGGAACTTGGTTGTTCACAAATATGTCATGAAATGGATATCTTTAATCACTTTGATGGAGCAGGTCTTTGAATTTTTGCATTTAAGGTATACATCAAGATTCACAAACAAGGAATAGATTTATGGTCCAAGTTGTATTTCAAATCCTGTACAGGAAAGGCTTCTAATTCTTCTCATTCAAATTCTTCAGATAGTCATTCATCTGCCTCTCCAAAGCAGCAAAATCAATCTTTTTGTCTCTCAGCCTCAGAGTAATTCTAGCAGCAAGAGTTTATTCTATTGTAGTTGCCATGAAATGTTTTGGCTTTCCAATGACAAATGATTTATCTTGATGACCTAGATGAACAAAACATTGATTGTTGAGAGGATTAGTTTGTAAATAGTTTGCCTAGTGTTAAGTTGTTGGCGTTTTATCATCTCTTTCTTATTTCTAGTATTGGCTTGAAATGCCTTGTTAATTTTTTATTGACAACATTGATTCTATGGACATTAGAATTATTTTAGGGGCCTGTAGCTCTATCCAAAGTTGGTAAAGCTTCAGGATAACGATTATGGTTCCTGAGTAAAATCCCTGAAAAGCAGGGTTCGAGTTTGCTTTGGATTTGCAAAGGGGTTGATTAGTGCCATTTTGGGTGGAGCAGGGCATTATGGAATTGTTTGTTAAGTGAGTTTGTGTTGGTGGTGGAATTTGGTTGCAATTGAGGATGTAAATGTGCAATGGTGTATTTTTTTTGAATCTAGATATAAGATATAAGATATTGCATCTTCTTTTAACCATGAAGAAGTCCAATTCAGCGAACTGTTTGGAAAATAAATGTGGTTTGTATAGAGACATTGACTAAGGGTGTTTATTGAACAATGAAAAGATAGTTTTATTTGACTGAAGAACCCCACACCTTAATAACAATTTTTAGTTTTCAACTTATCCATTTGTTCCAAAATTATGTGCTCTCTGCCATTTCCTCTCCCCGGGCTCACTCCCTTGGCTTCTCTCTTTTGCTCTCTCTTTATCTCCCTCTCCCTCTCCCGTTCTCTCCCTCTTCCCCTTCCCCCTCCCTTTCTTGCTCTCTCCCTCTCCTATATATGTATATGTGTGTGTGCATGCATGCATGTGTCCTTGCTTTAGCAATTTATTTTCTATTTCCAGGACTTGAGATTCCTGTCCTTGCTAAGCTGAGGATTCTCCTGACTAGAGTCAAACATCATCCATTTTCAATGATTTGAAGTATCTATCACATGATTAATTACCTAGTTTATTTTGTTACATTGATTTTCCATTAAGCAGTGCATGCATCTCTACATATTTGCAAGCATGCTGATGACTGAGTTATAGCTAAAGCTAGTTTGGGTGATTTATCACTTAATTTTGTTCTTGAAGTTTGACATGACTTCTCTATCTGTCGAAGCATGTACATGGAAAGGATTGAAAGTTTAATTGGCTTGTCTTGTTTTTCATCAGGGACAGGGATACTGTTTACCTGGAGATGTGCAGTATGTTGATGCAAGATGGAAGGTTCCTGTTCTTCTTCCTCTCCGAGATTGTGTTGCAAAAGAGCTAACCATGCTTTGCCATGTAAATAGGTTTGTATTGTTCTTTGAAACTTTTCTGGTTGCTGGAATCTGCTTGTATGTTGTAAAGCATTCTAGAACAGTCCCTTATCATGATGAGAATGGTTGTCAACGAGGACAAATAAAAGTATAAGGAGATAAAGGTTGCACCTTGGTTTCTGGTTGGTTGATCAGCCATTTATAATTGCTGTTGGGCAGGGCAGTTGGAAGACAATTTTCACAAAAGCTTTATCAACACTTTCCGGATCTCATTTCAGTGTGAACAGTTTAGTAGAATCATTTGTTGCATTACTGCAGGTATGCATTCTTCTCATTATATGTGAGCATTATATGTTTTCCCCTCAATTTTTCTGAACTTTGGGATCCTTGGATTGGTTTGTAGGAAGAAAATCCTTCGAGGGAGCGTACAATAGCACGAACAGCAGAGAAACTTAAACCCTTTGGCTTCAACAGGCTTCCAGAAAGTGAGTCTGTTCACCAGTTGTCTCGTAGGAGGAGTGATGCCTCAAAACATTGCAGGAGTGATGATAATACCTCTTTAGAATTGCTTTGTCCAATTTGCAGTGCTCCATTGAATGAGAAGGACTTCGTGGAGATTAGAAAGGGTTTTGGGGCTAATTTAGACTTGACAACTTTACAAGTAGCCCTAAAAAATGGAGAGACAAGACTGGACTTGCCTTCACCAGTCTTTCATTGCTTGTGTTGTCCTAGTTGTAAATTTCAGATTCTCCAGGAACAGAAGCCGTTGGGCCAGTCTATTTATTCGCTGTTACCAGATATTATGAAGAAGAGAGCAATAGAAAATGTCATTTCTAATGATAGTTGGATGAGGTTAGTTTCTAGAAAATCATTATTAAAAAATAACACATTTAGTTGAATATATGAGGGTGTGGCATGCATGCATATTGAAATTGTTTGGTTTACAATGGGAAAACATATACAATTTGTATGAAGTTTTCATACTAATGCTATATTTTTGAATTTTAAGGAGGCGAATTGAGGATTGCTTGTTTTTTGATGACGATGGAGATGAAGTTCATGATGCTGACTTGGAGGAGGTAACAAAGAAGATGGAGAGTCTTGGCAAGTAAAATGCATTTCCGGGTCTATGTATGACATATTTTTATTCCAAATGATGATGAGGTAGAAATCGCACATTATTTTTCACATTACAATCTCATTATTGACTTGATGGAAATAATAACTTTGCAGCGATCTGTAATATGCAACATAGTGGCAGAGTTGAGTGATCATAATTAGCAATCTTTCATATCTGCTTTCACTGCAAACTATTGCCTTAACATATTTTAAAATGTGCAACCCTCTTGAGTTTTTTTTGTAAAACCTAGCAAATATAAGGATTGAACATTATCTCATATCAATCAATATTTGTATATTTTGAATCATACTTATAACAAGGGAATAATATGAAATTAGATCTTTCTAATAAAACTAATAATTACTCACCAATACGATTTGTTGGCTCAAAAGCTCAGAGAAATACATTTTTACATTGTTAAAGAGTCGTTTGGGTGAGTGGCAGTATGTCTAAAAAGATAATTTTTTTGTGTTGTATGGTTTTGAGAAATGCTTACACTAGCTATTTGAGGAAGTATTTTGTTCATAATATTGTTTTGTAAATTTACCGGGTAACTCAGAATGATGCCAACTATTGGGTTAGAAAAGTATGTTTTGAACATATAACATGCAAGTAGACAAAAAGGTTAACAAGATTGCACAAGACATCCAAAGTGTCTTTCACTATAAGTTCTAAACTCGAGACTTTTCTTCAAGGAAAAAAATGTTTAGTTAAGTTCGTTTTCCCACACGGGTTCCTATGTAGGCAAAGGCAATGCCATGAAAACTAATGTAGAAAAGTAAAACAATTTGTCTATAATACATGGATAGATGTGTCGAGAAGAAAAGAATCATCATGTCTTGTCAATCTATGTTTACCTGTAACAACATTTAAGATGCTTGAAAAGAGCATTCCACTTGGTTTACTTACATGGTATTTTATCAAATTAAACCATGGATACAGTTTCTGAAGCTTTAAATTAAAAGCTTTACATTCTTTAACTACTTCATATAGTCAAAATGATATGTTATCTTGGAAATTTGTTCATCCTCATTCTTTGATCTTTAATCTCTTAGTTTATATGCTTGTTAGAAATCTATAGATGTTTAAGATGTCCTAGTTGAATTATACTTCAAATTAAAAGAGGAGAATACAAATACTGTTGGAATTGGTGTTATTAAGCTGTTGGGACAAAACAATATTGTAGTTGCATGAAAATAAGGATGAAACCACCATGAAAACAATGAAGTACAATCAACACACATTTACGTCTCCACTTAAACAGCACTGGTTAGAGGCAATAGGAGAAATATATCTGACACATTTAGAATTGCCATTGCCACATTCAAAACAACCCTGAGAATAACACAACACCTACGCTGAGGTTGTACATAATACTCTTTGTTTTAGTCATGTTTCTGACAAAGTTCTTGGTTGTTTGATGAAGTAATTTGTTTTCTGGATCCTTATGGATCATACCTCTATTTTTTCAGTTGCTTTTGGTCTCACAAAAGCTTAGTGGTTTATGAGATGTGGGGAGATTTCTCCCATTTCCTCCTTAAGGTACTACTTGCTTTGATGTCTTTCTCTTGATGCCAATTTGCAGTCCTCTTTTAGTCTCTTTGACCTTTTGCAGCATGATGTACTTTTGCAAATGTCTTTGAGTATCCAATGCCAAGTATTCAGTATAGGGTAGTAGTTTTCTTTCCACTTCTTTATCCCAGATAGTTGACTCATATAGATGCAAGTTATTATGTAATTGACTATAACATAATCCTTATGAATTAAGGTAGTTTGACCCTGAAAGCATTCTGTTCAATCTGCAAGATGGTAAAGAGGTTTGAGCTTCTTAGTTTGTCTTCGGAGGCGCTTTTTTATTGAGTATAGCCATATATTGTCTACCACCTTAAATATGTGTTCTTGATGATGCTAGTCATGCATAGCCCTGTACTCGGCTAGAGACTTCTCCAACTATTCGTGCAGTAAGAGATGCATTTATATAATCCTTACAATAAATTGTGCTGCCCCTATCACCTCTAACTCTAGTTCTTGCTCCTCTTTGTTGTCCCAAAGAAAAATCAAGTGTGTTGGTAGTCAAATAATCCAACATTCAATAAGAGACCTCTAATAAATATTTGCACGAATTTCTCTATTATAAGGAAGATCCCAGGTCCTTGGATGCTTGGCATAGCCCATTATGAGTTGAACCAAGGTTCTATTGAAAACTTTTGTTTGCCCATCAATTTGATGCCATTTTGTTGTCATTTTATATAGAATTAAAACCAATACCTTGTTGAATCCATCGACAACTTATGTAGTCAAGTTCAAGCTTCTGCATGGACAACATTCCCATCAAAGTAGCCTGAGATTTTGGAGTTACGTGCCTCACAAATAGAAGTTTTTCCTCCTTTGGCACATATGCAACTTGTAAAATAGACCATCTTTAAGGTGGAAATTAGATTTGTCATCAACATCTTGCTTCTTCTATGTTCAATTGTTGTTATTTCTCTTTAAAATATGAATCTCGAACATATGGTTCCTTGTAAGCGTCTTGGGTGGAAAGCTCAAGCCCTGAAACTATTGCCAAAGCTGAAATCCGCTTTGCAATTGGTGAACTAGACGTCATATCTGCCACCACATTCAATGGAATTGTTAAAGAAATTGGATGCACTTGTGTCTTGTTGTAACTTATTTTATGCTTGCAAATATCGGAGAGATTTATGATTAGCATGGACAATTCAACTTTCACAGCCAAATAATGTTTCCAATTCTTAATGGCTTGTAGAACTGCATATATTCTTTTGTCAATAAATGCTGTGTTGCTCCTTTTAAAATGTACTCGGTGAGTTGTTGAACATGCACAAAGGTGCTAGCAACCTACTTTTGAGAATCGATATAAATTGCCACTCATCCATGAAAAATGTTGAATCAAGGATAGCATAATTTAGTGTGTCCCATTGCTTAACCAAAAATAATATTGAAAATAACAAAGACTCGAAAAATTAGTTTAAAGAATACACGAACACATGCCACTTGTATTGACATTTAGAAAACTAAACTCAATTTTCTTAAGGGATTTTTCATGGTCTAATGCTCACGAACGACCAAAATAAAATTGGGACACAAGTTTATGCAATTTTATTTTCAACTGTTGAACAAATATGGTATGTTTACGATGGGGTGAGAATCCTAGCTGATTTTTCTAGCTTAAGGTTTGAGCAACTATGATGAACCAAGGAGTTGGAGAGTCATGTGTTCTCTTCACAAGGCTGAATACAATTATATATACAACCACAATAAATATTAATATCAAATATAGTTCTACAATTGTTTGATTTTATAAAGTCAGTGATGGGTGTGTGCAAGTGGCAATTTGGCTTCCTTATGCACACTGGTGTTCCCTACACATGATTTTATCTTGGGAGTGTTGTGTTTCAACATGTGATGGTATTGAGTGACTCTGTGGACACTGATGTTGTGCTAGTTGGAATTGGCACTAGGCTCCAATAGTGTATGGAATGTGTTTGGATTAAGTGAAGCGTAAACCTTACGGAGTCCATGGATCACCTCATTCAATACACATTGTAGTTTCCATCGTTGCACGTTCTCTTTGATAAGTGGAAAGGAAACAATAGTTGTTTTTCAGACTTTTTTTTTTAAAAAACGTTGACGTGGATATTAATTTTCACACTCTAAGACCTTTGTTTCTAAAAGCTCCAATTTTTTAGGGAACACAAATTAGAAGCCTAAACTTAATGGCTCCACATTATATACATCTTGAAGTATTCAATGAAAAACCACAATCTTAAACAATTATGCTACACAACAATAAATAATCAGATATTAAATATTAAATAGATAAACCATTCTCTATAAAGGTATATTACAAAATGCAATGGGAATAACAAGGATTCAAATAGAAGGACCAGAAGCATTGCTTCACATCAATGTAAGGAATTTAATTATAAAAACTATAAACAAGCTTAGAAAATTTAAGCTAGAGTCAATGATAGTAAGACATAAACCACAAAATATAATAATGAGACGTTTATTAATTAAATAATAATGTAAATAGAAATGTCAAAATGGAATGTAATATTCATGACAAAAATAATAAATCTATTTCTCAATTAAATTGAGATATACAACCGTGATCCAATGTAATGCACACAACAATACAATAAAAATAAAATAAAACCAAGTTAGGATCTACTCTTTAATAATCCATTTGAACTTAACAACAATATCAAACGTGAAAAACATGATGTTCTTGCACATTTGCATGATATTACAATTTCAATTTGTAAACATAAACATGACGCCCCAACAAAACAACTATTTCCCTTTAAATTTGTACAACCAACACTATGCATTGTCATCAAAACAACAACTAGCACTTACTATCATTACAAATCACTTTATAGAGAATTTCTTGAAACAATCACTACATATGATTATACAAGGAATTGTAGGCATTGGAAAATCCTATCTAATCAATTGCATAAGGAATGCACTTCAAATCTAATATTAGAAAGCCTAAACCACTCCTTGTTCTCATGCAGCCCTCAATATTCCAGTTAAGGAAATGCAACCATTGCAAAGACGTACATTGTCAACATTTCAAGATGACATGAAAAACATATGATATATCCTCATCAATGAGATGAACTTTATTGGTCCAAAACTACTACTAAAAATAGGCAATAGGTTATGTGAGGCAATATCCCCAACAACATCATCTCTACTTTGGTGGCATTACTATAATTCTTATAGGAGACCTTGACCAACTACCCCCTGTTATGGACAAACCTATCTATGTAGCACACTCAAGTGTAAAAAAAATGTGACAAATTTAATAGAATTGTTACATTACAAACAATATTTAGTCAACAAATGCGATTTCATCATACATTAAATAACATACACAATGCAAAACCAACGCAACATGACTAGGAAGTAATAATGACTTGCATAAACAAGCAACTAACAACAACTAAATAAGAAGATTTTGACCAATAAATGTACTTATTTGCTACAAATGAGCAAGTAACATTATGCAACAAAAAATGCTAAAACTACTAAATCTACTTGCTAGACTTAGTATTACAATAAACACACAACACAAATCAAGCATTGATAATAATGATGAGCAATTTTCCCAAGAGGTATTACTAAGCACACATCAATTTGTCATGCTTAAACAAGCTTATGGATTCAAGCTAGCCTTGTCAATAGATATCTTGGAGAGATCAAAGATATTGTATACCCCATTGGATCTAAATCGCCAAAATCGCTTGCGTATGTCACAATAAGATTTGATAACTATAATGGTTTGCCATGGGACCAAATGGACCCAAAAAATATACTAATACAAACTATATCATGAGGCAACCATAGACAAATACCACTATCCATGGGATGGGCAATTACTACACACAAATCACAAGGCCTTACACTAAATAAAGCCACAATCAATATTGGTAAAATTGAGAGACAAAGCCTCACATTTACAACAATGTCTAGAGTTAAATCTATAAAAGGCCTTCGTATAGAACCTGCTTTCTCTTTCGACCACCACTCCAAAATGAAACGACAACATTATCAGAATGAAAGAAGAGGCCCGCCTACAAAATCTCTCACAATAGTAAATTCAGGTATGCAAAATTTATTGTACACTCACATAACAATTCAAAATCCTTGTTTTAATTTTTTATTTATCCTCTTTTTAAAGAGAAGATTAAAACATAACTAATCAATAACAATGTTTATCTTATATAGGTGGATAATTAATAATAAAAAAAAAGAGCAAAAGATTTGACCTCAAGATTTTATATTTTATTCTTGAATTAAAATACCTAGGAAGAAAAATGATTACACATTGTAATTTTAGTTTAATAACATTCTATTTCAATGCATAGGAACGACAACAATTTCAAAAGATAAGCCCTTGTCAAACTTATTTTGCAAAAGCACATCCCCTAAAATAGAAAAAGACACCTTTGGAGAACTTTGTTGTATGCAAGATGGATATTAATCTTTATTTTGAATTGTAAGGAAATAGACAATTTAGCCACAATCTATTCTATCATATTTTTCATAGAATAATGTGTGGATATGCAGGTTCTTCAAAGGAATGCAATGATTGGAAAGGAAATATAGAGATTCACCAAAATTTGTTGAAAAATGATGTAAATTTTTATTTTTAACATATCATAAACATTGATATATTCTTTATGCCGAGAGGTGTAACCTATAATGGTAGTAGGGGGAAGAAGCATTTGATGTCATGATTGTGAAAGAAAAATGAAAGAAAAACTATTTAGAGTTGATTTATCTTTTAAATATAAAGATATCCAAATTTCAAAATATATTAATGCATACAAATGAAACTATTAAAAACTAAAAGTTACACACACACACACACACATACACACTTACACTTCAAAGTAAAATTAACAATTACATACAAAGTAAAATAGTTGCATTACGCAAAAAAAAAGCTCTTCAAATAAAAATAAACAATGTAGATAATATAAAATAATTCTTAAATAAAAATTAATTTTTTTGTGTTCATGTATATATGTAGTAAATAAAATAGCTCTAAAGTAAAATAAAATAACTCTTGTAAATAAAGTGTTTTTTACATAGATCTATTTAAGATATCTATACAAGTATATACAACTAGTACTAGTAATCGCACTTTAGTGTGCAATGGGTACGTCGAAAATGGATGTGGAAAGGAGTTATGTGTGAATAAAATCAAACATTCTTTTGCATATGGGAAACTCAAAGTATACATAGTTTGTAAAATTGAGTCGATAAGAACAATAAATAAGGGGGGTATATTTGTAAAAGTACTAAAGAGGATTTTTTAAATTTGTTTATAATATTAGTATTCTCGAAAAGGGAGTATATAGAATATTTGCATTAATTATTTGAGTCTATTTTGATTTGTTTCAATCATGGTCATTTATTTTTGTAAAAGTGCCATTTCATGAGGCTCTAATGGAGCTAGATGATTTGGACCAACCCATACCAAGTTCCACTTTTTACATTATAAAAGTGCTATAGCCTGATCTATAATATAGGTTTCTTCATTAGAATGCTTGACCATAGGCCCAAGTCTATTATAGAATATAACACTTTTTGCCACTATGTTTAAGGAATTTAAAATAGACAAACAATTTGATAGAGTGAGGGAGAGATAGAGAAAGATAAAGAGAAGAGAAAAAGAGAGTACGAGTATTGAAGATTATGGACATTATTATTATTTTGATTCTATGAAAGAGATATAAGAGGAAGAGAGTGATATAAATAAACATCGTCCATGAAATAAAGACAAGAAATAGTGAGAGTGTGAGTGTGAGTGTGGGTTATACGAAAGATATACTAAAGAGGGGGAGAGAGAGAGAGAGAGACTTTGATCAATCATTCCATGCTAACAATCCAAATATAGCATGTGTCCATGGGGAGCTACAATCAAGGCAACATGCCATTTGCGTCAGAGAGGGAGATAAAGAGATAAATAGAGATAGAGAGGAAAAGAAGAGAGAAAATTAGAGTAGGAGAGAGATAGAGATATGAGATAGAGAGAGTGGGGGAGAGAGAGAAGGCAAGACAGAGAGAAAGAGAGATAGAGAGAGAGCTAGAGAGATATAGAGACAAAGGGGTATGGAGTGAGGGAGAGAGAGGTAGAAAGATAGAGGGGTAGAAAGAGGGAGACAAATAAAGAGAAATAAAGAGATAGAAAGGGAGACAAAGAGATATATAGAGAAAGTTAGAGATAGACTTATAAAGAGAAAGAGGAAGATTTATCTATATCAATCTCTCCCTCTCTATATCTCTTTCATAGAAACAAAATGATAATAATGTCCATAATTATCTTCAATACTTGTACTCTCTCTCTCTCTCTCACACACACACTTTCTCTCTCTCTTGATCTATCTCTCTTTCTCTATTCGTCTCTATCAATCTCTCTTTCTCTTTATAAGTCTATCTCTAACTTTCTCTCTATCTCTTTGTTTCACTTTCTATCTCTTTATTTCTCTTCATCTATCTCCCTCTTTCTACCCCTTTGTCTCTCTACCTCTCTCTCCATACCCCTTTGTCTTTATGTCTCTCTAGCTCTCTTTCTCTTTGTTCATCCTTCTACCCCCCCCCCCCTCTCTCTATCTCATATTTCTATCTCTCTCCTATGCTATTACTCTCTTTATATCTCTTTCCCTCTTTACCTCTAGATCCTGTATGTCTATCTCTATCTCCTCTATCTCTCTTTCTGTCTAAAACCATGTCTTCAAAATCACTCTCATCTATTTTCCTCTCTATCTCTAGATATCTCTTTGTCTCCCTCTCCCATGTAAATGACATGATGCCTTGAGTGTAACTCCCCATGGACACATGCTATGTTTGGATTGTTAGCATATAATGATTGATCAAAGTTAGTTTCTCTTTTCTCTATCCATCTTTTCCTCTATATCTCGTATCTCTATCTCTCTTGCTTTAACTCTCTTTCTCTATTCCTCTATTAATCTCTATCTCTCCCTCTTTATCTCTCTCTCCCTCTCTTTATCTCTATATATCTCCGTCTCCCTCTCTCCCTTTATCCTCTCTCTTTCTCTTTCTCTATCCCCTTCTCTCTTCTTCAATCTTTATTTCACTCGTCACCCCCTCTCTCCAATATATCTTTCGTATAACCCACACTCTCACCAAGTATGGAGTTCAAATCCATACAAACTTCCTCGAAATTAACACTCTTTTTTTGTCTTTATTTCATGGACGGTGTTTATCTTATAGCAATATCTCCCTCTTTATATCTCTTTCATAGAATCAAAATAATAATAATGTCCATAATCTTCAATTATCTCTCTCTGTATATATATATTTCCCTCCCTCCCCCTCTCTCTATATACTTCCCCATTCTCTGTTTTCTATGTCTTTGTCACTTTTCACTTCTCCCTCTTGAGTTCTTTGAGAAAAGAAGGAAACTAAAATCCTTATTCATTCACATAAGTTGAAGTATATAATGTAAGGAGGTGGATAAGAGCACATATTTGTAATTTTTTTTGTGTCCATACTTTCTTTGAGCTTTACCTTTTGAATAGTTTCTTGTGATGGGTTTCATAGTAAACCTTTTCTAAATCCAAGTGCATGTTTCCACAAGACAATTGAAAGTGTTTTGATCTTCCAATTTTTCTGGCGGTTCTCCATCGTTGGTATTATTTTCGTGCATCTTTTTTTCCCTCTAGTGTAAGCCCTAGACGTTGCTTCGTGGTTGTGGGTGAGGGAAGTGTTTTGAGCGAGGAATTCAATGTCATCACTTGTACCTTAATTCAACGTCTAATGAAATATATATTTTTAACTTCGTAAGTAGTTGTTGAAAAATAGTGAAAGGTAATTTAATGTAGACCGACTACCAAGCAAATAAGAGAATTATTTTCTTTTTTATACATGGTATTTTTTAAATATTAATAGACAAAGAGCAATGTTTTTAATTTTTAGTTTTTAGATTTTTAATTATTGTTTTTAATAATAATAATAATAATTTTTTTGCTTGGTAAGATTAGATTTATATTATATTAACAAAACAACTGTACAAAGTTTGAGTTTGAGCTCCATGAGTAGAGACTGTTGACCATGACTATCCCCCATATCACCCTTACATCGAATGTGAAAATGCCCCCCCTAAATGTCCTCCATGGGACTGAGCTATTGTCATTACATTAAACATAATAAACTGTTTACAATATTACCATACTACTAGACCACTGACAAACTAAACCAGAAAACATAATTGCAGACTTATACCCAGCAGCAGCAACAACAACAAACCAAGACCCGAGCCTTCAAATCTCCCCTTTGGCAAACAGATAATCCCTAAATTCACCCACCCATTCAAAGCCATCAACCAGAGTTATGCTAAGCAACTTCTTAAGGAAGTCTCGGCCTTTACGAACCCTAACCCTGTGGGCAGCTAGCTCTTCACCTTTAATATCCAGAATGAAAGGAAAGAATTTGAGGACTTCACCTGGCTAATTTGCTCTGGCCAAATCCTTCAGCCTGGGAAGCCCTACACCTCTTTCCGCAGCCTCCAGCACTTCGTCGAGCCCCTCCAGCAAAGTCAGTTTGAACAAGCGCTTCACCATCACCCAGACTTCCTCTTTTGTTGTAAGCACGTCCAACAGAGATGCCACCACTCGGGAGGAGATGTCAGTATCTACCTAGTATCTCTCTCCATCGCTGATGAAAGCTTTGTCAAGGATGAGTTTTATTGCTCCAATGACGAAGGCATCGTTCTGACGAAGCACCCTCCGCAACCTTTGCTCAATCACCTTGCCCTTAAATGCCATCTACCTAACCCTACTAGTTAGGCAGACTGGCGAGTCCATTCCTCTGCACCTCAGATGCTCGGCCTGGAGATGGATGATAATTATCAGCGGAGGGTCGTTTGCCATACACAGCATTGCAACTGAAAAACCTAGAGCTCTGCAATATAAAGGAAAGAAATTTGCCCAAAAATGATGTCGAGGATCGTGCAGATGGGAGATATAAACCTTTGCCAACTCATATCCCTCTCCACTCTCTATCCCAAGGAGATCGGCATTCCAAGGCATGATTACTTACTGTCCTTCACTCGTGAGAACCAACGAAGCATGCTGCCACCCACTACCCTGAATGTGCAATAAAATGATTGAAGTGAGAGCCTACTTAATTTCCAATTCTGTGTACGGTTGCTGAGCCTCCAACCCATCCCTGCTGTCACTGCCGAGACGATCACCTCAGCTTTGTGAGGTGGCGCCCACCCTACCACCCACTTAATAATTATTATTAATAATCATTTCTATAACTTTTAAATATTTAATAGTAATAGACATTAAATATATAATATTAAATATTAATTAATTTTAAGTTTTTAGATTTTTAATTATTGTTTTTAATAATAATAATTATTAATCATTTTTATAATTTATAATATTTAATATTAATAGACATTAAATATATAGTATTAATAATTAAATATATAAAAATAACTTGGCAACTTAAAATATAATATTATAAAAAAAATATACCATATAAAACATATTATATCTATATATTTATAAGTATAATATAATATTATAAAATTTATATTTAGATTAGACATATTATATATATTTTAAAAATTTTCTTTATTTATATTTTAATTATATTTATTTTATATATAATATATAATATCTAATACAATTATATTTATTATTATATAGTATATTTAATATACTTTATTTTGCAATACATGCAATATAAAGGATATGATCTTACACAAGAACTCCATTCAACCAAAACAACATTGGTTAGGGATTGTTATAATGCTTGACATATCTAAAGCATTTGACAAGTGTGATTCGAACTTCCTCCTAAAAACTCTATGAAAGTTTAGATTCAACAAACAAATGATTGATTGAATACAATGTTGTATTTGCACCCCCTCATTGCAAGGAGACAAAAATTCATTAATTATGTTAAATATTTACTGCATAGCTCCTCTTAACACTAAAATAGACAAAAATTCACTGAAGACTCCATTCATTATCCAATGTGAAAATATATTATATGTATATATTTTAGTATAATATTATATTGTAATACTATACATATATTGATAGATTAAATATACTATATATTTAATATTTATATATATTTATTATTTAGATATATATGTTTTATATATGAATTAATAATATAGTAATTATATATATTAATATATAATATATTTGATATAACGTAGATTATTAAATTATTTATATAATAATATTATATTATTAAATTGTATATTTACATTAATTATAATATATTAAATATTTCTATATTTGTTATTTGATTTATATTTATTTTATATAAAACTATATTAAATTAAATAATAAATATATATAAATATTATATATAATATATTTAATTAACTATAATATTATATAATAATGTATATTAAAACATATATAAATATATACAGATATAACTTTCTTTTGCTTTTACATTTTGAGTAGTATAGCTTGTTTGGTTGCATCTAAGTAGGCTTTTCTTTAATTAATGTAATTATATTTTATTTTAAAAAATTGCAAGCCAAATGTTTATGCTGCATGAGTCCACATAATTTTTTTTTTGCTTCATTAATTATGTCAAAAACTTACTACATATATATCTTACAAAATTTACCGGTGTTACATTTATGATATTATGTATGATCTAAATCAATTAAAAAATATAATATAATATATAATTTTCTTTTACAAACATCATTACACGCAATGGGTTATCATGCCCGCGTAAACCATCAACACTTGTCAGTTGTCGATGTTAACAGGGATGTCAAAATGTAAATGTGAAATAGATGAAAGATACGGATAAAAAAAGAAAATCGAGATGCCGGAATAAAACTTCACTTTGTGATTAAATTAGGAATTGGGATTATATAAACTCGGAAACTACTCGTGTGCGTTGGAGAATCGGGATTATTAAACATCAAAAGCTGGAAAACGTGAAAGAAAAAATGACGAAAATGGAGAAAGAAAACCGGCGACGACGAAAAAACAACAAAAGCAACCGGAAACCGATGAAAAAAAGTTGACGAAATGAACGACGATGATGATTTCAATCGTCTTGCCTGCTGCCCGAGAACGCTAAACCGTTGATCTTCCGCCCCAGGGCTCTCTTTGCCAAAGGGAATGCCTTCGGCGTAACAAGAAGTTAAGACATCTTTTGCTATAGGATGTGTGCAAATCTATTGTACAATGATTATTTATACAAATAAAAATAAAAATTTGTGCTCAATGCATGCATAGATATATTGTTATATCACTAATTAAGTAATATTAAAAACACTAACAATAAAATCGATAATTTATAAATTTGTAATAAAAATAATCACTCTAAAAAATAAACAATAAATTTAGATGTTGTCTCCTATCGACGTATCCCTTGCACCTCCTACGAGTGCAAGTGCTAGACGTACTTCAACATTACTAAATGAAAAAACAAACATTCAATATACTAAATCAATGAAAACTAATATATTACCAAAGGGTTGTAGCTCAATTGGTTGAGCATAACTGGTAAGGTGATGGTATGTTTCTTGATTACGCTTTCCACCAAGGTTCAAATCCGCTAGAGCTATGATATATAAGGGATGAGGTCGGGATTGTGCCCTAGGGGACTTTGGTAGAATGGATACCCTTCAGTCCTTATCTCTTAGTGGAAATGGCTCCCAAATCGAATAGCAAAATGATCTCGTGGGTGATATAAAAACTAATACATTAATACTCTACCAACCCCCCACCCCCCTAGAAAAAGAACTACTCAACAAGGAACTACCTAAGGGAAAGGATCTAGTACTCACACACCCTAACTTTGCGCATGTCAAACTCCTAAACGGTACATCAGATTTTCTTGACATGAAAATTTTAGCATATCTCCATATCTAAGTTAAGAGCTTAAAGCTATTGTTTGGGGTTCTAGGTATCAATGATGCAACCTAATCAACTACATCTTCTTTGAGTTGTCCAAACACACCCCAAAAAAAAAGTTAGACCCAAACATGTGCACTAAGGCACGTATTGCCAATCGCCTTGTGCGTCACCATATGATTGGTTGTTTCTTTGATAAGTGTATGTTAACACATGTATATGTGCACATGTATTGGTTCCTTATAAAAATTATAGTAGTATATTATTTCTAATTGGGTGCTTTTGGATTAGACTATGTGATAGTATTTTCTCTCAACGTTTCGAATCATTGGTTCCCTCACCACTTCTCTTCCCCCTTTCTATTTAACCTGCTTGGTCTGGAAATTATCTATTCTATTTCTCCTCTCTTGCTTTCTTTTCTCTTGATGATAGATCATGTAGTATGATTCGAAAAGTTGAGAGAAAATACTATCACACAGTTTAATCCAGAAGCACCCGATTACAATATTATGGATTGTGAAAATCTGATGTGTATTAGTATATTATTTCTCAACTAGTCTTCTTTAACATATTGGTCTAAGTACATTGTACCATAAGTACTATTGGAAGATATTTATCTATGGGGTCCTCTTTCCTAACAAGAGAAGAAAAAATTACAACAAATAAAGGAGAAGGTCGGTATACCCAGCTGGTTAAAGCGACGGAAATATTTATGTTTAGCTTAGCGGCTAGGAATCCCTGGTTAACGGTAAACGCGTTTGTTTGATGGGGAAAGGAGTATTGACTTGAAATATGTCGACATACCTAGGAAATTCCGTGTGTTTAGCGATACTCTCCGTTTGTTTCTTCTTACACTGTACAGAAAACCCCACCACCCAATTTCAAACCTTCCATTTCCCAATACAATGAAAAATAAGGCGCTTACGCAACCGCAGCCAAAATAGAATGTCGACATGGTGTTGTAAATGACCAAGACTACGCCGTAATACCCGCATTGCAATATGTGTTTTCTTATTCCTATTTCATGCTCGCCTTTTGCATTTCTAGTGTTTCGAACTGCAAGATTTTCTACAGTATGAAGAGGGACAATCTCATTACATGGCTCAAGATTTTGTGGGCACTGTTGGGATTTTTAATATTCCCACTTCTCTACGCTTTTCTGGGTGTTTTCCGCAATCCGAATGCCATAATTGCCTATATACTTATGATGATGGCGGCCATTTATATCATCTTCATTCGGGAGGAAGAAGAAGAAGAAGAAGAAGAAGAAGTAGCGCCTGTGGCTCTGCTTCCTAAGAGTGTTATAATGACGGAGATGAATTACAGGCGTGGGGAAAAGGAAGAAAAACGAGAATGTGTGATATGTCTCAGCGATTTTGAGCAAGAGGAGAAAGTGGCGCAGATGGGTTGCTGTGGAAGTAGATTTCATGTGGATTGCATCGGCAGGTGGGCTCAATGCCATGGAAGGAGAACATGTCCCATCTGCCATGCATCTTATATACGCAAATAGCTCGTGATTTGTAGATAGATTTTCAAGTTTTTCTTAAAAAAATTCATGGGTTTCAATGTACATGTCCCATCTGCTATGAATCCTATAGACTGTGATTTAAAGATGGATTTTTTTAAATTTTTTGTAGAAAAATTTCATGGTTTTGAATGTAAATGTAAATATAGGTTTGAGATATGATGCAGTATCACTACAGCCTGGTATTGCCATATCAAGTTTGAGTCATAATGAAATGAGAATCAGAGAGTTTTGTTTTCTTCCTGTTTCTTAATACGATTCGAGCCCTCTTGTCTTGTAAAAATGGGGAATTGTGTATTTGGTCTTCAGTCATTACTGTTGGTGCAGTGGTTCCATGCTCAGATCCGATATGGCTAAGATTCTCTTATTCCTTGATTATGGGTCTGCATGTTCAGATCCAAAATGTAAGGTTCTGTTTCAACTGACACGGTCCACTTTTATCTGAAGGTAAAGGTAGGTAGTCTTATTCTCTTCTTGTCTTTTTAGAAAAGCAAAAGATAGTTTGTTGGGTTATATTTCTTATGATTATACGCCTTTCATTCTTATAAATAAGGTTTTGTAGGGAGTTAATAATTTTTTTCTATCTAAATACAAAATGTTCTTATCATTCCAGCTGGTTATTGTAAAGTCTACATCTTAGAATAAATGTTTTGGTTCTATGTCAAGTTGATGAGAGCATATCCACCATTGGTCCAAAGGAAATTTCTAACAAAAAGTAAGTGTAGTATTACATGGGAGGAATAATGCACCCATCTTTTATATGAATATGGCGCTTCAAGTAGATAGGGCTTCAAGTAGTGTTGCAATTTTATTGATATGGTTATGCTAGGTCTGCCCAAGTTGACTTTATGTAGGGTTTGTAGATCTCATCTCAAATATTTTTCTAAATATTCTTTGGAGGAAATTGATACACGTTCTTAATCCCTAGTTCACATAATTTTATAGATGATTGAAGAGCCTTGAATGGATATTGATTATGCCCAAATATTTATATCTTGATTATACCCAATTGTTATATCTGGATTATGCCGAATTATTATATTTGCCATATATCTTAATCTATTAAGCATCACCACTACATGAAAAACAACTAAAATGTGAAGAGGAGGAATACCAAATTTAGTCAAAATAATTGCATATGGAACTAATTGTTTTGCTTGCAAGTTTTTGGAAAGCACATAAATAAGAACTTTCTCAACCTGAGCCCAACTAGTGTTGTCAAGCCTAGGCCCCCAAATCTCACATCCTTACAATATTTAGTAACCCCCCTTCAAAGAATGACATTATTATTTATTGTGTGTTGATTTAATAACTTATTACTTACTATAAAATTTTAATATGCCAAATTCACTTCTAAATGCTTTACTAGTTGAAATGAAACAAAATATTTTTATACTTTCCCTATTTTAGTTTCAAGTTAATTATACCCATAAAAGGTAAACAACTAGCGTAATGAAACCTTAAAAAATTAAATTACAAGATAAATTAATATATAATTACATCATCTTATGCAATATAATTTTGTTTCACATAGACAAGTATTTACTATGTATGGTTGTATTCGATAGTTATAAAAATATTACAATGAGACTAAGTTGTTGGATATTTGTATTGCAGACGTCACCTTTCCATTGCTTTAGCAATTGCTAATCACCGTTTGAATTGTAGTTAGTGTTTATACTTTGGTAATATATCATTCGATCATGCTAAATTCATATTTATTTTAACATACCTTATATATTAAGTATGAATATATAAGTAATATTTAATATTACTTATATATTCATATTTATTATGATCATAATAAATACGTTATCTGATCGAAGCTACAAACAACTCAACACTCCCTCTTAGCTCGAGAAGATAACAATATCACAATAATCTTTGTGAATATCAATTATCTGATCTGTAATGAATTACTCAAAGTAATTTAATATCACATAACTCATGATATATAGTATCACCTATCTCGTGATATGTAGCATCACCTACCTCGTGATACTAAAGGATATACTATACTCGAGAACATTACATTCTCCTTATATATCCTAGTTATGGTATGTGCACTGACATTAAGTCACATAATGTCTACCATAACTTAATCATGATAACTCCACGATTCATACAAATTTCAAGTCACATGATATTAGTCTAATGAACATTATAAGATCGTCACCTTATAATGTTAGGTAGTGTAGATTATCCAAAAAATTGTCACTTTTTAGAAATAAACACAGGATGGGTAGGCCCATAATGTCATAGAGTCACACATATGACACAAGAAGCTACACATTAAACATTTTTAATATATTAGCACAAATCAATTAGAATCTTACATTTCAATCATACCAAGATTTTTCCTGAAGTATTCAACTTTCACCTTGAGGAGTGGTTTGGTAAGAATATCTGCAGTTTGATCTCCTGTACTGATATACTCCAACTGAATCACTTTCCTTTCCACCATATCACACACATAGTGATGAGGAATCTCAATATGTTTAGATCTATCATGGAATACTGGATTCACGGATAGCTTAATACAACTTTGATTATCGCAGTGGATGATAGTTGGTTTCAGAGGTTTACCAAATAATCCCACAAGCAGTTTTCTAAGCCATACTGCCTCTCTAGCAGCCATAGAAGCTGCAATATATTTGGCTTCTGTAGAACTCTGAGCAACTAAAGACTGTTTTCTGCTGATCCACGATATCATTGCTGACCCTAAACTGGAACAACATCCAAAGGTGCTCTTCCGGTCAGTTACACTTCCAGCCCAATCTGAATATGTGAATCCATGTAGACCTAAGTCAACCTTTTCATATTGTAAGCCATAATTTAGAGTACCTTGAAGGTATCTCATTATATTCTTCACAGCCACAAGATGTATCTCCTTGGGCTCACACATAAACTGACTTAAGGCATTTACAACATAGTAGATATTAGGTCTAGTATTGACCAAATACATCAAGGATCCAATTATCTATCTGTAAAGAGTGGGATCTGCCAACGGAGAATCTGCTACTGCTTCCTTCAATTTATGAAGATTTGTTTCCATGGGGGAAGACATAGGTCTACATTCCATTATACCAAACCTTTTTAATATATCAATTGTGTACTTCCCTTGGTTTAGAATAATACAGTCTGATTTCTGCCATACTTCTAGTCCAAGGAAGTAGTGTAATAGACCTAAGTCCTTCATGTCAAATTCTGAAGCTAGATCTTTCTTACACTGATCAATAAGGTGATAAGGTGATCTTCTCCTATAATCAATTGATCATCAATATATAATATCAATATTAACATATCACCTTTGCTTTGTTTGAAGTAGAGATTTGGATCTGCATCATTCTTTGAGAAGCCTAATCTCAAGAGGTAACTGTCAATTCTTTCATACCAGGCTCTGGGGGCCTGTTTAAGTCCATATAGAGCTTTCTTTAATTTACATACATGGGATCCTGCATTGTGAATCTCAAATCCTTCGGGTTGCTCTAAGTAAACCTCTTCTTCAATGGTTCCATTTAAGAAAGCAGTTTTTACGTCCATTTGATGGACTTTCCACCCTTTGGTTGCTACAATAGCTAGAACTGCCCTGACTGATGTATATCAAGCAATTGGAGCGAAGGTTTCGTCGTAATCAATTCCTTCCTTTTGTGAAAATCCTTTGGCTACAAATCTTGCTTTGTATTTCCCTATATTGCCATCTACAACATGTTTGATTTTAAATAGCCATTTTGAAGAAACAACGGATTTCCCTTTTGGTCTAGGTACTATATCCCACACATCATTCTTCAGGATGGATTGATACTCATCTGTCATGGCATCCTTCCATATTTGGTGCTTAAGAGCTTCTATAGCACTAGAAGGCTCTGATTTAATGAATTCACTCATTAAGGCTACATAACTAGAGAATCTCTTAGGTCTTGTGCTTTCCCTAAAAGTTCCTGAAGGAGCGGCATAATTTTTAGCTTCTTCCATTGTTTTGGTGGCCCAGAGTGGTCTTTTCTTGGGATTTTCTAGTGATGTGATTTGTTCATGGTTTACATTTTCCTCAGGATACTCCCTTTGAAACTCAGGTGTAGGATCCTCTTCTATGCCTGAGTTGGAAGTTTGAATTTTTGACTCAATATAATTTCTGGCTCTTTTGAAAGCTATGTCTTCCTCAAAAATCACATCTCTGCTTAGTTCAATCTGTCTTTGACTAGGTATATATATTCTATAAGCTTTTGATGTTTCACTATAGCCTACAAAGATGCCTTTTCTCCCAGAAGGTTCTAGCTTAGTTCTTTTCTCTTTGACCACATGAATGTAAATAGGACAACCAAATATCCTTAAATGACTAATGCCTGGTTTTGTGCCAGTGAAGGCTTCTTCAGGAGTTTTGTCATCAATATGAGAGTGAGGACATCTGTTCTGTATATAGACAGCAGTACTAGATGCTTCTGCCCAAATTGAAGTGTCTATATTCTGATCAAGTAACATAGCCCTAGCAGCTTCTACAATGGTTCTATTTTTTCTTTCTGCAACTCCATTTTGTTGAGGATTATAAGGTATAGTGAACTCCCTCTTAATCCTAGTGTTTTTACAAAAGTCTTTAAAAATGTTTGAAGTGTATTCACTCCCATTATCTGTTCTTAAGGTTTTGATTTTTCTCTCGAAAGAGTTTTCAATAATGGATTTGAATTCCTTAAATCTTTTAAGGATTTCCTGTGATTCTTTACATTTAAGAAAATAGATCCATGTCTTTCTGGAGAAGTCATCAACGAAGATTACATAGTATAGAAACCCACCTAAGGAGGGTACAGACATGGGTCCACATAAATCTGAGTGGACTAGTTCTAATACATTATTTGTTTTGCTAGAACTATTTTGAAAGGACCCCTTTGTATTTTTCCCTAAGGCACACCCCTTGCATACCCCTGAATTACATTGTTTGAGTTTGGGTAACCCTGTAACTAGTCTTTCCATGGAAGATAGGGCACAGAAATTTAGGTGTCCTAGTCTTCTATGCCATATTTCATTAGAGTCTACAATTTCATGAATTAGGGCTAGATTTGGTTCCGTACATAACTCGTACAAGTACCCTTGTCTATGACCTATGGTTGTGGCTTTCTTAATAGTAGACTTCTTTGGCCATGCCAATACTTTGCTATCCATAAAGGTCACCCTATATCCATTATCTTCAAGTGCAGATATGGAGACTAGATTTCTTTTGATGCTTGGGACAAACAATACTCCAGTAAGTTGGATGGAGATGCCAGTCTTTAATTTGAGGGTGCATGTGCCAACACCCTTGACTGGATGTACAGAGTTATCTCCAACTGTTACTTCTTCGTCAGTCTCTTCTACCATGGTGTCTAGTAGTTCCCTAAACCCTGTGATGTGTCATGATGACCCACTATCTATAACCCAGGTGTTGGATTTATTTGTTACTTGGTTTGAAAGTGCATAGTAGAATACATATTTCTCGGATTCATGCTCCTTTATTGTGGCATAAGATGCTTGTTGCTTGGTTCTGTCAGGACATCTAACTGCATAGTGGCCATATTGGTCGCATCTGAAACATTGGATGCGAGAAATGTCTTTCTTGAATGAACCTTTCCCGTGATGATTTTTCCTCTTCTTAAAGTGTTTCTTCTTCTCTTTCTTGTGAAAGTTTGTATTTAGAACATGAAGATCTTCTTCTATATTTTTCTGTTTTGACCCTTTCTTTGTTTGTCTAGATTCTTCTTGAAGACAGTCTGATCTTAGGCGATCAAATTTTGGAAATTTAGACCTTGCACTAATGCCTTGAACAAATGTCTCCCAGGAATTTGGGAGACCATCTAGGGCAATAAGTGTTAGTTCCTTGTTTTCAATTTGGTACCCAAGTGTTGATAGTTGATCCCTTAGTGCAGATATTCTCATAAAGTATGCATTGATAGATTCTCCTTTGTTCATTCTTATATGATTTATTTCTCTCTTTAGGGCTAAGGTTCTGCTGGAGTTATTAATTTCATAAGTGCTTTCAAGTGACTTAAACATATGATATGCAGTCTCATGTTTTGTCAGAATCGGCACGATATGATCTCTAACTCCATCAACTATGATTTTCATGGCTTTGTCATTTCCTTCAATCCATGTCGTTTTATCAGGATCATTCTCCGGTTCCATTTTGTTTTCTCTCACAAATGAATCAACTTTATTTTCTTTTAGTATCATCATAATTCTGAATTTCCATGATGAGAAGTTATTTCCTCCTTCCAATCTGTCTTCGAATCGGATTGTTGTTGCCATTTGAGAAATGAGATGTATTAAATCTAAATTTCTCAAGTTTGATTTTCTGCCCGGATTCTGCTTAACCTGGCTCTGATACCATTTAAATTCAAATCGAACTTATGATCTCTAACTTTGATAACTTCTGAATGTTGGATATTTGTATTGCAGACTTAATTTATTACTTTCTTTTATTTTGTAGATGTAATTTCCACTTCTCATACACTTCTGATTTCTGTGTCTTTTTTTTCGTGGTATTGCAGGGCAAAGACGTTGATATATATATGAGTGACGGTAGGAGTCACATCTGTGATGGACGTGACTCCTCAAGGAGTCATGCCTATCACAGGTGTGACTTCGTCACCTTTCCATTGCTTTAGCAATTGCTAATCACCATTTGAATTGTAGTCGGTGTTTATACTTTGGTAATATATCATTCGATCATGCTAAATTCATATTTATTTTAACATACCTTATATATTAAGTATGAATATATAAGTAATATTTAATATTACTTATATATTCATATTTATTATGATCATAATAAATACGTTATCTGATTGAAGCTACAAACAACTCAACAATCCACACCTACCGATGGACTAGTCAACAAAGGGCCAGCAGCTCAATTGGTAGAGCACTCCAACATGCAAATGGAAGGTCCTATGACCTACGTTCAACTCCTAGCTGGTCCATGAAAAATTCAACATGGTATCAAAGCCAGGTTAGGAGCCTCAAGCACTTGAAGTATGAATTGTGAATTAAGGGGGGCATAGGGGGAGGGTGTTGGAAATAATCCACACCTGGATTGACGATGGACTGGTCAATAAAGGACCAGTAGCTCAATTAGTAGAGCACTACAGCATGCAAATGGAAGGTCCTAGGTTCAACTCCTAGCTGGTCCATGAAAAATTCAACATAAGTAACAATTAGTTAAACATGATTATACATTATTCTCCCATGAGGTTGTGTGAAATCACATTGGAGTGAAACAAATGACACCTACTATAAGAAAGGGTAGGGTCTAATGGATTCATTTATGTAGTAATTATGTTGGTCATATAGGGTGATGTGTTGGTGCATACTTTTAGCCTTTGTTTCCATGCATATGTAGAAAATCCAATGAAGGAAATCCATACCATCTGACTTCTTGGGGCCAATCTAAAGTAAGCCACAAAGACTCAACATGGGATCAAAAGAGAAGCCCAAATCGAAACTCTAGATCCTTAAAGAAGTGAGTCCCAAAAGAGGCCTTGAATGAGATCTTGTATGGCCAAGGAGTTTGCGTAGAGACAAATAAATTGACCTAGTTGAAAAAAGGGTTCATTAGGTGAACTTATACTACATCATGTTGTGTGTCTAAGCAAAGCAAACCACAAGAAACATGACCAAAGTCACACACAAAAACTAAGGTCAAGAAGGCCCGCTATAACAAATTAACATGTTTGTTTGGATTGGTCCTTTGAGTGTCCTAACGAGGCTCTAGTTGAGGTAGAGGCAAGATAAACTACAATAGAGGTTTTCTAGGATGAGGTTCTCTAGGATGAGTACGCAAATGGTCATGATGGTCTTGCAGTACTTGAGCTAGGGGTAGCAAGAGGTCAATGGGAGGTATTATTTAGAGATGCATGTCTAGGTCAAGAAAGAGCTCTTAGAGCTAGAGTAGTAGTAGCAAGCCTCAACTACTCTCCAAGCATGACAAGTTGCTCAATCAAGAGGACATAGGTGGCAAGAGTGAGAAGGCCTCTCTTCTTGCAACTCGTGTGATATGTTTAGTCTAGTGTGGGAGACACATGCAAGGTTAATCTATGATTTGATTTTGAATATTTTTTTGGGGGTTTTGTATCTATTTTGGTACAAAAAATTATGCTTACTATGGAAAGTAAATTTGATCTAAGAAATGCAAATGTGTAAAGGAAAGCAGTTTTTTTCTATTTTTAGAAATGGGATGGATGCAACTAGAATATATGCAAACTAGGAATGCAAGTTTTACTATTTGACTTCTCCTAAATGGATCTTTGCTAATGGAAACTAAATTTATTTTCACACTTTCAATAAGACAAAAATAAGTTCACAAACGATAAAGCAAAAAGAATGATTTGCTAACAAGAATGCAAGATTGTGATTTTCTAATTTAACTAGTATACAAGAGCCTATGTAATTTGTGTATAATGATGAAAATTGATCTAAACAATGAAGTTAAGCACTCAAAACATTCTACAACTTGTCTAGGTTCATTTTCACTTTGAATTTTAATGTGATTGAAATGTTAGCACACAATAAAATTCAAATTGAAACAACTAGGTTGTTTTAATAGTCAAGAATACATAAAATCAAAATGTTGTCAAGAAAAATGTCTAGGATCTGGTACAAAATTTGAAGGGGATATGAGTAATAATCCTAAGCAAGTTGTCCTACAATGCTTCAAGGTGAAAAAACACAAATATGAGGCTAGGACAATGGATGAGATAGTCAAAATGAGGCTTGGGAAGGTTGTCACAAAGTGGAAATACTAAGCATAGGAGTGTGCAAAAATCCACAAGCATAAAACAATGTTCTTAGACACCTAAAACATGCTAAAAATGACCAAGGATGGATTCAAGGCTTGAGGTGTGGGAAAAGGTCACTTGCAAGATAGAACAATGATACTAACTACTAAAAAGATAAAGAGCAAGGCTCTAAGTTGCTATTACAAAACAAGGTAACAAAGATAAGATGTTTATAGGGCCCTAGAAGGCAAAAAAGTATTGCAAATGGGCCTAGAATAGTAAGGTTAACAATGTTAAGATGCTTGACAAGCAAGCAAAGAGAGCAATTAAAGGCTATAAAGCTCCTAGGGGACTGCTATGGATGAGTAGCAAGCCTAAATCTATGTAAACAATAATGAAATGGTGTGATGTAAACAATATAATTCAAGCCCAAGGGAGGATGTGTAGGGTCATTCTATTCAAGGTAAACCTAGAACAATGAGGTCTTAGAGAGAAAATCACAAAATACATGTATGAATGTACACACACACACAACAAACAAGGAGAAAAAGGGAAAGAGAAGCATAAGAAAACATATTCTAACAAGTATTAACTAAAAAAAAAGAAATCCATAAGAATTCTATGCTAAACACACACTAGCAACAATGGAAAGCAAACTAGAATGCCAAGAACATAATAAACAATTAAACAAACTATAAAACACTATAAGAATCCAACCTGGAATGCATGGTTATAAAGCTAGAGTAAATTAGATGAATAAATGAATGATGTCTTTAGTAGAACGATTGAAATTTGATCTTCCCACATGTAATTGGACATCCACACCATTCTTATGTATGATTAGGAGTAATGAATGAATTAGAAGAGGTTGGGTTGTGGCCTATTTAGAGTTGTAGAGAGTAAGGATTCAAAAATGGTAGAGTTATGTTAAGAAAAATGAGTGAGGATCTTTCCAAATGAATAAAAAATGGGTTTATGAAATCCTAAGGGTTGAATGAGAGACGATTTTAGGGTTTACAAGGTGGGAGGAACCATTACAAGGTGAGGAAATATTTGGTGCAGGAGCACCTTGACAAATTGATACTTCCATAGGAGTTTGATTAAATTTTAATGGTTCAACATTGTAATGAGGTTAATCAAGTCACTATTAGGTGTTTAGGTCATTAGGAGGTTCAAATATGCAAAATAGTGCATACTATGTAAAGGTTGCCAATGTAAAATTGGAAAAAAGATGCAATAGGATGGAATACCAAAGGTCATAGAGTATTTTGAGTAGTTTCATTCGTTTGGAGAAGTTAGAAACTGAAGAGTCAAGTATGGAATGCATTTAAAAGGATTTGTAACCATTTGAGATGGCGTGGGTGGTCGATTAGAAGGCTCCGATCAATAAAAGAAGACTGTTTTTTATGTATTTCTATAGAAATCTGTTATTTTTCTGATACTGTATGGCCCTGTACAGGCAAGGATGCATGCTAAATTGATTGTAAGTGGTATCCTGATCAATCACCTTCCATTTGACATTTATCTCATGCATTTTAGTTTTGTTTTGAGTTAGATATTGTGGATTTCTAGAAACTGTCAAAACCCTGATTTAGGGTAAACAACAAACTAAGAAAATCGTATTTCTTTCATTGGAACTATTGAAGGTCTCTAGTCCTTAGAGGAAAAGAATCTTATTGACATGTATTCTCATATTATTGAAGCCTCAGACCAATGGACTAAGATTCAAGGAGTGGAAAGTAAAGTCTTGGACTGAAATTTCTGTGTATAATCAGAAAACAGAGTTGTAGGAACAATCAAGAGTTATATGACTTAGGGTTTGTTAAAGTACTGATGGAAAGGTACTTTTGATGATTTAATGAGCAGTTGCAGACCTTTTGTGAAGTGTTCCAAGCATTGGCAAGGTGTGGGGAGTCGTGGAGTATCCATTTTCAATAAGCCCTTGTGGTGACAAGGCCTAATAGGCCTAATTTGCACGCTGTCAGTCCATTTTTGGACAGTTCTTTTCAAAGTAATAGATATTGATTCTTGGATATGTTTTAAAGATCTTTAATGGGTATTCAAATATGCCTTTACAGTCTTGAGGAGGATTCTGTGACAAAAGTTGTGTTTGACAGTCCTTAATGGTAGGGCTACTAGGAACAAACCTGTCAAGGCACTGTCAAAGTGCAGTCAATCTGTAAGTTTGTTGTCCACTGTCCTCACAGGTACTGAACATAGTTATTTGGTCAGAGACCATGTGTTGGTTATGTGTTGAACAAGTTTGTGTTGGTTGGTTATAGTGTGAGTGCCATAGTTGCACATCAAGGACAGTCAATGAAGGATTGGCAAAGGAATGAATAGACAAACTTTGTAATGGTTTGTCTTTGAGACCTTGTTTGAGTCAGAAATTTTGAAACTTAGTTTGGTGTCATTGTTTTTGTGGAAAGATTTCTTGTGAAGCTTGTAGATCCTATAAGGTTGAAGCCCATTGTAATGAACTTTGCCTATAAGGAGTTAAGTTGTTCTTTTCTTGTTCTTTTCCTCTTCATCATATTGGTATCAGAGCTAGCGAAAGCTCTGGGAGGAGATGTTATGTATTTGATTTCTGAGATGAAGATTTGAAACAATATGTTTGGTTGGTGACCATTATTTTGGTTGTTAAGTTGTTTGGTTGCAGGTGCTTGGTCTATCTAGCTGCAGAAGGATGTTTTCTGAGGTTGTGTGTGTGGGCAAACAAGATGAGGTCTGTCATGACCATTCTCCAATGGAGATTAGGCTGGATAAGGGTGCAGAGAGAAACCACTAAGGAGAGAGTGGTAGGTGCATCACCAGGATCTGCTGTTGGGTGAGATGAATGGTTTGGTGAGTTGGTGTTGTGAAGCAGTAGAGAGATGGATAACTGTCTGAAGAAGCACTTGGGGTTGCAGCCTGAAGAGTACTCCACTGATGGGAGTAGAAGGAGCATGAGGATGCTCTGTGAAGATGGTAGTTTGATTTGTTGGTTGGTTGGTCACCATTCCTATTAGTCTAAAGATTGGAAGATTGAAACTGAAAAGATTGAAGATAAAGCCAGAGGAGATGCAGAAAAAGATTTTTGTTACATTTCCAAGGGACTTGGAAATCTTTGTTGGTTGGTTGTATGGTGCAGGAGCACCTTGACAAATTGATACTTCCATAGGAGTTTGATTAAATTTTAATGGTTCAACATTGTAATGAGGTTAATCAAGTCACTATTAGGTGTTTAGGTCATTAGGAGGTTCAAATATGCAAAATAGTGCATACTATGTAAAGGTTGCCAATGTAAAATTGGAAAAAAGATGCAATAGGATGGAATACCAAAGGTCATAGAGTATTTTGAGTAGTTTCATTCATTTGGAGAAGTTAGAAACTGAAGAGTCAAGTATGGAATGCCTTTAAAAGGCTTTGTAACCATTTGAGATGGCGTGGGTGGTTTATTAGAAGGCTCTGATCAATAAAAGAAGACTTTTTTTATGTATTTCTACAGAAATGTGTTGTTTTTCTGATACTGTATGGCCCTGTACGGGCAAGGATGAATGCTAAATTGATTGTAAGTGGTAGCCTGATCAATCACCTTCCATTTGACATTTATCTCATGCATTTTAGTTTTGTTTTGAGTTAGATATTGTGGATTTCTAGAAACTGTCAAAACCCTGATTTAGGGTAAACAACAAACTAAGAAAATCGTATTTCTTTCATTGGAACTATTGAAGGTCTCTAGTCCTTAGAGGAAAAGAATCTTATTGACATGTATTCTATATTATTGAAGCCTCAAACCAATGGACTAAGATTCAAGGAGTGGAAAGTAAAGTCTTGGACTGAAATTTCTGTGTATAATCAGAAAACAGAGTTGTAGGAACAATCAAGAGTTATAGGACTTAGGGTTTGTTAAAGTACTGATGGAAAGGTACTTTTGATGATTCAATGAGCAGTTGCAGACCTTTTGTGAAGTGTTCCAAGCATTGGCAAGGTGTGGGGAGTTGTGGAGTATCCATTTTCAATAAGCCCTTGTGGTGACAAGGCCTAATAGGCCTTATTTGCATGCTGTCAGTCTATTTTTGGACAGTTCTTTTCAAAGTAATAGATATTGATTCTTGGATATGTTTTAAAGATCTTTAATGGGTATTCAAATATGCCTTTACAGTCTTGAGGAGGGTTCTGTGACAAAAGTTGTGTTTGACAGTCCTTAATGGTAGGGCTACTAGGAACAAACCTGTCAAGGCACTGTCAAAGTGCAGTCAATCTGTAAGTTTGATGTCCACTGTCCTCACAGGTATTGAACATAGTTATTTGGTCAGAGACCGTGTGTTGGTTATGTGTTGAACAAGTTTGTGTTGGTTGGTTATAGTGTGAGTGCCATAGTTGCACATCAAGGATAGTCAATGAAGGATTGGCAAAGGAATGAATAGACAGACTTTGTAATGGTTTGTCTTTGAGACCTTGTTTGAGTCAGAAATGTTGAAACTCAGTTTGGTGTCACTGTTTTTGTGGAAAGATTTCTTGTGAAGCTTGTAGATCCTATAAGGTTGAAGCCCATTGTAATGAACTTTGCCTATAAGGAGTTAAGTTGTTCTTTTCCTCTGCATCAATATTAAAACGGGGACCTATGGCATTTCAAATTTCATATTTCCCGTGTATAAAAAACCCATTGCTTTTCTTAGAGAGGTGATTGCAAAACTACTGCAATAGTTTCTAAACTAGCATGATGAAAATGAAACCACTAAGACGGTTGCATAAATCACTATGTTGATCATAGAAACAATGTGATGGTTTCATGGACACCACTTGTGGAAAGTAGTGGTTTTACCATACCAATAAATATCATTATAATTTGAAGGCATAAAAGTTGGATTATAAAACATGAAGGCATACATGCACAAGTTAACAAAAGTCAATAAAGAGTCTAGGAGCATACACATCTAAGGAAAGTAGATTTCCAATTGATTTTTGATGTGCACAACAAAGCATATATGACGTGCATCATCATGTGACTCAAATTGTCAACCCATGCAAAAATGGGTACTTACATGTCTCCCTAAAATAGGCATGATGCATGACATAGAAAGCATCATTTTAAAAAATTGGTAGGTGGACCTGGTTGTGGATTGTGGGTCATTGACCCACACTTGTTCTTACAATGTGCAGTTATTGTCCTAGTGTTGAGCTTGCAAAACACAAGAGACAAGATAATACTCAACATATAGGTAGGTTAAGCAAATATGAAATGACAAGATAGAGAAAGAAGACTTACCATATCCAGTAGGCTATGAGATATGACATGTGTTGTATATTGCCCCTCTAGATATAACTACTATAAAATGAAAAGGAAATTGATTGAAATGTAGTCCTAGCATATTTAGCAAATAAGTTTCTTGAAATGAAGGACAATGGAGCTTACTATTTACGTGGAGTCTAGATATCTAATTGTTTGAGCTACAAATACATGCCTACACAAAAGGGGTTAGTCCAACAAGCAACAAAGGAAAGATATCCCAAGAGCAGGGGCCTACAACTAAGGGAAATGTCACAAGGGAATGGACTAGGTAGGAGCTAGGCCAAGAGACAAAATGTTGCATGGAGTTAAATCTACTACTAACAAATGAAACAAAAAAGGGAAACAAAGTTAAAAGGAAACACTGCAAGCAAAAATATACTACTAAAAGGAAGCCACAATGGCAACAATTGTACTATCGAAAGGCAAAAGAACCTTGGAAAACATAAAAGAAAGCCAATAGGATGGAAAAGAAAGTTGAAATGCTTGTCAAAAAGGGAGGGTCCTTTCTAGATAAAAGTTCAAATCAGAGAGGGAAGAAGCACAAAATCCCCCAAGAATAATCAACATGCCCCCAAGCATTAATTGCTTCAAAGAATAATGAAAAAACTTGATGCTGAGGCACCGAGCACTTATTGATAGAGACTAATAACTACAAATTGAATAGATACTAACCAATGGTGTACATATTGAAGAACACCACCTCTCACTTATGCACAAGGACTACAACGGGGTTATCTTGGACTACAAGCCTTCTTACTCCTACTTGATTGCAACAACTAGATATTAATCATAAATGTAGTGTAGAGGCATGAAGTGTAACATTGCAACAATTGTAGAAATACTAATGCAATAATTGACTTAGAAAAAGTCAAGAAAAGGTTTGATAGGCATTCTTGAACACTAAAGATAAAGGAAATATAAGAATCAAGGGGGTAGGAATAGTAGTGGAAGTGAGATGATGGGAAAGCTATCGATCTTAGTCCATACTTGATCAAACAACAAAGTGCAACAAATATCTTCAACCCACAACTTTAACCTAGACCAAGATCAAAGATAGCCAATAAGTCAAACTCAAGGGAATAGGAAGTCCTAATCAAGAGGAATCCATCTAAAGTGATTGTGGTTGATAAGAAACATTGCATTTCTACACATACCATCAAGTTTATTCTTTTCTATTTATTTTGGTTTTGATAGTGCAACCCCCTAAGCCTAGCCCTATGCAACTAGGAAGATGTAATGGATCACCATTGAAGGCTAGACAAAGGTAAGGGCACTCCATCACAATATCCTTGGCCCCACACTACAATGCAAATGCGAGGGGTGACCACTATAGACCAAGGAAGGTGAGAGGATTGAATATGTGTGTGGGAAGCGAGATCATGCCCCCTAGTCTAGGTCCCACACAACAAGGTAGATGCAAGGTCTCACCACCAAAGACCAGACTAGGTGGGACATGTCTTTAACATTAGATTCTTTTGACTTGAGTGTATTTTAATGAAATGCTTATTTTATCAACTTGACTCAGCAATAGGCTAACTCTTTTGGGACTCTACTCTTGATGAGGTATGAATTGGGAAGGTCTACCCGCAAGCTTCCAAGCTAAACATGTAAGATAATATATCAAAAGGGGAAGGGAATGATACAATCATGGACTAATAATGAAGGTCCCACTTAGAAGGGGTATTACACATGAAGGGGATAAGAGGAATATGATAGTGGCATATGATGTAGACAGGGGCATGAAGTTTCGAATTGACAGTGATATAAAAGAAATACTTGAGATTGTTATAAGAAAGGAAATCTAAAATATGTCATGGAAATATGAAATGCTACACTAGCATGAGATGCATAATGTAGAACTATAATGATCTAGATGTAATATCTTTTAAGATGAAATCATTGATAGTTTTTCAAACTCTTTGCCTTTCATAGTGTATAAGTGAAAGGCACCATTACCTCGAGAGCTTATGTGACTTTGCTAGGTTTGAAACAAACATGTTAATCCTTCTTTAAAAAATTGACAACCCATCAATGCCACTCTTTCTAATGGACAACTGACCCACTTTGTATGTTGTTTCTTAAAGGCCTAGAAACGAGCTTATAATTTGTTATAAAGTTCATGTACTATGCCATATAGCTAAGAAAGGAACATAATTCTTGAAGCATTTTGGACCTTGTTTCCATCTCTCTAGATCGATGTAAATCTTAACACACCCATTCCTGTAAGTTTATATATCTATTGCACTATTCTTGTATTCTCACAACTTAATCACTTATGGGTTGTCAATATTAATGGTTATCCAAATCATCTTACCATCATTAACCACCCTCTCTTTCAATGAGAGATTGTCATGTAGCCTATATGAATCCCTTCTTTGTGAAGGGGGGTTGTTCATGGTTTCATTAGAACAACTAACCCAAAATTTGGTAGGGAGAGGGGAGTGCTTAGAGGGATTTCAAAAGAATCTTGTTCCTCATTCTAAAATCTCAACAATGCAAATGTGCCTGACTTCATCCCCGGGGATAGATGTAATGCTAGATGGAGCATAAGTTCCCAGGGAGTGTGCATTAAAAGGGAAGATAAAAGAGATCTTGTTCTAGTAATTATATGATCTCAATAGTTGTCTTAGTTGAAACAACCACAATAGTTGCAAAACTTTCACCTTTTAGTGGTTAAGCTTTTGTTGATCCACATGAGTTTTAACGTTTGCATCTCAACCTTTTTGACTAGGGTAGAGGATGATGGGGTGTTTAGCTAGTTAGATAGGAGTTCATAATCTATATGGATGCCAAGCTTCTTCTTAGCTTTGTCTACTTAGACAATTCTAAAGGGATTGAGCTCCCTTTAGCTATGTAGATTCACCTTAAATGGAGAAAAGGAATCTCATGGAATAAGGTGGAAGTGGCAACCTTTTTAATAAATCTAAGTTCTCCCCAGCAAGTTATACCCAATATCCATGTATATGACTTAGAAATCTGTAGGGATGGTTTTAGGTTTGAGGGTAATGGAGATAATGATCTTCCTAATGGTGGTAACCATTAGGTTATCATAACCTCGCGATGTTTCCAAAGCTATCTTATGTTGGTCTCCCCATATTCCATCTTTTGTAGTAAGAAAAAGAGTATATTAATGATTGCTCCATCATCCACCATGGCTCTTTTAATGTAGTTATCATAGACCCACACTTGAACATATAAAGTGGGGTCTCCTCTTTTTGCAAGATCAACCTCAAAAGGCATTTGTTTAATGTCAAAGAAGAAAATTATATCTCAAAGCTCTAAGTTGTGTGGGTGAACATTTAGGTCAACACAGTTGACTTGAATCTTTAGAAGAGTAGTGATATTGTTTAGGTTCATTAATCCAATCGCTTCCAGAAAAATGGTTGGGTGGGGAGGAAAGTTACTATGGAAATCTATAAACAAAATATAAGTGAAGGTCAACTAATGTTCTTTCATCAAGTCATAGGACTTATAGGAGGGTACTCATAACCAGAAGAGACATAGTTTACTTCAACCTTAGGCCTAGTAGTTTGAATTATGTTCTCATCACTATCTAATTCAAAAATTACATATCATGCAACTTCTTTTACCATGTTTTTCACTCATTTTAGGTGTTCCCTTTAGCATGTGTTTTTACCCCTTGTTTTGTCCTTGTTCACACCTAGTTTAGCCTTGTATGATCTTGTTTATCCCTATGTGTTTGTGTTTCACATTTCCCATGTGTTTTTACCCCTTGTATAAGTCATATTTACCTTTCCCATGTGATGTTTATCTTCTCCCACCAACCATTTAATGTTTGTGTACCCTTCCATGTGGTGTGAACCCTTCCCCTTGTTTCCCTTGTATTTCCCACCTCATGGATCACAAAGACATGAAATCACTTCCATCTACTTCTCCTCAATCCCCTTAACCTTCCCTAGATATTTTTACTTCCATAGATCACAAGACATTTGCATCATTTCTCCCACCACCTTCTAGCAAGTTAAACTGTGGGATAGTCTTATACTTATTTTACCACAAAAATTTAATGTTGTTAGAACATAATGTTATTAGGGGTCATGCCCTTATAACATTTATATTATGTTCTAATATAAGGTTATAAAACCTTATGTTATAAAACATATACCATTTAATAATTAATAATCTAATAACTATTAGATTATTAATTATTTACAAATGCTTGCTTTGAATGGGTGTGACTAATACCCTTTAGGTATTATGCCACCCCTTCTCCTTTATTTAAGGACCTGTTCTCTCTCATTTGAGAGTGTGTAAATTTGGAGTTTTATAGTGAATTATATCATTGGCCATGTGGAAGTATGTAGAGAAGTATGTCCCCGAGTTTAGTCTATTCTTTAATAAACTATTATTTGTAAGTGCTTTAATAAAATGATGCTTTATGGAATTTTTTACCTGAAAGGGTTTTCCCCATGTATATCTTGTGTAATGTGTTATATCTATGCTTGTATAATTCTGATTTATATTTATTTTATATCTTGTTCATAATGATTAGTATCCTAAGATTCTAATTTCTAACATATCAGAGCAGGTTAGGCTATACTAATCATTTTTACAAGTTATACTAGAAGACATGTAGAACTTGATGGAAGAACTCTTTATGTTCAATCAACACGTGTAAGACATCTAGTGTGCCTTTTCTATTATTTTAAAATCAATTCATAAAAAATTAAGTTAGGAAATTCTAATCATTTTCTTATAGGTAATATCTAAGAGAATTTTCATACTAATCTTTTTCTAAGATATTCATATAGCACAAGATTGTGATTGCCATGTATTTGATTGGTAAGTAATGTAATTTTGAGGTATTATATTTCATCATCTAATTCAAATTATTCGATTATAACAAGATTACATTATCACAAAACCTTTTAGTGTCTATTCTATAGTAAGTTGTGCTCCTTTTAATAACCGTGACCTTTGTCGCCCATCTTATTCATATTCATTTCCCATTAATCGTATAGTATTCCATCAAGAATGATTTAGGATACAAATATTTTTCAAAAGTTTTCATTACACATAAACTCAAACATTAAACCTTTGAAGGTAACAGAACAAGTGGTCATATTTTAGCCACATCAATGATTAATATTTCTCATTAAGGTACATTCTATTGTAAAATTCTTGTGGCAACCATTTTTTGCTAAATTCAAAAACCTTCACAACCACATCACCACCATCATTCAATTTTAAGTAAAATCACAACCATGTAAGTTCATTCGTATCTCAACAATATCTTATAGTACATCAACATCAAGTTAAATTTGAAACATTGTTACTAACATGATTAAAAAAAAAGAAATTTACATTTTATTCTATTAAATTTCCTTTATTAAATATGAAAGGGAAAATCGTGACCATTGTCAACCAAATATAATTTATCTTCTTTTTAAAAAGTCACTCTTATTACTTGTGACTCATAATACACCCTAATCTCCTTTGAAATTGTATATGCATATATTTTTATGGTCTTTTCAAACATTCAATATTTCTTAAGACTTTAATTTGCACTTTGTATCAATATATAAAAAATAGACCTTAATTCACTTCTTTAGCACCTTCTCCTATATAAGTCAAAACCAATGTTAAAGCTAACAATTGGAATATGTATAGTGAGATAAAAAGAACAAATTACTCATGACATAACTAATTATACAATATACTTCTATGAAACTACATTTTTTTAAAATTCCTTAAATGAAAGTCGTGCATTTCCTTATAAGTTTTTACTATGAGAACATAGAAGAATCACATCTTCTAAAGGTGAAACACTTCTAAATATAAGTCGCATTGTTTTAGGAGTAGTTTTTTTGGTGATGGTCACTATCCCTTGTGAAGGAGTTGCATCCCATTATAAAGGAAATCAAATCATAATTTAAAAAAAAAAAATTAATTGCCTTCTTTGAAGTTTTCATATACTTATCTTTTAAGTAAATATTTTTTAAGAACTTTTTTCTTTCTTAAGGAGTAAAACGAATCATTTTTAAGATCCTAATTTTTTAAAGAGTAAATGGTAATATATTTTTTAAGAGACTAATATCCTAATAGGAAGTTAGGAATAATAAAAATATGAGTAATATTTTTTTAATTTTCCTTTTTTCATGGTTTATTTTAGTGAATTTTACATTTTTTTTTAAACTAGTGGATCATTGATTTCCTATTATTAATGTAGGGTATCTTCATTTACAAAATGTAATAGTTAGAAAAATAATATTTTATTTTATCTAACTAAAATTATTGAAAATTTGGAATGACCATTTATAAGATGCATTTTAGAAAAACAAGGCACAAATACATTGAACAATATAAAATAGGTTCTACCCATTTCGACAAATAGGTGGGTCTTATGAAGAGTGCAATGTAGGCACATGTTTGATAGGTGGGGACAATGGCGAGAATTGAAGGCATAAAATCAATTCATAATGACTATCTTCTATCCACATACATAGTGTTCATATTTTCAAAGATTAAGACCTATGGGAAATCCTTCACGATAAGAAATTTCAAGTGTTGGCTCTATGTACCTTATTGTATTTCATACCATTGAATGGTAAAACATCCAAAATGAACATATATTATGAAGGCTTGACATCATAAATTACACGTGAAATCCTTTAATACAAATACATGTTTGGGTTGTCATTGGGTTAATCCCACATCCATACAAATTGTGAGACATGCGTGATTTATAAATCATTAAATGTTCCAAAAGCTTTGACAAATAGGAAAACATGCTAGAAGATTAAATCCCAAAGTAGTGAATCACATTCTTTGTTCCTCCACCCCTCCTTTCTAAATCATATTGAAGAAAGTGTAGTACACAAAACATTTGTACCATAAGACTGAAGAGTTCCATAACTAATATATATAGCAAGTTTTTCTAATGGAGCTTCAATTCTAAGTATAAGGTCAATAGAAAAATCAAACTTCCTTTTAAAATGAAAATCCTCATAATTCCTCTTGAAACAATCTCAGTGAAATGCCAACTCGAATGTGGGACCCTCCACTAAATAATCTCAATGATCAGTAGTCATGATTT
The DNA here is from genome assembly GCA_027924645.1 of Cunninghamia lanceolata. NCBI lineage: Eukaryota > Viridiplantae > Streptophyta > Pinopsida > Cupressales > Cupressaceae > Cunninghamia > Cunninghamia lanceolata. Next base: position 205,676 of record BSBN01001866.1, read on the forward strand.
GCCACAATTTAAATTCAATTATTTTCAAATCCTTTGATCAGTTGAGACTAGGTTTTGCCTTTACTTATTTTGATCCTTTTTAGATACATATAATAAGGGTGAACCTTGTGTCTAGAGATATATTGAGAATATGTGTTACATAGATCAACAAATGTTATAAGATGAGGTTACTCTTAGTAGTTTTCACATATAATAGTAGTTTCAATGGAACCATATGAGACATTATAAGATTGACATATAAGACACTATTGAGAAGAGAGGACCTTGAGAATCAAGTTGTTAGATTAAATTGATTTAGAAGAAGAAATAAGTAGTATAGATTAGAATACAATTCAATGAAGTAAAAAAAACTATCATAAGATTTATGTCGATTCCAAAAAAGACTCATAGGATATTTTTTTAAGATTTTTTGGAGTACTAAAAGGATTGAATTTTGTTGCATTTCTCTCAAATTTATTAAATTCTTTTAAAATATTCAACATAATAGAGCTAGTTGCATGTAAAAATTCTTTGTTGTCCATCCTATTTAAGATACATGATGTATCTTGTGTTTATGTTTTAAGGAGGTGCATCTCTAATCCATCTCATTTATTTAATAGTGGATTTGAATATAGCTCATTGAAATATTTCAAATCTCAAAGTAATGATCAAATTATCTTAACAACATTTAATTGAAAAATATTAAGAATAGGGTAGGATTATTTGTTTGGGAGAACTCAAATGAAGTGTGGCCTTTATATCCAAATCCTATAAATTATTTATACTCCCGTACAAGTGACTCTAATTTTGTGCTATTATATTCATGTATCGTCAAACTTTGTCTATATTAACTAGTTGTTAAGTTGAGCATTTTCTACATTAGCATTCTTATTGAGGTGTCTTTGACTTTTAGAACATTATTTTAATGAAATACATAGGTGTATTTTTTCACAACCATCTAAGGAGGTCAGTATTTTCTCTTAAAAAAACTTTAAATTTGTTAGGTTTAAAAGCACCTACTTGTAATGGGTGGTTGTCGCTCTAGTAAACTGTCTGGGCAGCAATCCTAGAAAGGGTAGCTTACCCGTTGCTTTAAATGTTTTATGGATCATTACTATATGTTTAGTAAGATGAGTAAATTTTTCCTACAAAAAAATGGTAGATCATACATGCTTATGTTTATGACAATTCCATTATGATTTCCTTGATAAGATCATTATATAATTTTTAAGTATTATCTATCATATTATATGTTGAATTGCTTATTAATTTAACCATGGGCCTTCATTATTTCTGCAGCAAAAATTAAATTTATTAATTATTATGTACTAACTAAGTTGGTAACCTTGTTGATAGGACATATACCTCAATCTGTCTTTAAAATATGGTGCAGCTGCTATCACATGGATGGACTAATATTTAAATAGCTATCTTCTATAGCTCTTTAATAAAAAATTGACTACAATGTCACTACAGAAGAATCAATGTGCTTAGGAGATTATTAGCAATGTTTTTCATCTGGGTGCTATTAAAGGTCCCACTTTATTATATGATAAAGATGTTTACTCCTACTCAAGGCAACTATTTCCAGAAATAAAGCACATTTGAAGTTCATGGGCATTGCCTTCAAAGGAAAATTCTTCCATCCTAATATCATTCTTCAGTTCTATAAGATTGATTATCAGATGGCAGATATACTATGTCAAGAAGATCTGGGCTAGGCTCCCAGTAATCATAAAAATTATATATGCAATATAGCATCAAACCTCTGTGCAATACCAAATTCTCCAAATTCAAATCAATGCTTGGCCATCGAGGGGGAGTGTACATGACATTGGCACCTCTAGATGTAAGACCAAAGGCATAAAATAAGACCTTAGGCATTTTAACACCTTAGGATTTGAGGGGGAGTGTGCATGATTTTGGCACCTCTAGGTGTAAGACCAAAGGCATAAAATAAGATCTTAGGCATTTTAACACCTCGGGATTTGAGGGGGAGTGTGCATGATTTTAGCACCTCTAGATGTAAGACCAAAGGCATAAAATAAGACCTTAGGCATTTTAATGCCTCGAGATGTAAGGAGTTGCCATTGAGAGGGAAAGAGTATGTCTAACAATGGCAGCTCTATGTAAGACCTAAAAGGCAATAAGTAAGACCTCTAGGCATTATATATGGTTAACTCCTTGCATTATATATAAGCCCTATGGGCATATTGAAAATTCTTCTCTTTGTAAATCTTCCACTTGTAAAAGCATTGTATTAATATGTAAGACCTACGGGCATTATGTAATGAACCTAGGGTCTTGGTTTGAGGAGTTCAGGGCTCCAAAAAAAACATTGTAAGACCTTGCATCATTTTTTAAAACACGGGATTATAAATTGTGACAAGACGACTTTCATGTAGTCCGAAATACATGCTCTTCATTTTGGCACATATTTGTGTCCCTATTTATCACTGTCAAAGAAGACTTGTGTTACTGGGGTACTTCATTTTTTTCTTTTATAGAAATTGACATGTGATTCCCCTATTAACATTAAGGGGGAGTGTTAGAACATAATGTTATTAGGGGTCATGCCCTTATAACATTTATATAATGTTCTAATATAAGGTTATAAAACCTTATGTTATAAAGCATATACCATTTAATAATTAATAATCTAATAACTATTAGATTATTGATTATTTACAAATGGTTGTTTTGAATGGGTGTGACTAATACCCTTTAGGTATTATGCCACCCCTTCTCCTTTATTTATGGAGGTTCTCTCTCATTTGAGAGTGTGTGTGAATTTGGAGTTTTATAGTGAATTATATCACTATGCCCATGAGGTAGTATTGGCCATGTGGAATTATGTAGAGAAGTATATCCCCAAGTTTAGTCTATTCTTTAATAGACTATAATTTGTAAGTGTTTTAATAAAATGATGCTTTATGCGGTTTTTTACCTGAAAGGGTTTTCCCCATGTATATCTTGTGTATTGTGTTATATCTATGCTTGTATAATTCTCATTCATATTTATTTTATATCTTGTTCATAATGATTAGTATCCTAAGATCCTAATTTCTAACAAATGTGAGGTTCACTGTTGACCACCTACTACGTTTCTACCCTTCCCTTATGTGAAATCCTCCTAAAAATATATAAATAATCCCTCCTTCCTCTCATTTCATCATGGAGCTATTGCGTGTTTTCTTGTCCAAATCCCCTTTGGCTTTCCTCTTGTCCAAGCTTTCTTCAAGTTCTTTGTAGGTACATCATGGAGGAGTATCCCATTGGATATTAAGATTACATAATTAGAGCTACAAATTTATCCCTTGCCTCTCAAGCATAGGCCATCTTGGAGCTTACTAGCCATTCTTGTTCACTGTAGTTGCTCTCTTTTCCACCTTCCATTATAGCTTTCTATTCCTCTTGTTTACCTTTCAATATTGCATACAGGTTGTCCTAGCATCTCTCATCCCATCCAAGTCTTTAAAATACACTCTAATATCTTTGTTATCTCCATTTTCCATCTCCTTGTATCCTACTTTTCCTCTTTGTTGTCTCATTTTTGCACCCCCTAGGGGTTTGCTTGACTTGTTGCCATTTCCATTGCCATATTATAGATTTGAAGCACATTGGATTTCTGTATATTGCACATGTGGATTGTGTTGGAATATTCAATAGGGGGTGAATCAAGGCAAGCTCCCCTCTAACATTTCCATTTTATAGGTCCTCTTCTCAAGTTTCCTTGCAAGTCATTTATGGGAGAATCTATACATATTAAACAATTAGAACATGAAGAAAGAGCATACTATTAATTTTGGAGGTATTTTGAGCAGGGGACATTCTCACCATTTCTTTTTTTCTAGCAACTTTGTCAATATATTAGCACCATTTGTTGTTGTCAAGTGCCTCTATCCAAACATTAGCACAATTTAATGTTGTCTCATGCCTCTCTCTAGACATTATCACCATTTGTTGATAGCTAGTGCCTCTTTCCAAACATTAGCACCACTTGTTAATGTTTGGCACCTTTATGCAATCATCTATTAGGTGATTGAGTTCCATTTTGTCTGTTATCTCTATCTTTTCATAAGCTTAGCCTAGTTTTTGTATCTTGTTTCTATGTATGCCAATTGTTTGAGATTGAGTGTGTAGCCCATATAATTGAAGATCTAGGTCTCCTAAAAGTTTTAGGATAGTTGAAGTTCATTTGCACAGTGGACATTCTTGCCAATTACTATTGTCTAGTGTCTTTGTCCAAACATTAACACCATTTGTTGTTGTTTGATGCCTCTATCTAGACATTAGTGCCACTTATTGTTATCTAACACCTTTGTTCCTATTTTTTATAGCTTCCAAATTTGGTTTACAAGTTCCAAAACTCTTCTCTAGTCCATTTCCAACAATAAATTAGTCAAATTCTAGGTGCATCACCCTTTGTTTTCTAGTTCTATCTCTCCTACTCCTAGTTTACATTTGTTTGTTTTCATTTCTTATATATGTTCCCATGTTGTGTTCTTAGTCCTATAGTTAGTCCTAGCCCATGTGTATTCTAATTAGTCTCGATTAGGAATCTTTGTTTACTTTATAAATCCCTTAGTTTTAGTCTAATTACATACACACATTTAAGAAAGATAGTTTAATTTTTGGTTATTTCACTAGCATCTTAGATTTTCCCTCCTAAACAAAAGGGGAGCCAAGTTGGGGTCTTTTGTGGTAGAAACAATGTCTTTACTAGAGGAGGTATAGGGTTTAGTCTAACCATACTAAGGGTTTGGCCCTCTTCAGGCATGGTTTGGAAAAGGATTTTGATAAATCCTCAAATTTACATTTTAAGAAGCAATGTGCCCCTGATAGTCTAAGGGATATCTTGAGGTTTAAGGAACATATATCTATAAATAGTTGTTGGTAATCCTTAGGTAACCTTTGAATGAAGTTGTGTTCTCTACAGGTTTTTGTATCCTAGCCTTTGGTCTTATGAAAGATACAATATTTGCTAGGATCATAATCATGTTGCTGATGATAAAAATTAGGGTAGTTGTTATTATGAAATTCATTAAATTACAAAAAATTGTTATCCTACTAATGGTTGTTCTATGGAGGGTAGTAAACAACATTGACTACTTGGTTTGACTTCCTCTACCTACCATTATCACCATTTTAAATAAACCATTGTTGCTACAATAGTTTTTGTCGTTCCTGTTTTATGTGGTGTTGAAAACCACATCTATGGTGGCATTCCTATTAAACTTCAAGACCGTAGGCACATAGTTGTTTTTAATTGATTTTTTTGCTACTCTAGTTGGAGTGACCAACCTCCTATTGGAACCATAATTAACACACTCTCTAAGGCCTCATTGTACACATATTTGAGATTTATAGACACTATGTTAGAGTGATGTTATAAATCATTGGGAGTTGTTTGCATCTTATAACTCATGTATTGGGAGCTTTTGTGAGTGTTCAGTGCTCATGTTTATGATTGTCATGTAGTACAGAGCTAAAGAATTATAGATAATTAATGGAATTGGTTAGTTTAGAGTGTTTTCAAGCTCTTGAATATGTCTAAGATTTGTGATAAGTTGCAAAAAAATCTATTTGGAGTATATAAGTGAGGTATCTTATGCTTTTGGTGGAGTTTTTACCCACAAGGGGTTCCTCCATGTTATATGCTTGTCTCCTTTTGTTAATGGTTGTTTATGCTTTCTAATTTTTTGCTACAAATTCAATCTTAATTAAAAAAATTAGTTACATTTTTTTCTCATAATCTAATCCATACAAATTTATAATTTGGTAACTTTTGTGAGGAGTATCATCCCTAGTTTATGGATCAAGTGGTATCAGACCTTGTTCATTCATTTGGGGAGTTTGGTGTTGTTTTGAGAGAATTAATGTAAGTTCATGCCCACTCACATTTAAGTGGAGAGAATATATTACCTTTGGAGAATCCCATAAGTGGAAGAGAGTTAAGAAGCATATAGAAGAAAGTAGAGTATGATGATGTTGAATCTAGATTCTCTAGGATTAAGGACACCATTGCAAGCCTATCACAATATTTGGAGACCATGAAGGGATTTATACATGTTTTCTTGGAGATATTGGACAAAGACATGAGTTTGAATGAAGAGGAGGAAGTGCCTAAGGTAAAGATGGGCCTTCCAAATAAAACTTTTTAAAAGTAGAATCCAAGAATGATATTCTACCATTTGAAGGTGATGTAGATGTGGAAAAGCATGGCAACTGGATTGCTTAACTTGAAGTATAATTTATTATACATAATCTTAATTTTAAGCAAAAGATCACATTTACTAGATTAAGCTTGGAAAAGCATGCTTTAGCTTGGTTTGAAAGTCTCTTATTTTCCATGGTCTTACACAATACTTCAATAAGTTCTTGGGATCATTTCAAATAACTAATTAGGAAACGATTCTATCCAATTTGTTGTAAGGGAGAGAAGAGTATGGAATGGAAATTTCTTAAAACAGGAAAATCAAAGTTTTAAAGAATACACTGGTGAATTTTGTAGGAAGAAAATTCAAATGGGTAAAAATGTGCTTGATGTTGAAATACTAATTAAGTACATAGGGTATTTGGACAATCAACTTCTTAGGCCCATTCAACAACATCAGATATATACCACCTTAAGGCTAAAACATGAAGCACATCGTGAATACACAATAGGCTAGGTGATAGTGCTAAATGGTAGGTAACATGGCCTATCCTCTCAAGAATATTAAATGGTCCAAGGAACCATTGTGTGAGCTTAGATCCTTTTCTATAATGGATAGGGCTCTTTTGTAGTCACACTCTGAATAACACTTGGTGACCAACTAAGAAGTGCTTGTATAATCTCTTGGCATGAACATATTTCTTTTGGCAATCCTATGCCTCTAAAAAAACTTGGCAGGCGCATACAATCTATTACTCCATGTCCTAAAGAAACGTTGGACTAATAACAACCTTCTCCTTAATTATGTCCCAACTCAAAGGAGTCTTGCATGAACAACCATACAAAGTTTAAAATGGTGCCACGAATAAGCAAATGTGATGTCCACTAGATTGTATGTGAACTCCACTAGGTAGAGGTAGTCCTCCCATTTGGATTGCTAGTTTATTCTTGTTCATCCAAAGTATATACTATAGAACTTGATTCACCCTCTTAGTTTGACCATCAGTCTTGGGGTGATAAGCATATTTAAAATTGAGATAAGTATGCAATGCCTACTATAAGGATGTCTAGTAAAGGGAAGTGAATTTTGGATCTCTATATTAAATAATCATGTGAGGGACACCATGCAATCAAATGATGTTCTCCATGAAGGCCCTCACAACTAATGCAACATTATACATAGTATTTGTAGGTGAAAAATAGTTTGCTTTGGTCATCTTGTCAACCATAACCATGATAGCATCATGGTGAAATGATGACATAGGTAATGATGAAATGCATAGATATCATGTCCTATTTCCACTAAGGAATGTCATGATGGTATTAGAGCCTTGTAGGGTGTTGATGCTTAGCCTTCATTCTTTAGTAGTGAAAGGAAAAAATTACAGCAATATAAACATTTCCACATAAACCAAAGAGAGATAAATATGCAAACAAGTTCTCATAATCCACAATGCAAAGGAATAGACAAACATACCATCAAGATGACACAACATATACCCTAGGAAAACCATAAAGAGGGAAAGGCCCAGCCTCCAGAAGTATCCACACAATGTATTATTCAACAATGAAAACATTACAATACACTTACAGAGTCTCCATGAACACTTATGAAACATCAAGCTCCACCAATGCATCCTCCATGTGTTCAAGCATAATGGGTAACCATGCAACCACACATCCCATGCCATGATTCACATACGCACTCTTTAGGAAAGCTCAATACAAATGACAACCAACCTCAACCACTAAACATGTACTTTCTTTTATAGAATCAAGCTCACACAAATACAATTGTGGTATCGGCAAAACCATGTGTCTCAAAACCATGAGAGAAAAAAACCATTGATCCCTAAATTAAATATTTCTCACAAATGTTAAATATTTGTCCTATGTCTATCACACATAAAATATCTAACCAATGTTACATACAACTTTACAACTGGACCCAAATAAATATTTAATGTGGCTAAACACATCTCCTAGATGCACCACAAATAAATAATTATTTTACATAATTAAAATAATTCATTTCTTGTGCAAGGTGTACAACATCCTTTTCCTAACATTCTCCCACTTGTTGTATACATTGCATAAGGGTCAATTGATGAAGCACATCATCATAGACATCCATGAAACCACGTGAATCTCTAGCATGTCCTCATGCTCTATCAAGATACTTACAATAAAACCAAAGTGACCACCATCTTAAGCAAGGCATCCTCTCATCCTCCAACATTCCACCTATGGATGAAAAGGAACAGGCAAAGGTGAAGATGCACTTGTTGGTTCCCAAAATCACTACAAAACAAAACCCTAAAACATTTCACAATCACCGAGGTTAGGGGTATCATCAAGGTGATTGAAAGAGGTTTATCAACAAGTCAAGGGTGATTTTGGCCAACTAACAGGAGTAGATATACTCCTCTGCACTTTAGGCTTAGCTAGACCTAAGACAGATGTTCCTAAAAGCATGAAATAGAACACAAACAAACAAACACAACCATACCCAATGTACACTTAACCCCCAAAGTTGTCACTAGGTCAAGACAAACTAGATGCACAGGCCTCTAATTAAGTTAATTACTACACTATGCATTTGCACCCAAATATAACTACATCACATTCCTTAAGATGACTCCGCTTAACTTTACATACACAAGATACACAATGCAGGCATACATGTACATGATTCACCAATGATTAAAATAGTTTTACATCACTTCAGATCTATCCCTAGTTATTACACTGAATCATGAGCAACATGAGAAACCCTAAACTAAACCTACTCCTACTCCTATAGCTAACAGGACGAGGGTTTGATTAAAATAGTGATTGATCCATCCCCAATATGGACTGATGCCTACTCCATTAGGAAATTGAGTCATAGAGTGAAAGGAGAAAAGAAAATATGCAGTAGAGGATCACTGGAACCAAACATATATTCGCATACATATCATAAATAGACCTTCATGCGATGGGCATACTTAATAATCCAAAAAAGAACTAAAATGATTTATATGCAAAAAAGGAATGGAAAATACAAAGTCTTGTATTAACTTGAATGTTGTCACACACCTCCAAACCTCGATTACAATCGTGCCATCAAATGTGGCAAGGGAAAACATACAGTTGTGACTATATATTTGCCAAAATCATTACAAACTCCCATGGAGAAATACCATTACATGCATATCTGCTTTACACATCCTTCCTACACCATGCTAAATACATCCCTTCACTTGCAGACCAGACCGATGTGATTTGATGCCCTAAAATCAACCTGAGGCACTTTTAGACTAGACAATTGGTTCAGTGACCAACCCTTTAGAATGAGTGTCAATCTTGTCCTTTTAGCTTTCACAACTTGGATCAAAGGATGAAATGGGTGGGAAAACCCCCAACAACCCCACCAACTACAATAAAAACATTAATTTCAACTACCCATTTCGCACTAATGGCGATCCTAGAGGTTGTTGGCCCATTTTCAAGCGATGGAAGGAGTAGGGAAGGCAAAATAGTTAGGCCCCAATCAATCCGACTTCCTCTAGGAAATCAACCTTTGAAAGGGTGAAGAAGGAAACCCCAATCTCCAAAGTTTGAAAGAAAGAAAGGGAAACCACTGGGCTTCAGAGATCGGGCCTTCACCATACATTGTTCATTTTGGAAGAGAAGGAAAGAACTACCCGATCCTGAAACACTTAGAAACAATTTGATCAAACCTTCCGCCTTCTGTCTTCGAAAAGAAAAGAGGAAGTGAAACCCCCTAGTTGCCAATTCCCACAACACTTAGAAACTCTTGTGAAACTATATCGGACCTTCCGCCTACAACCTGCAAAAAGGAAGGGAGAAAAGAACCTTCTTGATTTCCAACGCCTGAAATACTCAAAAGAATTTGAGCTTCGTCAGACTTTAGCCATCGAGCCCTCACCCTTTTGCCTACCTGGAAAAAGAAGGAAGACCGCCACTCCGACCTCTGACACCTGAAACACTTAGGCAATTTTATGAATTACCAAGGGGGAATTCAGAGCTGATAGGAAACACACGATGGAAGAGAGAACCCTAAAACTCTGAAGCTCCAAAAAAGGTAGAAAACATAAGGAAAAACTAGGAAACTTTGGACTTAGCCATTTTGTGGGCATTTTCCTTGCACTTCAAAAGGAAAACACTTAGAAACTTTTGGAGGGAACCCATTCAAAATAGTCTTAGATCGAATATAAATGATGGGTAAAGGCACAAAGTAGGACCCTGATGGATTTGGGGAAAAATTATGGAAGTTTTGGGGCATGGAAAATATGAGTCCCAATAGTGGCTTTGGTTGGGGACGTGTGCCAAGCAGTGGCACAGTGAGAACCTGCTATCTCTGGGTAGACCAAAGGTAAAAAATGAACACGGGAACAATGAAAGATGTATTTACAAAGCATAAAGTCATAAGCATGAGGGCACAAAAGGAAAGTTGACTGTAATCAAAATTTATAGTCACTTGTAGGTCAAACCTGCACAAGATGACCAAGACTACTTGTCTCTATCAAACACAAGCTAAATGAAGGAGCTAATCTCCCTCAAACCAAATCTGCATTCATTATCCGGTTGCAACAACTAAAGTCTTTCATCTGCATGATTCAATATGCAACCATTGCACATGACGTGAAGATGAACTTCACCATTGAAAACATTGTTGTAGGGAAGCCACAAATAATAGGTGCTCAACCTATTTCATACTACATCATGCTTGTTCCCAGCAGCAAGGAGTGAAAAATATAGAACCAGGTTAGCTCCAAAAGAGACAAATAGAAGGAAGCATCCATCATCAACTGCCACATTGTCATACATGTTGACCTCTTCATGCAAATTGAGGGAAAAGAACACCTCCAATTCGCATGGCAAGGAGAAATGTGCCTCAATTCACTATTGATCCACAAGAGAAGACACTTCATCTTGCAAATCAAATTGGAAAGACTCCAGCTCAGGTATACCTTTGAGTTGGGCTGCCATTTGTTGAAGTTCAGGCATACATATGCCTCACTGCTCTTTCACATCAATGTCCCATACAAAGGACTCAACCTCTACTGCAACACCAACACATCTAAGAACTAATAAACATTCCACATCAAAGTGGAAAGACTCAGTCATTTGCATTTCCACCAAGCTCTTAAACACAACTTTCAATTTCTAAATCATAAGCATGACTCAGGCTGCAATCCAAACCATCAGAACACAAATCAATACCATGAGACACCTCATGTGAAGAACCATGTTCTTCAAATTGTCTCTTTATTTCCAGTTCACCTTGGCAACTTGTTGTTTCACACATGTTATTGCAAAGAGACTGTTGACACGTATCTTCTTCCTTCATTTATCTATCATTTCTTAGTGGCTCAGATAAAGTACACTCTGCATGAGGAAGAGAACATACCTTGCACCAATGAAACAATTTCTCATATGCTTCCACATGATCACCATCTTCACAATCTAGGGCAAGCTCTTCACACTAAAAATCCATGGTTGTACCAACATCTATCTCTAGTCAATTATCATCATGTGCAACCACCTCTAAATCTACCTCATGCAAGCAAATACTAACTGCTTCTTCATCACAAACATGAACAAAGGAGGGTAATACATCAAACAAGAAACATGTTCCTTGCTCACAATCTAATTCATTTACCTGTGTACACTCAATATGATCAACCTCATGAGCTAATCCTACTGACTGTTCATCCCCGTACACATCATCCTCCTTGTTCACTAAACCACATACCTCAGCATTAAATTGGAAGTCATCATTGGATCTATCAATGTCATTTTCACTTGATGAACTGTCCAACAGAAGGTTGGTGCATACATTGCTTTCATCATCTGCATCACTATTATATAATGCACCACCTTCACTTTCTACCCTCCTAACTACACAATCATCATTATCTGATGTTGCATTCACTTGATTGCCTGTATCCACACTTTTGTTGTTTAGATCAACATGTTTATTACTAGCAACACATGCACTTGTGGATAACAAACCCTTTATGTAGTCATCTCTCATTTTCTCCATGGAGTCTAGGGACAAATATGCATGTTGCATAGTCATTATTTTGAAATCTTCCCACACATAACTTGGTCCAATTTCATATGCTTTGAAAAACATATCAATGCAAGTAGGAATGTTAGGTCTGAAACCTTCAGGAATATGGGAAAGAGCAACAGCAAACCTGTGACCAAAATCCTTGCTTAACTCTCCCTCTTGTCTTTTAATTTTTTCCAGTTCTATTTCAAGATCAGCAGGGTCAAGACCTTTGGCAAATTTATTTTCAAATACTACCACAAGTTCATTCCATGAGGCAAAGGACTGCCCTAGGAAAATTTGAAACCATTCTCTTGCCTTTCCATGCAAGGACCTAGCAAAGAACCTCATCCACATATCCTCATCCTCAAACTGATGTTCTTCCATGAATTCTAAGAATACATCAACATGTGTATCCCCTTCCCATATGTTGTACCCATCAAACTTGGGAAACTAGCTATATACCTTGGCTGGCATACTTATCGTTTAGTAATCAACCCATGAGAGGTCTAACTGGTTGTCTACTGGATCTAAGGGAGGAGCAGGGGACTGAGCAATTTAATTCTTTAGGGCAGCAAGGAATACATTGGACTGCACCCTAGACTCTAGAAGCCTAATCTAATTTTTGGTTTCTTCTTCTTGTTGCCATAAGGACTCTAGCAACTGTTTAGTCTTATCAATTTCACATTGTTGCATTGCTATGTCATTTTGATTTTGCATGGGCACATATAGGTTGTATAACATGTAGATCCATGACTAGAATACACATTGCCAGGATGGTCAAAAGCTAAATAGTTTCTAGGGTCTGCAATATAAGAAGATACACAGGAAGGAGCACCCCTAGGGTATCCATGTTCATACCAACCTTCCATGACTAAAACATCCTATAATGTAGGGCATAAAAGAGAGACATACAAATTTGTTCCTTCAACATGATAGGAACATCAAACTTCAAAGGCTAGGAAGAAAACTATGTGCCTTTATTTCACCAGCTACTACACACAGAGATGGAGCATTCAAATCACCAACAACAACCAAGGGGTAGCAGTAACAAACTTATGTTCTTTGACAATAGAGTCGCCACCTTCCAATGAGGAATTCCTTGAAGTGTGACAATCTTCAAGGCCGCAAACTGATTCTAGGTTCAACTCACTAGCAAAGTCTTCAATTTATTTGAACCCTTAAATTCTCCCCGGCAACGACACCAATATGTTGGGTCCCAAAATCACTACAACCCAAAATCCTAAAACATTTCACAATCACCCAAGCTAGGGGTGTTGTCAAGGTGATTGAAAGAGGTTTATCAACAAGTCAAGGGCATTTTTGGCCAACTGACAGGAGTGGATATACTCCTCTGCACTTTGGGCTTAGCTAGACCTAGGAGGGATATTCCTAGAGGCATGAAATAGAACACAAACAAACACAGCCATACTCAATGTACACTTGACCCCTAAAGTTGTCACTAGGTCATGACAAACTGGTTGCACAAGCTTCTGATTAAGTTGATTACTGGACTATGCATTTGCACCCAAATATAACTACAACACATTCCTTAATATGACTACGCTTAAGTTACATACACAAGATACACAATGCAAGCATACATGTACATGAAACACCAATGACTAAAATAGTTTTGCTTCACTTCGGATCTATCCCTGGTTATTGCACTAAATCATGAACAACATGAGAAACCCTAAACTAAACCTGCTCCTACTCCTATAGCTAACAAGATGAGGGTTTGATTAAAATAGTGATTGATCCATCCCCAATATAGATTGGTGCCTACTCCATTGGGCAAATAAGTCATAGAGTGCAAGGAGGAAAGAAAAGATCAATGGAACCAAACATATATTTGCATGCATATCATAAATAGACCTTCATGTGATGGACATACTTAATAATCCAAGAAAGAACTGCAATGATTCATATGCAACAAAAGGAATGGCAAATACAAAGCCTTGTATTAACTTGAATGTTGTCACACACCTCCAAACACTGGTTACAATAGTGCCAGCAAATGTGGCAAGGAAAAACATACAGTTGCAATTATACATTTTTCAAAATCATTAAAAACTCCCATGGAGACATACCAATACATGTAGATCTTCTTTACACATCCTTCCTACACCATGCTAAATACATCCCTTCATTTGTAGACCAAACCGACGTGATTTGATGCCCTAAAATCAACCTGAGGCACTTTTAGACCAGACAATTGGTTCAATGACCAACCCTTTAAAATGAGTTTCAATCCTACCCTCATAGCCTTCACAACTTGGATCTAAGGATGAAATGGGTTGGAAAACCCCCAACAACCCCACCAACTGCAATAAAAACATTACTTTCAACTACCCATTTCACATTAATGGCGATCCTGGAGATTGTTGTCCCATTTTCATGTGGTGGAAGGAGCATGGAAGGAAAAATAGTTGGGCCCCAATCAATTGGGCTTGCTCCAGGCAATTGACCTTTAAAAGGGTGAAGAAGGAAACCCCGATCTCCAAAGTTTAAAGGGAACAAAGGGAAACCACCGGGCTTCGAAAATCGGGCCTTCACCATACATTGTTCATTTTGGAAGAGAAGAAAAGAACCACCTGATCTTGAAACACTTAGAAAAAATTTGAAGCTCATCAGACTTTGGTGATCACACCTTCCGCCTTCTATCTTCGAAAAGAAAAGAGGAAGAGAAACCCCCTAGTCGTCGACGCCCACTATAGACACCTAAATTTGTGAATGTCTTGCGACATCACCTTGTGAGACATCTTAAAACATTTTGCCCTAGGTCCTTGTCCTAATCCCACTTATCCTTATTTATTTAATTAATTCCCCCTTTCACATGTCTCAAATAATTCAAATAAAATATTTGAATTATTCCCTCACAACACTTCACATGCACAACTAATTTAAATAAACTTTTATTTAAATTAGACTTATCCTACACATGTCACATGACTACAACCCCTCTTGAAGTGGGAAAACCCAATCAATCTTGACCGTTCATATCATTCAAAATAACTTTCGATCTCAACCCTTCATTCAAATCAACCTTTTCTATAAAGCAAGCCTTTCACAAGTTATTTGCATATGGAACATTTGAGTACTATTATGTTGTTGCAGCGGTGAGCAACCAACATTCCTCCATCAACAACCTTTGAAATCTTGTATTCTTATGTGAGGTTGAGAAAAGCAATGGAGATAAATCAGGTTTAGAATGGATTCGGTTTGCATTTGAGTTTATTGTTTTGATTTCCATGTTATCTCATGCTCTATTGTGCTAGTTAGGGTTTGATATCTTGTTGTTTTAGTTTCAAACTTTGATTTTTGCCTTGACAACAAATGGTGAACCTGATGTGAATCTAACATTTTTTGTCAAGTTTTGGTGACTGGATTTTCCAGGTGACCTTCGGAGCTCAAACAGATCTCATCATTGAGACCAGGAGGCCTCGTAGGTGAAAAATGACAGTAAATTCACCTTGTTTTTGCTTTCGACAATTTTTGCAATTTTTTGAAAATTTTTAGGGCCCACAAATCTGTACAGTTCGTATCCATACGGATCCATGCCGTACAGACCTGCAGACCCCCTATTAATACTAATCTTGGTCGATGTTTGTTTTGCAGGCGTAGATTTTGGTTTTAAATTCATGGTTTCTTTTTGTTGCAGTGGTCAGTTTTTATATGATTGCAGGTAATTTTTGTGGTAGAGAAACCCTAGGACTCGCCATTAAAGCTTCCCTGCCACCTGTTGAAGGATCTCATCGACAACCTATAGAAAACCCTCATCGCTACCCTTTTCCTTTTAAAACCTCTGACACCCCCTACTCTCTGCTACGTTGGGCCTGTGTCGATCGGCTTTAAGCCTTGACACCTTTGGTGAAGATCTCTGTCTCGGTCGCTTCTTCTGCTAACCTTCCTTTCATTCTTGTCGCTTAGTCGACTGTGTCTAAAACCCTCCATTGTCGACTGTGTTTGAGCCAAAACCCTAACCTATTGTCGACCACTCCTGTCGACTTACCTTAACACCTCTCAGCCTCTGGATTTCGTGTCACCATCCTCCACCGCTCCTCAGAAACCCCTCCACCACTTTCCCTAACTAGTCCCCTCAAAGCCATCGACAATCCCTAGTCGCCACCGGTGTCTAAACTCCCACTACCACCACTTGCTTCAAAACCTAACACCCTCTACATAAATCCCATCACAGTTTTTAGGCCCCAGTCAACATACCTCTGTTGTGGCTATCCATTGCTCCCTCAACTCTATCAAAGCCCATCCACCGCTCCTGATCCTCCTCGCCACCCGTGCAAATCTCCCGTCGCCTCCAGTCCTCCACCTACTCTCTACCCACTCCATGCCATCTCCACTCTCCCTAACCCTACCTGTCACCGTTTGTAGCCTCCTCAACATCTCTTTACATAGGTCAACAACTTTGTGGCCACTTAGGTGCATTAGATGCTAATCGTTTGGTCACATTTGTGACCAGGCCTACAATTCACCTCACCATTTGCTTTTATTTTTATTTTTCCTTTCTTTTGAGCCTGGGTCACACGGGTGACTAGGGGCCCAAATAAGCCTTTAACCACAACACAAACTGCTAGACTTAACCGCCTAAATTAACCATTACATGTGACCGGACTGTGCTAACAGCTAACGGTCAGTGTCAGTAGTCATGGCCTATCTTGTTCTCCCACATGCCCTAGAGGGGTAATTTTTTTCTTTTCATCATAACTCAGCCATACGGTATCAAAATTTTGCGAACAAGGGCTCATCGGAAAGCTGATTAAACAAACTTTGCAATAGTATAGGTTTTTTAAACAAAGACATCATTTTATCAGGTAAATTTTTGGTCAAAGTCAACACTACATTTAAACTTCAAATGCACATATCTTTCAAATTTTTTGTCCAATTTTCGCAAAACATTTTTTTAAAGTGCTTAGAATTTCATCTAGTTTCTGAGGATACTGTTAGTTTTGTTATCACTGATAAGATGTTTTAGGTATTTTCCAGTTTCACTTTCTTGGCCTTTTCGTCTTCATGGCTTGCAAAGGGGGTTATTTCACTTGATGTTTCATGTTTTACACATTATCATAGAGATTTTATGCTACTAATTTTTTATTTGCAGCATTGTGGCATCCGCTGGGAAATAATTTTCAAGTTGAAACTACTAATGCATTTTTTTGTAGGGTGTCATTTATTTCATGTGCATGTGATTTGTTATCATAGGAATATTTTGATTTGGTGCATAAAACGAACAATATTTTATTGTTTTCACACTTATTTTGGGGCTTAAAAGGAACCACTATCTCCTTTGTTTGGTGATTTTGTTGGTGTTTTGAGGTGTCTATGCTCTTCCCTTGCACATTATGTGATCTTGGGAATCAAAAGCATCTCTCAACACTTTCATTATCACACCAAACTTTTAAAATTCTAAAGTTCAATGAACTTTGTCTAGTGTGGCCAAGTCAAATGTGTATGCTCTCTCCTCGCATCATCATATGAGCTTGGAGATCAAAAGTATTTGCACTTGTGTCACTTTTGTAACCCTTTAGAGAGGCCTACCTTGGTGGGAAAAGAGGTACTCACCCCAAGGGAACAACCTCAAGCAGTACTTTCATTCAGTCTGCTATATAAAAAAGGATAAGGTGAAAGCCAAGTCTAACTAGTATTAGTGCTTACCGTACAGTGCTAGTTCAAACAGAGGCGTACCGTGTGTATATGAGACTCCTAGTAGGACTGGTTAAAGCTTTAAGTATCTTGTTGGACGCTTGTAACATGCCGGTCCCCCAAATCATTACTAGAAACCACTTGTAGAGGCTAAAAACCTTTTTGCTTGCTGGTGCAAGAGGTCGGACCTCCGAAGCTGCCCTACACATACTATTCATTGTGAAGACAGAAATCCCTCAGTTTAGAAGATCTACGGATCTTCGGGTTAAGAGATTTGGTGTGCCCGTGCCGTGGTGGGGGAGCCAATATCACCAATATCTCTAGTTGTCTACCTTGTCTCAGTATATGGAGTAATCCAAGTAGGGACTCAGCAAGTAGAATCCTCTTTCTAGCCTAGGTTGTACAATGCTCACAAGGGTTTTCAAATTGTGATTGCCAAGTGTCTTCTATGCTTTCCAAACACCCTAGTCAACACATTCATTCCAAGTCATCATATCCTAATCACATTCTAATCATATCCTAATCACTCTTCCTAACCACATCTTCCTTGTCATTCCATCCTAGTCTAAACCCTAATCATCCTTATCATTCACATAACCCATATCTTAATCACCCTACTTGTCCTATCCTAATCACATCTTAATTACATTAGCATCATTCCACATCATCCTCTTTCTAATCCAATAGACACTATTCCAAGTCAAACCAACACCTAATCATCATCCTTGTGATTCCACATATCCTAATCCATTTTTATCCTAATCAATCCAAATCATCTAAACTTGTTCTTCCTCAACATCCTAATCATCCCCTTTCTCATCCAATCAATTTCATCCTAATCATTCCTAATCATTCTACATAGTCATCCTCTTTATAATCCAATCAACATCATTCTAATCATTATCCTAATCATATCCAAATTAACTTTGTCCTAATCCATCCAATTCACCCAATCTTGTCATTCCTCATCACCTTAATCACCATTTTTGTAATCACCCTTTCTAATCACATCGTTCAATCAAATTCATCCTAATCACCTCACCCCTAATCATATCCTAATCATTTCCAAGTCATCCTAATCACAACCCTAACCATACCCTAATCATCCCTAATCACCCATCTAATCATCCAATCAATCTCATACTCTATCACATTCCTAGTCATTCCACCTTATCATTACCCTAATCCTAGTCAAGCACTTGTCAACATGGTCCTGATCCTTAGCAAGCCTGTGCCCAATGCTAGGCCTAAGTTCATACTTAGAGGAGGCCATCTCTTTAGTATTAATGATGAGACAAGTCCTAATATTAATCCATCCATATGTCAAGTTCATTCAACATCAACCAACCCCAACCAACATCCCCATCAATTCACGTCACAACAAGAACATGTGAGCCCAAGTCCACCTTTTAAACAAGATCAAATGCCTTTGAGTCCTAATGACACCTTTGACAAGGGGAACATTAGTCTAGCTCATCCACCCTATAAGTACCTTCTACCATTTAATCCTCCATCAAATCCATGTCATAAGTTCAAACATTACAAAAGTAAACCTATGGAGTCATCCAAATCCACTAATTCATCCAACCCCTTTGACCTTCCATCTAATACAAATCCTAATCCTACAACATATTCCACCCCTTTTATTCCTCCACCATGGGAACTTTCCACTCAACCAAATCCTAATCCTGAGCCTACAACTTCATCCCTCATTATCCATCCACTATATTGTCCATCCACACTTAGACTTGCACAAGATGTGACCCATTGGCTACTAGCAAGGAATAACCCATCCCCATGTCAAACACCTATCCTTGAGCCTACCAAAAAACCGTCCAATACCATATCTATTCCTTCAACCCCATCATGCGGTGCACAACATATCAAACCTATATAAGAGTCATCTGCATCCACTTCCACCTGAAGTCAAGATCTATGTCAAGAGCATAATCCTAAGCATGAAGAAACATTAGTCCCTAATTCTAATCAAGATCAATTCCCCTCCATTCAACCCATCCATAACACACTTAATCGTATCTATGATCAAGCTCCTATGTATGATCAAGATTGTACTTATGATCAAGAAGGCCATGATGATCCTCTTAGCAAACTTTATGCATTCTATGGTTAAGAGATTATCACTCCACCTATCCATGATCCACAAACATCCACTCCCCATGATGAGACAAGTGGCTCCCAAGCACACATAGATGATCAAACCAATAGCGTGGATCTTAGTGAACATAATGCTAGTCAATATCCTAATGGTCGTTCCACATCCACTATTGACCATGATTCAAATCCAACATATCCTATTGGTCTCACCATTTTCATCCATGAATGTTCTTCCTTAGGACAACAACTACCATTATCCACCACCTCACCTTCTCCATCCAATAATGAACTCAAGTCTAGTGTTCCGAACATATAGAGTCCCATTGTCTATCGCATACTCCAAAAAATGAACTACCAAGGTAAAGGCCTAGGCCTTCATGAATAAGTTATTTTGGAGCCTATACATGTCAAAGTTCCTCCACACTCACATGGCCTTGGATATACACCCCAAGGTAAACAATCTAGAGATGTTGGTACATCCTCCATGCCTCATAAGTCCACCACATCTCATAACAAACTCTATCATGTACCTAAAACATATGTGGTCAAAAGCATGTGACCATACACCTTCCTCCCTCCTATTTACCTCCACTACTTCCAACTCCTAATATCCCTCCATCCACTTTACCTCCACTTCTTCCAACTCCTAATTTCCCTCCATCCACTTTACCACCACTTCTCCCAATGCCAAATCCATCAATTTACAAATTCCCTCAAATTCCTAGAATCATGATCAATCTATGCACACATCGTCTAAATGTGAAGCTTCCACCAAACCCATGGGATTCAAAAGAAAAAATTTGGATGCCTCCTTTCATAAAGCCAAAAATCCTAATTATCCTCATACCTTAGGGCATCAATTCAAAAATTCAAAGAAAAATCCATCTAAAAAGCTACCCAAGCCCATACCTTCAAAAGAAAAGTCAAAAACTAAAATGGTTTGGGTCCCTAAGCAAAAAGAAGTCAAGTCAAATGAGGCATCCTCTTCCATCCAAAAATCCCAATCCATTCAAAATTCTCAAATTCCTTCACCTCATAAATCCCACATCCAAAGCAAAAATCATAAAAATACCACGGCTATGTGGGTCCCTAAATCACTCAATCAACCATCTCCTAAGCAAACATCCGCATTGCTTCCTACACATCCATCAAATCAAAAGATTCAATGTTTATCACAATGTGTGCAACCATTGGTCACGATTCCTTTCCATACCTCCATCACCCCATCATCCAACTATTATCCTACATGTCTTTCCCATCCTATCCCTATGGTCCATGCTTTTACATAAACCTTACATCCATCCTTGTGCATGAATCCATCCATAATCCATATCATAATCCACTATCTGACCATACCTAATCCATATCATAATCCATTATCTTTCCATGCATAAACCCTCCATAATCCACTATCTACATAATCCATCTTCCTTTCATGCACTCCCTTACCAACATCAATTAGCATAATGACATGGTCCATGTGATGACATCCATCTCTAATGGGACTATCACCTTTCATGGAACTAGACACCTCAGTCCCTCCTATCCATACTCCCCTATCCATCCAAAAAATCCAAAAAGTAAAAAAAAATTCAAAATTGTAAAGAGCAACCCCTTCGTCCAATGGTGAAAGCCACCCTTGGTGGCACCTTGGATAAGTACCATGATGAAAACCTGGCAAACAGGGGTCATGTGTAGGTTGATCTTCTATGCAACTTACACTTGGGGGCACATTGTCTCATCCAACTTGTCATTTCCTTCCATACCATTTTCATACCATCCTACCATCCTTATCACTCGCATACATATACCTATCATATTGGGTCCACTCATCCTAATCTTCCCTTCCTCTTTTGATCTTGATAAAGATTGGGGATAAAATGTTGACAAATATTTTGGATATCTCTTGATATACCTCATCCCTTTCCAAACGATCCTATCATTACTATTGTCATAAGATTTTGTCATGTCAAATCTTAAGCATTCCACCCAGAATGGGGCATGTTATTCCTATGTGGCATAGTCCTTGGAGATCACATCCTTCCTCTCTTACGCATACATCCTTTCCCTCCACTATCGCCCATACTTTTATCTATCCATCCTACATCCATCCTTGCACCTAGACTTGGTTCTCCCTTGTCATTGGTATCTAGAACAAAGGCTATCAAAATTGTCATCCAATGCCATTCCCCCAAAACATTCCCAAAACACAAAAAAAAAAACCAAAACATTTCAAAAACAAAAATAAAATCAAAACATTCAAAAATACAAAAAAATCAAAACATTTCAAAATATAAAAAATCATCATCATCAAATCAAAATTCCAAGCAATAAACTCAAATGCAATTCATCCTCTATCCATACCAATCAAGGTAATCAATCTTGCCAAATTATCCAATTGCATCAATGGTCTTGATCCTAATCTTGATGTAAACCAAATCAATCAATCAATCGATCGATCATTAATCAAATCCTAGTGTTGATTCACATGGCCAACAACACTGGTGTGAATCAATCAATCAATTGTCTTAGACAAGATGTTGCATTGTCGAAACCAGACCAGGCATCTTATACGACATGTTTCATTTCCTGAAACCAGACGTCATCATTATCAATAATAATCAATCAATCAATCATTGGTTTACAACTTGATAGGGGCAATAACTTATTTGTTTTTGAGTCATTTGTGCATGATTGTTTGCTTGCTTGTGTGTTATCATTTATCTTGCATTTGAATCAAACCCATCAAAACTTTCCAAAAATACAAAAAAAATCAAAACATTCAAAATCCAAAAAAATCAAAAACATTGCAAAAATACAAAAAAATCAAAATATGCCCAAAATACAAAAAAATCAAATATCCAACAAAAATCCAAGAAATAAAATCATTTCATAAAATCAATCCAATCGTCAATTCAATTCATCAATCTAATCAATCAACTCATTCATCAATCACATCAATTCTTCAATTCCATTATTCTAATCAATTCTCAAATTCTCAATCTAGTCACATTCTTCAAACCAATTATTTAGTTCAATCCAATCAATCCATCACCAAATCAAATCAATCTTCCTCAAATCAATTCAACTCATTCAAAACTAATCATCAAATCAATCAATTCTTCCATTCAATTCAATTCCTCCAATCCCATCATCAATTCACTTCATCAACATCATTCCATCAAATCAATCAATCATCCAAACCAAATCAAGTCAATCCAATCCAATAAACTCAAATGCAAATCAATCATTAATCCATACCAATCTTGTCAAATTATCCAATCACATTCAATTGTCTTGATCCTAATCTTGGCGTAAACCAAATCAACAATCAATCAAATCCTGGTGTTGATTCACATGGCCAACAACACTAGTGTCAATCAATCATATCAATTGTCTTATATAGGATGTTGCATCGTCAAAACCAGACCAGGCGTCTTATACGACATGTTTTATTTCCTGAAACCAGGCACAATCTTCAATCAATCAATCAATGGTTTACAACTTGACATGGGCAATACCTTATTTGTTTTTGTATCATTTGTGCATGTGTGCTTGCTTTCTTGTGTGTGTTATCATTTTTTCTTGCATTTGTATCAAAGCCGAATCCGACCCAGCAAATATTCATATACCTTGGTCCTTATACCTTGATGCATAAAGTCTAGTGCTATATCAAACATCATGGTTACTCACCTTCATTGCAGCATAACGCATCCTTCCCTTTTTTCTATCCATTCCCTTATCTTTTGCCTTTGACCAATCCATTTCATTTCGAGAGCATACCCGTGTTTGTCCAACTCGCCTATCCTCTCGAGGGGGTATCATCATCCTATTCTATCATCGTCAACATATTTCCTTAGCTTCTTTGAAATGATGTTACTTGGTCGCAACATCATCTCAAAGAGGGACAAAATGTAGACACCTAAATTTGTACATGTCTTGTGACATCACCTTGTGAGATATCTTACAACATTTTGCCCTAGGTCCTTGTCCTAATCCCACTTATCCTTATTTATTTAATTAATTCCCCCTTTCACGTGTCTCAAATAATTCAAATAAAATATTTGAATTACTCCCTCACAACACTTCACACGCACAACTAATTTAAATAAAATTTTATTTAAATTAGACTTATCCTACACATGTCACATGACTACAACCCCTCTTGAAGTGTGAAAACCTAATCAATCTTGACTGTTCATATCATTCAAAATAATTTTCGATCTCAACCCTTCATTCAAATCAATCTTTTCTATAAAGCAAGCCTTTCACAAGCCATTTGCATATGGAACATTTGAGTAATGTTATGCTATTGCAACGGTGAGCA
This sequence comes from Cunninghamia lanceolata, assembly GCA_027924645.1. Taxonomy (NCBI): domain Eukaryota; kingdom Viridiplantae; phylum Streptophyta; class Pinopsida; order Cupressales; family Cupressaceae; genus Cunninghamia; species Cunninghamia lanceolata. The sequence goes on from BSBN01001866.1 coordinate 229,976, forward strand.
ACCAACATTCCCCCATCAACAACCTTTGAAATCTTGCATTCTTATGTGAGGTTGAGAAGAGCAATGGAGATAAATCAGGTTTAGCATGGATTTGGTTTACATTTGAGTTTATTGTTTTGATTTCCATGTTATCTCATGCTCTATTGTGCTAGTTAGGGTTTGATATCTTGTTGTTTTAGTTTCAGACATTAATTTTTGCCCAGACGACACCCGCAACACTTAGAAACTCTTATGAAATCCTGTCGGACCTCGGCAATTGGGCCTTCTGCCTACAACCTACAAAAAGGAAGGGAGAAAAGAAACTTCCTGATTGCTGACGCTTGAAAGACTCAGAAGAATTTGAGCTTCATCAAACTTTGGCCATTAGGCCCTCACCCTTCCGCCTGCCTCGAAAAAGAAGGTAGACCGCCACTCTGACCTCTGACACCTGAAACACTTAGGCATTTTTCCAAATTACCAAAGGGGGATTCGGAGCCGATAGGAAAGGCACGATGGAAAAGATAACCTCGAAACTCCAAAGCTCTGAAAAAGGCAGAAAATATAAGGAAAAATCTAGGAAACTTTGGACTTAGCCATTTTGTGGGCTTTTTTCTTGCACTTCAAAAGGAAAACTCTTAGGAACTTTTGGAGGGAACCCATCCAAAATAGTCTCATATTAGATATAAATGATGGGTTCAACAACAAAGGCACAAAGTAGGATCCTGATGAATTTGGGGCAAAATTATGCAGGTTTTGGGGCATGGAAAATAGGAGTCAAACAATACCAATCCAAAGAACACAAGCATCAAATCCAAGTGATAACAAAGGCTCCAAGCTGCTTCCAAGGTAAAAACTCACATGACTAGAAATAGAACCCACAACAAATGCTAATACATCTAACCATCCATACCTCAAAAGGTATCTGACAATATTAGTAAACTCACGCCAACAACATATCCAACCCATAAACTACAATCACAATCTCCATGTTTAAAACATGTCAATGAAGAACATACACATCTAGGAGCTCCCACTACATGGGTAATGTCAAATCTAAAAACAGATCAAGGCATACCAAGTCTACCAATCAACACTCATACAAAGGTGTGGCTAATGATCAAAACCATGTAGTAACAAAGAACAATCACAATGATACACACATGAAACACAAATTGCTATATCCTCCCTCACAACTAGTCTCCATACTCTCCCAAGTTCTCCACACTCAACAAATGAAAAGAGATTTAAGAGCCCCATGTTGTTACTAAAAATAATGAAGTGGAATAAAAATAGATGACCACAAGCCTCGTGATCATAATGACTTGATACAAACCTCAAATCCAATGTCATGTGAACATGTGAACCTCCAACGAGAAACACAAGACCAAAGAGAGTAAACATCTAAATCATATCACATCTCATGTCCTACCAACACCTCAAAGTGCTAAGTTGTGTCAAGTATGATCTCCTTTACAACCCCAAATGAAAAATATTAACAACACCCAACCATTCAATCTCATAGATCAATCATACAATGTGAATCAATAGACCAAACAAGATGTAAGCCTCTCAAGCCAAAGGAATATCAAACCCAAATATCCATTCCCAAAACCAGGAATAAGCCCAACAACATCTAAAATCCTCATAAAAGGCATCATAAATCAAACTCATATGCACAAGGATATAACCATGCCAAAAACCCCTCAAATGAACCCTCTAGAACCAACAACCATAGCTCAAGATCCATATCCATGAGAAGATAAAGCATAAAACACAATGCATCTGAAAAAGATGGGCAATACTTATCAAATGATTATTTGTCAAGTAGACCAAGAGAGGGGAATTGGAATGCTCCTTTAGGATACACCAAGCCACAATGACTCTCTCCAAGAATAATCTCCTCTAAGGTCCATTAATGAACTCATGTCCATATCTAGGTGAAGGCTCCTTAGACTTCCTATCGAAACCTCCAAAGAGTAATCATCTCAACAAATGTCTCTAAACCCAAGAGAACTCTAGCCTCACTCAAGTCTCCAAGTATCCATGAGCACCTAGAACTGATCAATCCATGCTAAGATCCAAATGTAACACTGCACTATCATGAAGTTCCCAAGCACATGACCAATGTACTCAATACCAAGAGAACTAACTAGACCATTGTCAAAGATCCCACTACACATTTGCATAATCTAGGAACACATCATGAAATCATGATGTAACATCTCCCCAAAAGAAGCTCGTATGTCCCAAATGAACATATATGCTCCTAAGAGCACCCATATCATGCCAAGACTACAAAATAGAAAGAACTAGAGTCCTCCATGACACAATATCACATCATGGCCAAAGCTCCCACATGACATCATGATGAACATCTCCTAACTAAAGATCATCTGTGGCCCCAACACAATCAAAGAACTCAATTGCAACATCAGGAGCTCCCAAAGAGTAAAGTAAAACCATGATCACCAAGAGAAGATAACCATATCTAGTCAATAGAACTCAAGATGTCAAAGTACTCTCACTGCATACAAGAATCATAATCCAAGTGCCTCTCCATGATACCCACAACCACTATAGAAGATTATCCATCACCTCATGATGAATACACATCACTACCAAAACTCCCACTGAACCTTGATCTACCAATCTATTCATGGCATCGTGATAACCAACATGCTACTAATCCCAATAATCGACTATCTAGGTACTCTAATCATCCATCCTCTCATCCCAATGCAACATACTAATGCATAAATGACCACAGACAAGGCTAAATAATAAATCCTACATCAACACTGAAAAGACTTGTCGATATAGACACTCCACATCCAAGTCATCACTACAACCAATGGGTGATCAACCCACAAAACTACATTCATAGATCTCAAAAAAATGAAACATGCAAACTCATCATCACATCAGTAACTTGCAAACTGAGATAATAAAGAAGACAACCTATAGACCTCAAGACTCGAACACTGAATCAACCCTAGATCCAATTTTCCAAACAAGTCCACAAATGAGTAACCATAGTCAAGGAACCAAACAAGCATCTAGGAGATAAAAATAACCTCCTAACACTGAACCACACCACCACCTATAATCATGAATCAATCAATACCACAACCAAAACCTGCCAACTGCATACATGATTGTGTAGTGCCAATTCTCAATCATACATGCATATCCATAACACCATAATCATCACCATTTTTGTACCTATACTCAGCTCCCATTGAACTAAGACTCTTAGTCTCACACACATATCAAGCATGCCCTCAAACTAAAAGACAACATGTGTACTTGTCTCCATCAAAGTCAACACTCTGAAAACACCTGTAAACCTATATCAAGAAGCATCAAATCTGATAACCTACTAGACCATCATATTAGTCTCAAAAACATGCACTTCCGCAAGTTTTCGCCCACTAATTCATCTAGATGCTCACACAATCACACCCCAAATCTCAAGCTCCTACAAGTTCTCAAACAAGTATAATCCTCTCTCTACTCATCCAAGTGAAAATCCACCTAATCCACTATGTAGTACACTACAAATGCTCTCCATCGGCGATTCAAAATTTAAAATATGATTCGACATACTCAAGATATAACTTGTTAACCATTTTGGAGTAATGTCAACTTTAGGCACTAAATTTTGACACAAATAGAAAAATTTGATGACCAACCCTATATCGTTATGTAATGCTCATAGAGAGCTTTCCGACACCTATAAGAAGTAAAAAATATGATATTTTTGGCTGAAATTTTTTCCATGTGGAAGAGAAACGCCCTTTAAGGACTATAAGGGGCTAGATCATGTCATATTTGTATAGTTTGTTGATGTTGTAGTGGTACTTGGGTGGCACGCTGGTGGTGGGTTGCGTGGTGGTGGTGCACGGATGGTGTAATGGCAAAGATTTGGTGGTAGACTTCAAATTAGTTTTAATTCCAATTAAATGTTTCAATTTCAAAAGTCTTTGATTATGGACCATAGAGGAAATTTAAATCAGTTTAATGTTTCAATTTGAAATCCCTGTAGGAGGCTTAAGGACTAGTTGGCTTGACTGGGGGCCGAAGGCCTTGTCGGTCATGATGTACACTAGCTAGTTGGGGCCTACCACTAGTGTTGACAAAGCTCTGTCAATGTGTACCTATCATCTATAAACCCATACCTTCACTATCAACAGTTCACGCCTGCCATGACTATCACCTATCCATGTGGGGGGTTCCTGCCCAATGGGTGCCCCCCATGAAAATTTTAATTTTTTTTAAAATATTTTGCAAACTTCTCCATATGATATTCTAAAAATATTCTTTGTCAATTGTACCTTGCGTTTGACCGTGATTGCACTGTACATTATGGAATTTGTACGACCATACAAAAATATTCCCTACACAATTCCATCTAGGGATGGTTGAATTTTTTGTGTCCAAACATAGTCAAGTTTTATATCAAAATATATATTTTTAGGCCTTCTCGACTCTATGGTGAGGTCTTTTTTTCTAGGAAGCATCTATAAAAATCTCACCTCCAAAACCCCCACAAAAAGAGCCCTAACAAAAAAACCATTTACCAAATCTCTATCGAACCCTAGATTTGCAAAAACCCAAGTCTGTAAAAACATCTGTGACCTTGAAAATTCCTTCATTCTCTTTCTACATTTTCATGAATTCAACTATGCACAAGAATATACTCATACCAAGGTTTACAAATACTTGGGAGATCTCCCACAACCTAGCAACTAGGCTCTAACATCACTTGAAAGGAAAAATTAAAGCAATATAAACATTTCCACATAACTCCAAGATAGACAACTATGTAAACAAGTACTTAGAATCCACCATGCAAAAGAATAGACAAACGTATCATCAAGATGACAGAAGATATACCCTAGGAAAACCCTCAAGAGGGAAAAACCTAGCAAACATTAAAATACACTTACAGAGTTTCCTTGAACACTTCTAAAACATCAAGCTCCTCCAATGAATCCTCCATGTGTCCAAGCAAAATGGGTAACCATGTAACCACACATCCCATGCCATGCTTCACATATGCACTCGTTAGGATAGCTCAATACAAATGACAACTAATCTCAACCACTTAACATGTGCTTGCTTTTATAGAATCAAGCTCACACAAATACAACCATGGTATTGACAATATTTAATGTGGTTAAACAGATCTCCTAGATACACCACAAAAAAAAAATTTACATAATTAAAATAATCCATTTCTTATGCAAGGTGTACAACAGCCTTTTCCTAACTAGAACACTAAACAATGAGAAATAGACTCTAAAATATCATGTCTCAACCCCACCCATTGATTAAGCTAACAAAGATCTATGTGCATCTTCTTCACCCCAAGATGGGATAAATAAGATGCACAATGTGCCTCAATGAAAACTATTGTGCAAAGATCTCCATGTATAGGAACATAAATATGACCAAGATATTAGAACAAACCACAAATCTCTAATACATAACCCACAGGCTTTCTCTTTAGGAATCTCTATAAATAAAACTCTCTACATACCTCCTGATACCAAGCATTACCATGAAGTTGCTCTAAGATACAACTCAAGTCTATGCTCAAAGTCGTAACTAATATCTCATGATGTCACCTGCTCAAATAATCTGCTATAACATTCTCCTCCCCTTTGATGTCCTAGATATTAAAGTCATACTCACATAAGAACTCCATCCAACATTGTTGATGGGCATTCAAGTTTAGCTACGTGAATATGTACCAAAGGCTATGATGATCAATACATAGCTCAAACTAATAGCCAAGGAGAAAGTGCTTCTAATGCATAAGCATATGGACTATTATTGTAAGCTCTTGTGTATGAGGTAACTAAGCTCATGGTTCTTGAGCTTCCATGACTCCTAGGTAATCATGCAACCCTCCTACATGAGGACCACTGCAAACCCTCTAAAGATGCATATGTGCACACAACAAAATTTATGACTAGATTTGGCACTAGTAGTATGGGTGCACCAGTAAACCACTTCTTGAGAACCTGAAAGGATCTCACACTCCTCTAACCAAATAAAATTCTTCTCTATTACTAAAGTGAAGTAATAGGGTAGGCTACCCTTGAGAAACCCACAACAAAGTGGTAATAGTACCTTGGTAGACTCATAAAATTTTGTACCTCAAAAACATTAGTTGGTGCTAGCCACTCTATTATAGATCAAATCTTCAGCAGATCCATTGAGATACCATTTCTTGAGATGACATGTCCCAAGTATTGTACCCCACTCTTAAATAAGTCACACTTTTCTATATTACCATATAATTGGATCCATCTCAAACACTACAACACTTGGCACAAGTAGACTTCATGCCCTCCATATTCTATGAGTAAATTAGAATATCATCAAGGAAGATACTAAAAAACAATCAATATAAGTATAGAACACTCCAGGCATGAGGCCCATGAATACTAATGGTGCACTTGTCAATCCAAATGAACCACTATGAACTCATAATGTGCATACCTAGTACAAAATGTTGTTCGATGGATATTTGTCTATGCTATCCCCAACTAACGGTAACCTTTAAGATTAATTTTGGAGTATGCTTTGAGTCCCCTCATATGATCAAATAAGTCATCTATCTAAGGCAAAGGGTACTAGTTCTTCACTGTCAACTTATTCAACTTCCTATAATCAATGCAAAGATGAAGATACCCATCTTTATTCTTAATGAAGATGATTAGTGCACCGCAAGGGGATACACTAGGATGACTATAGCCCTTCTCCAAGAGATCCTCCAACTATAGTTTGAGCTCATTGAGCTCTTGAGTGGTCATCCTATATGATCCTCATGAAATAGGCTTCATGCTAAAAATCAAGTTCACATGAAGCTCCAACTCTCGCTTCAACAACATACCCATAATTACACTTGGAAACACATACATACTCATGTAAGAGGGGTTGCTTATCAAGTGACACCTCCCATACCTCTCTCTCTAATCTATCACTAAACATGATGGTAAACATTTGGCATCCCTTATGCAAGCTCTACTTCAACTATATAGTAGATATTGTGCAAAGAGAAACGAGTCTCTAAAATCCTAAAAAAATTCATGCTCACCAATGTCATCACAACACTCGATCACATTTTGGCAACAATAAATCCTTACTTGATGAGTGTCAAGCCAATCCATACCTAATACAATATCATATGATATGATAAATAGGTCAATTGTGATGGTGAAGGCTCCATCTCCCTAACACACATCCACACACAAGAGAATCCATACCTGTTTGGCACTTGAGGCCAACTCTACCTGCCAAGTATCCCCCTACTTAGATTCCATTGGCCCACATCACTACACTAAAGAATGTGAAATGAATGAGTCTAAATCTCTCAAATCAAACAATATAAAACTCTATCTTGATGCTCAACCTAATAGTTTTTTATCACAATGTATACCTTGTGAGATCTATCAACATCACTTATAGTTGGCTCTAATATTTCTACCCTTTGAATAACTACTAGTACTAAAGCACATTGAGGATAATCCCATGCCAAAAGACCCACCACACCACATGTGAAATCATTGTCACTATGAAGACCTCTTTGTGTTGGTGGTCTACATGACCGCTAAAAGGTAGACTCACTAGCACTAGCCTAGCCTTCATTGAAGGAATGGTGTGGAAGTGGCATACTCCCACCCTAAGAATGTGTTCATATCCAATCTCTACAAGCACATAATCATGTATTCCCCTAGGTTGATCTTCCTATGATCCATGTTGGGGCTTAAGTATTTACGATTGCTATGGCTACTACTATTGTGGAGCCCTGGGAAGTAAATATGGGGATCTAAAACCTTCTTGAGATGCATCTTGACCCCTAAAAATGTAGCAATAGACTAAAATGGTGTACCAAAGTGAATTCTATCTCACGCTCTATTCTTCCTAGCACAGTCTCCTAAATCTTAGCTTTCACCATAGCTACACCCATATTCATTTGTCCTATCAGACAAATAGGTTCTAATGTGGTTGGGATTAACCCTCTTACAAAAAAATTAATGAGAATATTCTTTTTAGTGTTATAACTTGCATAGCATGACAACTCAAAAAACTAGTTCTCATACTAAGCAACCATCAAAGATCCCTACCAAAGATCATGAAACTCATTTATACATTGTTACTAAAACTTCTCAAATAGGTAACACCTCCTAAAATTTTCTAGAAAGAGATCCCAAGTCATTGTATTAGTATCCACATGGATCCTTCACTTGTCCTACTCCCATCACTTCGATGCAAAACCACACAATAATAAAATAGTGAAACAAGCCTTAAATTTGTTATCATAGGGAGAATCACAAAGCACTTGGATAGACCAAGGAACCTGTTAGGAAAGGTGTCTCAACCTTTCATCATAATGTTAAGAATGTAAAAAAATATAATTTCTAGGCTATAGAACAAAAAACTCAATTTTTGGGCTATAGAGGTCATTTTTTTCCCTAGAAAATTTTGAAATGGGTTGTAATTGACAAGCTAGTTATAGGGACATAGATCTCTTCAAAATATGCAATGTTTAAAAAAATGGGCTCAATCAACTTCCTAGATCAAAAGTTATGGCCTCCAAAAGTTTGGCCTCCCACATCAAAAATGTAAAGCATCTATGACACATAAGAGAGTTGTAAGAGGGAGTTACACTTGTTGACCAACTTATGTGCATGTTATGAAATGTCATAAGGCATATTTGAATGGAGATAATGGAGCCAAAATGGAGCACCCAAGTTGGTAGTGGATTATGACAAGGTTATGGCAAGTGGAAAGAATATGTTATTTTTAGCACATGGACTCATCTTGGGTGTTGGAATTTTAACTAGGGATATGGGCACCACATTTTGGGTGGTTAAAGCTCATGGTTTCCTAATTATCATTTGATGGTTTCATGTATTTATTCTCCTATTTATTTGGTGCTTGAGATTGAGGTTTTGATAATGCATTTTGTAGGTACTATTATGTTGCTAGAATTACTCCAGATCTCTTACTGGTGATACTTTTGTAAAGGCTTAAACTTTGCAAGTGTATTGTAACCATTAATTATTTAATAATACATTGAGTGTCTTTGGGGTGTGGGGTTTTCTCCCAAAAGGGGTTTCCCCACCTAAATCATTGTATTATGGTATATTGCTTTGCATTTATTTCCTTGTCATTGTATGATTAGTTTAATTTTATGCATACCTCCTTTCATAGATTAGTGTAGGAAGCATATTCCACACCTCTACTTCCTTTCATTTGGTTACCTCATATCTTAGGTGTTAGGGACAAGGTTTTTTGTCTTAATCTTGGATTGAGTGGGAGCTTGGGCACAAAATGATATTGTTGCAAGAATAATGGAAAGCACATCAAGGATAGAGATAGAGTTCATGGGCACTAACTTTGAGCTTTAGAAGCTCAGGATGGAGGATATGCTTGTAGACAAAGATCCATGGGTTGCAATATCTGAATCCAAACCCGTTGCAATGAATCAAGCTAGCTAGGACATATTTGATAGAAATGTAAAGGTCCTCATTAGGATATATTTGGTAGACTCTATTTTGTTAAATGTACATCAAGAAGCCATTGCAACAACTCTTTGGAACAAGTTGGGAGAGATTTATCAAGCTAAATCCTTGGTAAATAATCTTTTCCTAAGAAAGAAGTTGTATACCCTCAGCATGGAGGATGGTGGTTATGTGGTCAGGCACCTGAATGCATTCAATATGATTGTGACTTAGTTGCACTCGATTGGAGTGAAGATGGAGGAGGATTATTGCATGACACTAGTATGTTCTTTTCCAGACTTGTAGGATCACTTGGTGATGATAATCAAGAGTAATACCTTTAAACTCAAGATGGATGAGGTAGTTGATAGATTTTTCCCATAAGGGTGCAATGCAGTGGTTAGTTCACATAGTTGTTGTGTTGGCCACCAAGGTTCAAAGCCCCGCTAGGACAATGAGCTCATAGGCCATGGGCCTTCACTGGTTTTTCATGATCATAGGAAATGTGCGTTCACTAGGCTGGCATGCTCATAATATGTGTGCCTTTGCTAGGCCGATGAGCTCATGGGTTTGAACAAGGTGATAATGCCTCGAGGACTGAGACCCCCAGTAGAGGTTTCGATGATAAAGACATGGGAAGAGATCCCCCGTAAGGGTCTCTCTAGCCTTGGACCAAGCTAAAAACATGAGTTTCCCCAACAACAAAAAAATTGGATGAAGTAGTTGCATCATTACTTTTGGAGGAGATATGGAGATTAACTTCTAAATCAGCTAAAGAGGCCCTAGTTTTTCATGGAAGATCAAAAGAGAAAGGCAAGAATAAGGACAATAAGAAAGATAAGTTTATATCCAAATCCCATGGGAGATACAAACCTTTTGGAAAGACCAAGGTTAAGTGTTAGAAATGTGGAAAGCCTGGGAATTTTAGAAGAGACTACAAGGAGGAGAAAAAGAAAAAGAAAAATGATTCAAATGGATGAGTTTGAAAAGACTCAGGATGATGGAAATGCCTTAAAACAACACATCTAATGGAAGGCGCATGGTTGATAGACTCTAGATCTTTCTTACATATGACCTCAAGGTTGGTTTTCAAAGTATGAAGAATATGATGGTAGGAAGGGTGTACCTTGGAGAAAACTCTCACTTGAAGATTGTTGGCCATGAAAGAGTCTTGATATGATTCCTTGATGGATGCGTGAAGGGGATCAATGGTGTGCTACATATCATTCGTTTGGCATAGAACCTACTTTCAGTTAGTAATCTTAATGATGCAGGTGTGCAGGTTGTTTTCTCTAGTTGAGGGTGTAAGATGGTATGAGGAGCTATGGTGCTTTCTAAGGGTGTTTGTGTGGGTGCTCTATTTTAACTAGATGCATGAACAATTTAGTGTAATAGTTATTTTGTTCTTGTAGTGAAGAGATATGAAGAATCTACACCTTCACCATTAGAACTAGCAACAAGGAGTGTCACATTTACTTCTGATGATAGTGCTCTCTAAGTACCTAAGGGTGATGTTGCTTCAGAGACCAAGTTACCTGCAAAGAAAACAATGTTGTGGCATTAGAGAATGGTCATCTAGGTGAGAAGGGTCTAAGGAACTTGAAAAATAAAAACATTGTAGAGGGTTTAAACGACTGTGCTCTTGAGTTTGATTTTTGTGAACATTGCATATATGAAAAATAAAACCACATTATTTTACTCAAGTTCTCATAAATCTTCAGGGGTGTTGGATCTAATTTATTTTGATGTTTTTGGTCATGTAAATGTTCCTTCAGTTTCAAATTTGTTATATTATGTATCTTTCATAGATGACTATTCTAGAATGACATGGGTATATTTCCTTAGAAGTAAATATGAAGTCTTTGGTAATTTTAGAGAGTTTAAGGCTCTTGTAGAAAATTAGATTGGCAAGAAGATTAAGGTTTTAAGAATTGATAATGCTGATGAGTTTTGTGCTATGGACTTTGATAGATTCTATAGGGAGCGTGAGATAGAGAAAAATAATACAACTCCATATACCCCTTAGCAGAATGGAGTTATAGAAAGAATGAATAGGACACTAATGGAGAGGGATAGAAGCATGCTTAGTGGAGCTGGCTTGGAATATAATTTATGGGAAAAAGTGGTTGCTACGGCTTGTTACCTAATTAACAAGTCTCCTATATCAACTCTTGTGGATAAGAATCCTATGGAGCCTTAGTCGGGAAACAATCCCTCATTACAACTTCTTAACATGGTTTTTGGTTGTGAGGCATATGCTCATGTACATAAGGAGAGGCATTCAAAATTGTAGAACAAGGTAGTTAAGTGTATCTTTATCAACTATACTATTGGTGTGAAAGGATACAAGCTTTGGGATCCTATGGCTGGGAGAGTTTTGTACAATCAAAGTGTTATTTTAAAAGAGTTTAAGTCTTCTCCTACAACTTTGCAGCCAAAAGAGGATAAGAAGAAGGTTGTGGTATAACTACCCCCAAAGATTGCTAAAGTTGAACTAGAAGCTCATAAAAAACATAAAGAGGAGGAGAGCTTAGATAGTTTCGAAGAGGAGATAGAACCTCCACCTTAGCTCTTGAGGAGGTCCACTCAACATAAAAGCAACCAGACATGTATACTCCTTTTGATTGGAGATGTATTTTTTCTTTGATTACTAACATAGATGATCCTAGAACTATGATGGAGGCATTGGGTATGGATGATTATGAGTGCCAGAGAGTGATTATGGATGAGGAGATGGCTGCATTGAAGAAAAATCACACATGGGACTTAGTACCTTTGTCTGATGGTAGGAAATCCATTGGTTGTAAATGGGTGTTCAAAAGGAAGATCGGTTCTAATGGCAGTGTTGAGAAGTCCAAGGCTAGACTACTTGTGGAGGGATATTCCTAGGTTGAGGGAATTGATTATGGTGAATTTTTTTCTCTAGTTGCTAAGCTGACATCCATTTGGTTCTTATTATTTATTGCAATAGCCTTTGATCTTGAGATTGAGCAAATGGATGTAAAGATAATTTTTTCTCATGGTGATTTGGAGGAAGAGATCTACATGACACAATTAGAGCACTACCCAGAAGAAGGTAAAGAATCTTTGGTTTGTAGGTTGAAAAAGTCTTTGTATGGTCTCAAATAGTCTCCTAAGATGTGGTACTAGAAGTTTGATTTCTTTGTGTTGGGTTTGGTATTTCTGAGATTCAAATTAGATCATTGCATCTATTATAAGATGGATAGTGATTAATTCCATGTTATTTTTGATAATAGTAAAGATGTGATTTGTGACTTGAAGTCTCACCTTTCAACATAGTTTGAGATGAAGGACTTAGGGGTTGTCATATGTATTTTAGGCATGGAGATTAGAAGAGATAGAGAAAATAGAAAGCTTTGGTTAGGTCAGAGCAAGTATGTGAACTCAGTGTTGGAGAGATTTAGCATGACAGTTTGTAGACTATTATGTGTTCCTATCTCAATGGGAACCAAATTATTTGTAGAATAGTGTCTAACTTCACCTAGTGAGATGGAAGACATGGCTCAAGTACCTTATGCTAATGTTGTTGGTAGCTTGGTGTATACTATGGTCTGTACAAGACTAGACATTGCTCAAACAATAGGAGTATTGAGCCACTTTATTGCTAATTCTAGACGAGATCACTAGGATGCACTTAAGACGGTCTTCAAATATTTGTGGGGTACCTCTGAGTACTCTATTTGTTATCATGGTGATTCTACAAGGAACCAACATTTAGTAGATATTTATGGATTCATGGATTTAGATTGGGTAGGATATGTTGGTAGAAAAAGATCCATGAGTGGATATGTGTTGAGTTTATTTGGTGGTGTTATTAGTTAAATGAATAAACAACATATTGTGGTCACTTTGTCCACTATAGAGGCTGAGTACATGGCATCTAATCATGCCTATAAGAAATCCATCTCGCTTAAGAGATTATGTTGAGATGTGGGGTTGAGTCAAGGAGCTATTTGAATTTTTTTGTGATAGAGTGCCATGCGTCTAGCAAAGAACTTAGCCTTTCATGTGGCGACGAATCATGTTGATGTCCAGTACCATTTTATTCGCAACATAATAGAGAATGGGATGGTGAGGATGGAGAAAGTTGACACTTTGTAGAATGTTTTAGATGCATTGACAAAGCCTATGAGCATAGAGAATTTTAGGCGGTGTTGTGAGTCTATGGGCCTCTCAGCCCCTAGCAATTAATTGATAGTGTTGGTGGGTAATCCCACAATAATGTGTCCCACTTTTTGCCCAAATGATGCAGAGCACATAGTGGAAGCATTCAAATTGATCAACAAACTTGATCGGTGTGAGGGTGGCTTAAGTCTTGACGATCAATTCTCATCGGCTAAATAGACCCTATCGACCACCTTACTATTTCTCTGACCAATCTATCAACTCTCTCCGACAGTCAACTCCACTCAGTCTTCGGAGAGACTTCCTCTATCAGTGGTGTCTCCAAACCTCCTGTCGATACCCTGATGGCAGTTATCTTTCCACTAGCCCTAACCATGGCGGTTAGTCGTGGCCTTGTCAGCTAGACTTAGATCATCGACGACCACTTGTGAACTCCAGTTGATGTACCAATACACTTGACATCGCATTGACCATCCCCTGACTCTTCGGCGTGACACATATCATTGGCCAACCCAAAGACTATTCTGCTGACACACCAATCACCCCGATGGCTCCTTTAAACCACATTCGTCAGTGAGACTCCAAACGTTGGCGAACTCCTTGCTGGTTACCCCAATATGCCGATAGATGTTATCTTCGGTGAGACTTAATCCACTCCCCACCAATGCACCTTCTATCGGTCCAACACCTTGATCGATATAACTTCCACAAGTTTCCCCAAGGACTATATTACGCCGATGGCAACCTCTGCTACTTTGCAAGTATGCAGACACAAACCAGTATATAGAAACAAAGACTCGACAGCATGGAAAAGGGGGTCTATACTCCTCTATAAACACTCGATCACCCGTCAACTTGGCCACTCCACAACAGCACTTTTCCTATCGCTTCTACGACTAATCACATAGAGATGCCTAGTCAACTCATGCCCAGACTCCTTAGATCCTTGGGTGTTTGACCAAAACTACAGAAAACACAAAATACACACTGTATTCCTCCATCACACTGAACATAAGAATCTTGATTTCAGTGGACAGAGGAGATATAGTCCATTTATTCATAGAACCCTAGTTTCTAGGTTTTCAGACTAGTCTTTGCAAAAGGAACAAGATCTCACAAACTACAACACTTTAAGACACCAGACTACTATCAAATGGAAACTACTTCAATGCCTGAATATCTCCAATCAATTTCAGATGATCAACCGACCGTACAGAAAGACTGTTACCGAGAATTACTTAGAAAGAAACAATGTATCAACACACCCAAAAATCCAGATCTTCATTCATTCATTCCTTCTCTCTAATTACATCCAACTTCTCGCCTATAAAAGGCTTGAGACATTAGTTCAACTTCCCTCCAACCGTACAAACTGATATTGAAAGTCAGTTAGCCATTGGTTCTCTCCTATCACAAGAAAACTACATGTTTTCATTGTGTGATTACATCAAACTTTGACCAAACATGGTCTACATAGGTCTAGTGACCAAATTGACAAAAACCTTATTACAAACATGATGGGGCTTAAAAAGCCTTATTGAAAACAAAAACAAAACATGACTCCTGCACCATAGAGAAGGTGCTCTTGCACCATACTCCCCCTGCAGGAAAAACTCAAGTCCCTTGAGTTGCTAACTGTTGGAGTGTCTTCCCATGCTTCAAAATGTCTGCCTCACTCATCCATGTAGCTTCTGAATCAGGAAGATCCTGCCACTTAACCAAGTACTCCTTGTACACACCCTTCCTTGTCTTTCTGACAACTTTGGAATCTAAGATGCATTCCAACTGTAAAGGCCTACTTGGAGGTAAATCTTTGACCCAATCTTCATCTTCAATCACAACATCTGATCCATCTTCAGCATTCAATGGTGGTCTGAATGGAAATAGGTCTGAAACATTGAATATGGGAGAAATACCAAGACCGGATGGCAATTCTATTTCATATGCATTTGGACCAAACTTATGCACTACCTTGCACGGTCCTATTTTCTTCATCAGTAGCTTGGTTGGCTGTCCTTTAGACAGCCTTTCCTTCCTTAGATAGGCCATCACCAAATCTCCCACCTTGAACTGTACATCTCTCCTTTTGAGATCTGCCCTATCCTTGTATTTGGAGACTGTCTTTTCCAACTGAACTTTGACTTGATCATGAACTGCCTTCATGGTGGCAGCAAAATCTTCTCCTAGAGCACTCCTCTTATCCCAACCTTGTAGGTCTTTGAGTTCAAGTGGTCCTCTTGGATGGAAACCATAAACAATTTCAAATGGATTTTTCCCAGTACTTCTATTCATTGAATCATTGTAAGCGTACTCAGCTTGACTAATAATCAAGTCCCATGCCAACCCATGCTACTTGGTAAGGCATCTGAGAAGGTTTCCTAAGGACCTGTTAACAACCTCAGTCTGACCATTAGTTTGGGGATGGTAGGCTGATGAGAAAGACAATTGTGTTCCTAATTTTCTCCATAAGGTCCTCCAAAAAGGACCAACAAACTTGGAGTCTCTATCAGTGTCGATTGAAAGGGGCAAACCATGGATTCTAACCACTTCTCTGAAAAAGAGACCAGCAATGTGAGATGCATCATTTGTGCATTTGCATGGCACAAAATGAGCCATCTTACTAAATCTGTCCATAATGACAAAAACACTATCCACATCGCTTGCTGTCTTAGGAAGACCAAGTACAAAATCCATACTAATGCTCTCCCAAGGCCTGTTAGGAATAGGAAGGGGTTGGTACAAACCAACATTGCAAGACATACCTTTGGCCTTTTGACATATGGTACAACTTGCAACATATCTCCTTACATCTGATTGGACTTTTGGCCAATAGTAGAATCTGGTGACTTGTTCCAAAGTATTATCCAACCCAAAGAGTCCTCCTAAGGTTCCATTGTGCTTCTCTTTGATGATGTTATCCCTCATTGAACATTTAGGAACACATAGCAAACTGCCTTTGAATAGGAGACCTTCCTACAACACAAAATTTGAATATTCACCATGAAAAGTATTAGCCAAACTAGCACAAAATTCATACGAAGCCTTGAAATCTGCATCCTCCTTGTATAACTCCTTCAAACAATCTATCCCCATGCTTTCCATCTGTACTTCATGTATGACCAGCATCCTTCTACTTAAAGCATTAGCCACTTTGTTGGCAACACCCTTTTTATGCTTAATAGTGAAGGTATAGGCCTAAAATTGTTCCATCCACTTAACATGCCTATGATTCAACTTTTTTGACTATTTAGGAAGCTAAGAGCATGGTTATCAGTAAAAACAATGAATTCTTTGGGCAGCAAATAGTGTCTCCACTTTTTGAGAGCTTGCACCATTGCATAAAGCTCCAGGTCATAAGTAGAATACCTTTGTTTGGCCTCATTCAAATTCTCTGAAAAAAAGGTCACTGGATGTCCATCTTGACAAAGAACAGCACCTATTGCTTGCTGACTTGCATCACATTCCACGACAAAAACTTTGTCAAAATATGGGAGTACCAATGTAGGTAATTCAGCCACTTTCTTCTTTAACAATTCAAAGCTATCATCTGCTTGCTTCGTCCATTGAAATTTGCACTTTATTCCACCCTTGATGGTGTTGAGAATAGGAGCACTTATGTGACTGAATCCTCTAATGAACTTCCTATAAAAAGTTGCCAAGTCATGGAAGCTTCTAACATCTCCCACTGTCTTAGGAGTAGGCCAATTGAGAATGGCCTCAACCTTTGTGGGGTCCATCTTCAAACAACCATTAGAAATCACAAAACCTAGGTACACAAGTTCAGTTTTCATGAACTCACACTTATCCAAGTTGATCATCAACTTATTCTCGTGCAACTTCTTCATCACTTGTCCAAGATGCTTCACATGTTCTTCTTTTGTCCTGCTGAAAACAAGTATGTCATCAAGATAAACAATTACAAATTTGCCAATGAATTCAACAAGTACTTCATTCATCAAATGCATGAATGTGCTTGGGGCATTGCTAAGGCTGAATGACATGACAAGCCACTCATAGAGACCTTCATTTGTCTTGAAGGCAGTCTTCCACTCATCCCCCTACCTAATTCTAATTTGATGATAACCAGATTTCAAATAAATCTTTGAATAATAACATGACCCTCCAAGATAGTCCAAAAGATCCTCAATCCTTGGCATAGGGAATCTATACCTTATTGTGATCTTATTTATGGCCCTTGAATCCGTACATAGTCTCCACTTCCCATCTTTTTTTTGGAGCAAGTACACTAGGGACTGCACATGGACTAAGACTCTTTCTAATCAGTCCTTTCTCTAAGAGTTCTTGAATTTGTCTACTCACCTCTTCATTCTGCTATGGTGTCAATTTATAGGCAGCCTTATTGGGCAATGTGGCACCTAGAATCAAGTCAATTTGATGACTTATATCTCTCATGGGTGGTAAGGAGTTAGGAGTATCCTCTACCACAAGATCTTGGTACTTATCCAACAATTGTTACACTTCTAGTGGAACCTTTTTTTGCTTTTTGTCTTGCTGTCCTGATTCATCTTTAGGCTTCATTATCAAGGCATACCCTTGGGTATCCTTCTCCTTCATGAGGTGTAAGAACTATTTGCCAATCATCATGACATTGGTGTCATTACTCTTCTCTCCAATCTGCTCTTGTATAGGATCCATCCTAAACTTCCTTCCATTCTTGGTGATGAGGTATGTGTTCTTCTCACCATCATGTTGTGCCTTCACATCATACTACCATGGACGTCCAAGAAGAAGGTGATAAGCATCCATTGGAATAATCTCACATAGTATCTTGTCCTTATAATCACCTATCTCAAACTCAACCCAAGTTTGTTCTTCTACCATATAATTTTGATTCTTATTCAACCAAGAGATCTTATGAGGACTAACATGGGGCAGCCTTTTCAATTTACACTTCTCTACCATTTCAGCAGACACTACATTCTCAGTAGAACCTGAATCAACAATGATATTACAAAGCTTACCATATGTTATACCTTGGGTTCTGAAGAGAGTCTTCCTTTGTGGGGGCTCTTGCTTCAACGACATCTTCATCAAGGTCCTCTTGATCATCATGTTCTCTCCTTCAAGGACTGATGTAGCACTACTAATGGGTGAATTCACACTTTGGCAATCATCATCTTTCAACAACTGATTCCTTCTTCCACCATCATGGGAACTAGATGCCTTCTCAGGGCATTTGCTCATAGTATGGCCTACTTGATTGCAACCATAGCATCTACCAGTGAAAACTCCAGGTCCTCTGCCTGCACCGCCACTTCTACCTCTGCCATTTGGTCTTCTCCAACTTCTGAAACCACCACCTCTATGTTCTACATCAGAATGAGACTCTTGTTGACTTGGGTTTTCATTTCTACTTGACTGTCCTCTACCAAAACTGCCTTTTCCCCTATTATTTCTGCCACCTCTTCCTCTGGTGTTTTGATCACTCTTTCTTTTCAATTTCTCCTCTACCCTAGAGGCTAATTGAAAACACCCATCCATTGTTTTAGGAACCACCATACTGAATTCATCTTGTATATTATACCTCAAGCCATTGAGATATCTAGCCACCATCTCTTTCTCCTCCTCCTTGTGATTGGCTCTCATGCTCAATCTATGAAATTCTTCAGTATATGTAGCCACATCCATATCTTTTTGTCTGAAATGATTAAACTTCCTGATGGTCTGCAACTCATAGTCAAATGGCATGAACTTATCTCTTAGCATGGCCACCATTCTACTCCATTTGGTGATAGGGTTCTTTCCGACTTTCTCCCTTTCACATTGCATATAGTTCCACCAAACTAACCTCTCAATCTTGTCTTAGCAAACTTGACTTTCTTGCTGTTATACTCCTTGAAGTCAAAATAGTTGCACATGGCTTCAATCCAATCCATGAGGGCATCTCCATCTAGTTTCCCATTGAATGTAGGAACATCCTTTTTTGGATCGCCACTATCTCCATGAGCACCTTTGAGTGCATTCAAGAATGCCTTTTGGTCTACAGACATACCTTGTTCTTGAGGGCTCTCCTTTGCCTCTTCTTCTTCTTCTATATTAGAAGCACTTCCATCCTCTTTACTCTTACCCTTGGGCCTCTCTTCTTTCAACTTTTCTTCAAGCATCTCCTCTACCATCTTCTTAATGGCTTCTTTGCTCATAGACTTGGGAGGCATTGTGCTAGCCTCAGTTTCTATCTCCTCGTTTGACATACACTGCTCCAATTCAAATATTGGCTCTGATACCAATATGATGCAGAGCACACAGTGGAAGCGTTCAAATTGATCAACAAAGATCGGTGTGAGGGTGGCTTAAGTCTTGACGATCAATTCTCATCCGCTAAACAGACCCCATCGTCCACCTTGCTATTTCTCTGACTGATCCATCAACTTCCTCTATCAGTGGCATCTCTAAACCTCCTGTCGATACCCCGATGGCGGTTAGCTTTCCACTAGCCTTAACCGTGGCGATTAGTCGTGGCCTTGTTGGCTAGACTTAGATCATCAGCAACCACTTGTGAACTCCCGCCGATGTATCGATACACTTGACATCGCATTGACCATCCCCTGACTCTTCGGCGTGACACATATCATCAGCGAACCCAAAGACTATTCCGCCGACACACCGATCACCCCGATGGCTCCTTCGAACCGCATTCATCGGCGAACTCCTTGTTGGTTCCCCCTATATGCTGATAGATATTATATTCGGTGAGACTTAAGCCACTCCCCACCGATGCACCTTCTATCGGTCCAACACCTTGATTAGTATAACTTCCACAAGTTTCCCCAAGAACTATGTTACATCGATGGCAACCTCTACTACTTTACAACTACGCAGACACAAACTAGTATACAAAAACAAAGACTCAACAGCACGGAAAAGAGGGTCTATACTCCTCTGTAAACACTCGATTACCCGTCAACTTGGCCACTCCACAACAACACTTTTCCTATCGCTTCCAGGACTAGTCGCATAGAGATGCCTAGTCAACTCATGCCCAGACTCCTTGGATCCTTCTGACCAAAATTATAGATAACACAAAATACACACTGTATTCCTCCATCACACTGAACATGAGAATCTTGATTTCAGTGGACAAAGGAGATACAGTCCATTTATTCACAGAACCCTAGTTTCTAGGTTTTCAGACCAGTCTTTGCAAAAGGATCAAGATGTCACAAACTACAACACTTTAAGACACCAGACTACTATCAAATGGAAACTACTTCAATGCCTGAACATCTCCAATTAGCTTCAAATGATCAACTAACCATACAGACCATACAAAAAGACTGTTACCGAGAATTACTTAGAAAGAAACAATGTATCAACACACCCAAAAATCCAGATCTTCATTCATTCATTTCTTTCGTCTAATTACATCCAACTTCTCGCCTATAAAAGGCTTGAGACATTAGTTCAACTTCCCTCCAACGGTACAAACTGATAGTGAAAGTTAGTTAGCTGTTGGTTCTCTCCTATCACAAGAAAACTACATGTTTTCATTGTGTGATTACATCAAACTTTGACCAAAC
This sequence comes from Cunninghamia lanceolata, assembly GCA_027924645.1. Taxonomy (NCBI): domain Eukaryota; kingdom Viridiplantae; phylum Streptophyta; class Pinopsida; order Cupressales; family Cupressaceae; genus Cunninghamia; species Cunninghamia lanceolata. The sequence continues at coordinate 251,157 of BSBN01001866.1, forward strand.
ATGGTCTACATCGGTCTAGTGACCAAATTGACAAAAACCTTATTACAAACATGATGGGGCTTAAAAAGCCTTATTGAAAACAAAAACAAAACATGACTCCTACACCATAGAGAAGGTGCTCCTGCACCACCAAAATAGGACATTAAAATTGACATTTTTAACCAAATTTTTACTTTATAACACCTATAGCAACTAAACCATTAAGAATTTGAAGACGATACAAATTAATAATTTTTTAGATTGTGTGTGTATATTCTAAATGTATTTTTTTTAATAAAATTAAGAAATAATTTGTGAATTTTTTTCATAACTTTTAATAACTTATTTTTAATAGTTAACAGTATTTTTAAAAAGTGACGTTTATACCATACATCATAACTTTTTTTATAGAAAGGATCAAATTATAAAATTTTAAACATAGATTTGTAACACCGATATCTAGTGTGTAGATATTTTTTCATAATTTTTTGTTTATATATTTTTTTATTAATTTTTAAGTGAGATTAATTATAATTCAAACATAGGTTTATACCATACAACATAACTTTTTTTTATGTATACAAATTATTATTATTATTTTTTGTTGAAACAAGGACATCAATACCTAGTGTGCGGATATTTTAAAAAAAAAAATCTCTATTTTTTTATTTTCCCACATGTGTGGAATAGAGACTTTGATGTTCGGTGAAAAACCTATGTTCATTAGAAAATAGAAAATAAATATAATAATCAAATAAATATATTCAAAATCATACTTTTTGGAAATCTTATATTAAGGGCTATATGATTACAAAATATAATTTCTAAATGACTTCATTTGATCCTTCAAAAGGTGAAGCAAAATTGGTTTTTTGTCAACATTTTGATAAGTGTGGAGGAGACTTCATCAAAGTTTTGATTTAAGACTAGAGGTTTATTTCCAAAGGGGTTTGATCTAAGGGGGTTTTATCTAACCCCCTTCAATGAAACCCATTTAGATGGAACCCATCAAGGCTTAAACTATTAATTTTTCTAAAAAATATGTGATTTCAAACAAAAATTAAGATGTCCTAAGTTTGGGACTCAGTATTGTGGGATCACCCTAGTACTACATTTCTTATTTCAAGGTCTTTGACAAGTGGGAGAATGTTAGGAAAGGTGTCTCTGTAAGACATACCCAGAACTTATTTATTAATTATGTTATTGAAAATAATTAATTAGTTATATTTTATCGAAAATAATTATTTAGATTGTTATTCTATGTTTTTATATTTTTATACTTTATAAAGATTCTTTTATTTTATATTATCTACAAGAAATGGAATTAATATTTATTTAGTGGAGCTAATTTTAGTTTAAGAGAAAAGGCGGTGTCTAGAATTGAAGAGGAAGAGTTATTTTATTTAGTATCACTTTTTGTAGAAGACTAAAAGTCATGTTGTGCAGTTTTAAAAGATAAGAAATGGAAGAAGAAGAGGACACAGGATTTCCAAGAAATCAAGAATGGGAAAAAAGAGAATCTCTATGCATGTAAGAATAATTTGATAGAAGATTGGTATGAATCTTCACCTACCTTGCTTTGATAGAAGTAAAAATTCTTCTCAGATTAATTCCATGATTAATGTAGTTATGTAATCTCTGAGGCGTCAGATTTAAATTCAACTTTATGTTTATAGAATTTACCATATATTTATTTTCTGCATGATCAATAGTTTCTTTATATAACAAAATTGTTTTCCTAATTATGCATTGATCAAGATTATCTAAAACACGTACACCTGTTATTGCATTTTGAGACGAAGGCACTTTAATGGTGGTCTTGAATGAAAGAATTATTTTATAACTATAGCATGTTTCTGGTAGTAATGGTAGTTGTTATATAGCCTGTTTTCTTATGCCAAAACTATGTGCACGGTTTGTATTTATTGGTAAGTGATTGAGAAGGTATTAGATCTACCAGACTGTCCCCAAGATCAAATGTAGATATTTTATTGTGTGCACATGGTCCCAACACTGTTGTATCTTTCATTTCATTCGAACCATTATTAATTTACGGTTTCTTTGAGGAACAGCTTTGAGAAATTGGTTTCTTGTGAGTTTTCTTTCCATTTGTTCTTTTGATGGATTTCCGATTGCCCAATTGCCTTTTTGGAAATTAATAGTTGCTATATACATTCAGTACACTCTTTTGCAGTGGCAGAGTGTATGTGGATATTTGCCACAAGGTTTGAAGTCTGTTTTGCTGAATCATATTTGAGGAAGTCGAATCAATTTGCACTGTAATAAGAAGGGTCGATTGAGACTTGAGGTTTCCACAGCATAAGAGGGAAAGGTCGCCGCACCATATAGAGTGATAACTATCGCAGCATAGTCTATTTAGGTTTATTTATTATTAATTTAATAATTAATATTTGGTTCGGTAGACAATTTTTGTTATCATCAATTTAACCTGACAGCGACATTTTGCATAGCAGTGTCATGGACAAAGAGGCTCTGTCAATGACCATTCCTCCACCACACACTCGCAAGGGTTGTAGAATCTGGCTTTACGCCTGCCGTCTGCATCTATTTAAAAGTTTGTATGTCAAATCCATTTTGTACATATCCTGCGATCATTGCATTTCACAAGATGACATCTCTTTGAGGCATTTCGCTAAACGGTTTGTGTGCTTTGTTTGTGCTCCCATTTTTTGCATAAATGTCTACTAAGGGAAAGGGGCCAGTTGCCGCCCACGCCCCAATAATCGCTATGTTTTTAATCACTTGATCTCCTAATTAAATTTTTAAAAAGAACCAATACATGTAAAATACCAACTTAATAAATGTTCACAAATGTACCAATACATGTTCACAACTCCAATAAATTAACCAATGAAATTAAGACAAGTGCACAAATGTGATGGCGAGCATATCGTTGCGTATGTATGGGGCGACATGTTGAAATGACACTTTTTCGACCCATGTGCACATAACGCATCGTATAGTGAAATGTATAAGTGCCTAGAAGCTAAAAGAATAGTTTTAAGCTCTTTGGTTGCATAGAAGAAACCCCAAAAAAAATGTTGACATCTGATATATCTAGCTATGAGCTTGACGTGCGCAAAATTGTCGAAATCTGATATATCTAACTATGAGCTTGACGAAGTTAAGATGGGCGGCTACTGGCCCCTTTCCTTAAAGCATTTCCAACTATAATATCTGACAATCCTGCTGGAGGTCCATACCAAATTCTAATGCTCCCTTTAGGGCACTTAAGATAGAATCAGAGATTCAGAATGTTTAGCTTGCCTCTTCCAGGCGTTAAGTTTTGCATAATATTCTTATGTATTAACTGCCAAATAATGGCGTCAGTTTTGCATTAATCATTATGTTTAAAAACTGTCAGAAAATAGTGTCAGGATTGCTAGTATTTTTATGCTTATGCCTGTCTTATAATGGTAAATAGGAGTTCTCGTAACTTATGTTTTGGCAACCGTAAATTTGGCTTTAGTTGTATGCCATAAATTGGCATTAAAATTTAAATGTAAATTCTACACTTGCCTTGGATAAGCGTCGACCCACGGTTAGAAATCACTAAAGATAGAACTGGTAGTGGCGTGGTGTTAGGATTAGTAGCTAGCAGCTTCTTGTCCATATGTTTAGCAATGACTAAGACATAGATTTACATTTTTTAACAAATTCCTAGTCAAGCATTTTATTTGAAGGAGGTCACCGATGAAGTCTTAGAACTCACAAAATTGCTTTTTGTTCATGCAGTAGTCTCTTTATGAGTAAATATCTTTATGTTAGGCCTTAGAATAAATTGAGATTAAACTTATCTTAAGTTATATTATGTTAAGATCTTAAGGATGTTTCAAAGAATGATTTTCTCAACCCTTTATTCACTTATTCGTAGAAGTTATAGAACTTGTTTAAAAGAATTAGACATAGACGGTGTCCTTGTACATATATATTATAATGAAGAGTTGATTAGAATATATGAAGTGAGTAAATATTTTATTGATAGATTGATTTTCTTGTACTTTTACACTTTCAAGGTAAATAGGTTTGAGCCTTAATATATTTATAAATTCGGTCTCTCTCTTTATGGTGATTGGGTTACATCGGAAATAGTTCTTATATACTTTCTTCTTAAGTCAAGCATTCTATTGAATTAGATAGCTTACTTTCCATGTGAAATTGAGAGAACTAGGTCTTATGTGAATGAGTATCTAGAATTGAGAGGATGTTGATATCATATGATTAATATCTTAGGGATTTGGATGATACATTTTGTGGATAATATCTGACATCTCTATCTTCCTACCATTGTTGCTCTATGTGAGGCTAATCCTCATGTAAGGCTCTCTCAAAATGAGGAATCCTAGAACATTCCCATTTCATTGTATGAGCGTCCACCTTCTTTGGAGAAGGATGTCAACTAGTTGAGTGAGATGTATCTTTCTTGATGGGGAAACTGTCAAGCAACTGATGTAATATTCCCAAAATCTGAGGTCCATAACCAATAACATCATCCTATTGAGTTCCCTTTCTATGGAGCTCCTCACTATGAATCTCTAGTAAGTGCTCTTTGAGAAGGCTATCCTAAACAACCAACTAGGTCTACGAACAACAACTACTAGCTAACTTAGGCGACACCTTCTTGCACAAACACAACACAAGTGTTAGCTATAACCATGAAAGAACAATGAAAATAATAACCAAATTTCCCTAGAGTAGAGGAAACACCAACATATCAACCTACAAGGATAGTTCATATGTCAAGGCAACATGGCTAAGAGACACTTAGGGCTAATAGGGCAAAAGGAAGTATAATGCATTCAATTCTACATAAGTATGGATTAAGAGTATAATGATGAAGGTTAAAGCATTAGCCTAACCAAATCACAATAGGTGCATTTATTAATTTCTTGGTTTCAAGGCATCAACACTATCATTTAGAATGCAATAATACCATTAGGGTTAATCCAACCCGAGTAATCCTTAACCGAATACTCATTTTTTTAACATAGAAACATAATTATTTAAGGGTAAGAACTCCAATCACTAGGTTCAACTAACTTGTTAACATTTCCAATAGCTTTATTCCAAGGTAGGGTAAGTACAAAGCACAATTGCAAGATCAAACCATTTACTAATGAATGGTATTCCAAGTAGGGGTTTTAAAAGGGTTATAGCCCAAGGTTGGCAATTCGTGTTTAGTCTTTTTGTTGCCATAGGACAATGGGGTTTGTCTGCAGCTTAACCTACACTAGGGAGCCACAACACACCCTTGAAAACCTAATTATTTATATGAATTCTAAGTGGTGAATCTGGACAAATTTTAATTCCATCTAACAAATATAGCCCCAAAAATAAGTAGGAATAATAGTATAAAAATAATGATTTAGAGTTGTAACATGTATTGTAAACTTCAAGTAATTAGGCACTAATCATGCATCATTTAATATGGTGAAATGATTTAATTTAAAATTTTACTTAAATTATGGTGGGGTGATTTAACCATTGCTAAACTAAATTTTAGTAAAATTGTAGTGCTTTAGTATTGTATATAGCTTATTAATAGGGTTTTGGGGTCTAAGAGTGTTTGTTGTCATGTAAAGTGGTCTTCTCCTCTAGGCAATTTTCTTAAGTTAAACTTCGTTGGAGCAGAGCAGGGAAACTCAAGTGTTGTTAGTGCTAGAGTGGCGATTCATGACTTTGGGTCTCTTTATCAAAAGGTTTCTTTCTTCTTAGGGGTTCAGATGAATAATGAATCAAAGTGGGATGTGGTTATTCATGGGCTCTCTTTAGATTTGACTCTAAATTGTCAAAAACTCTACATAGAAGGTGACTCGATGGTAGTGACTTGAATGGCCTCTATTAAGGTTCATGTCCAAATTGGTGGCTCCATAGCTTGCTAGATGAGCCAAAGTCCTTATGTTCCATTTTCTCTGACATTAGCTTCCTGCATTTTTTCAAGATTGTAATAGAATGGCAAACTTTTTCGTGAATCTAGGCATTGACTAAAACCCCTTTAGAGTGTTGATTAGTGGTGGTTGGGACATGGAAGTGTTTTATATTTTTTTTTTATAACTAGTATATGTCCTAAGGTTTTAAGCTTAGTATTTGAGGTGGCACCTTGCATTCATTTCTTTGTGCGAGGTGGAGATGGTTTCTTTTGGTTGGTGATCTCAACAACTCTCATGTGCTTCTTGTTGCATGTGATTATTTTCAGCTCATTTGTATGCTTTGTTTGCTATGTATTTGCTAGTGCTTCATGTTTTTTAGTTTCTCTCGTCATACACATGGTGGCTTTTCCTTCTATGTTATTTATAAACAGGTTGCCAAATGGAATATCAATTACTCAAAATATTTTATTTGCCTAACTCCATTTCTTTGAACATAGAATACATTTTCATTTCAAATGACAATTAATGAAGTATTGCATATTCATAAAAATGTGTAATATATATCACATTAGGACAATTAATGAAGCAGTTAATTTTCATCCAAAAGCATAATATACATCACATTAAAGAATGTATGGGATATATGAAAGAAGAATTATATGTTAATATACATGAAAATTTGTTTTCTTGTTATCCTCTTTCATAATGATCATATGAAATGCTAATAAAATTCTAAGTTTGTCAAGGACATTTGCAAGAGCTAGCCACAAATGTTATTCATGACTTTTCTTTTTGTCCAACATCAATTATTGCATTGGGAAGAGTCAAGCCTTATGATTTTTATATTATCAATGTCTAAACTAATTGTAAGGGCATTTGGCAATGTGATGTTAGAAATTATTAAATCATAGTTAACATATAGGTATAAATATTTAAAGCAATCACAAATAATTAGTATAGTTATTGAGTTAAAATAATAGTTTACCTATGTTGTGTTGTTAGGTGATTTGTTTGTAATACTCGTGGAGGTATAAGTAGGTTTAGGTGAAGTGTGCTTCATATTTAATGGGATCACAACAAATATTGTATTGTATAAATATTTTACTATGTTTAAATAAAATGAGTAAGTAGGTTTAGGTGGAGTGTTATTCCTATTTTATAGGATCATAACAAATATTTTGTTGTATAAATATTTTTACTATGTTAAAATAAAATTATCTCATTATTGTATTGCAAAAATTTGATATGGTATTAAAGGAAATGATTGTCGAGGTCAAGAATCTATTGAATGTGTATGTTTGTGGGATGCAATAGCTTGTTAAAGGATTTGAAGGTAACTTGGAGTTAAACAACAACAGACAACAATATGATAAAAATGTCAGGAGTACCACAAAAAATGACTAAAGCAACAATCCAAGTGCAAGTGCAAAGCATCATCTTCTCTTAAACATGAGACTTTGAACAATGGTTGCAATAAATATGAGGCAATATACCATGCTCAAAGCAATGGGTACTAGCAAATTTAAATTACCAAGCAGAGCGTATTGCACAACTACTTGGAGCTCAAAAATGATGATCTTGTTTAGTCACCAACAACCAACAATCTAGTTGCAGTGTTACCACAAAAACTATGTACATAAAGCAAAGCATTAAAAAATAAGTAAAACATGAGAAAGTTATTTAATAAAGCCATTGCATTTTAGGTACATCTCACATTAAGTGATGAGGCCTAATCCATCTACTTTGGCCTTTTGTAAATAGTTGGGCCCTTTTCAAGTCCAACGAAGCCATTCCAACTAAAAAAGTAATAAGGTCATTTTGTCATTTTGATTGTCCTTATAACCACAGTGTTGTGTAGTACATAACTATGTTCCTATTTACTAAGCGATATATATAAGGGTTTGCATGGATTGTAGTGTTGTAGTTCATGCACCATGTATGTCCCAATCGACATTAATATTATTATTTCCAAGTCTCAAGACTATGATGTAGTAAGGAGGAATATTATGACTTATTAAATCATAGTAAGTGGATAAGTTTTAATAAATTTCATTGCAAAATTATATTTCACATAATAGGAATTGTATGTGAATATAACACTTTGTATTGGTGCAATGGAATTGTATGTGAATATACTACATCTTCGAAAAACATTCCAAAATAACCAATCTCTGTCCTAATATATGTCAATTTCCTAATATACGTCATAGTTTTTTTTAATGGAGCACTCTTAGGTCCATATATTATACTTCAAATATATTTTATAGCTTCACACCCTTGCATCCTTGATTTGAGGTTCGCCCCGTATAGTTTCTTTAGGCCTTTGTCCTCCAATATACGATGGGGTGGGACTAGAAGTACCCGAGTGAGAATTCTAGTCGATACATTAATTGGATTGCCGACTAAACTAAGGAGAAGGAGAAGAGATTGTCAGGTTTGTCAACTAACGGGTGCAGTTAGTCTTTTAAACGAATGTGGTTTTTCTTTAGGCCTTTGTCCTCCAATATAGGAAGGTGCTTGCCAGCTAAATTAAGGAGAAGAGATTGTTAGGTATGTTAGCTAACTGAGAATCGTATTTAATAACTCAACATTCTCATACTTGTTAACCCCTTCCTTATTTACAATGCTATGTGCATTAATAACTCAACATTCTCATACTTGTTAACCCCTTCTTTATTTACAATGCTATGTGCAATTAGTCTTTCAACAAACGTGGTTTCTTTTGAACATCATAAATGGTCTTTTCAATGAATGTGGTTTCTTATCAATAACTCACATTCTTAACTTTCTCCTCGCCTCAATACATTATCTAAAAAAATAATATTTATTTTAAGTTCTTCCTTAATAGTTATGCACACTTGTTGCTATTGTTCAACACTAAAAGGAGGCAAAATGTCATCCAAACCTCTAAAACTTGTGTTTGAATTTTTTTTAAATCTCGGTTACTAATATTATTTGATATCTAAAAAATAATGTATCTAACATAAATATCTTAAATATATCTATCTTTAAAAAATTTCTCTCAAAACACCTACTAACATCCCACAAAGGTAAATTTTAAATATTAATGGACAGATTAAAAATATATTCAATTAAAAACATAATATAACTTCTTTTATAAAATAAAAAAATTCATCTACATATACCTACTAATATCCCACAAAAGTAAATTTTAAATATTAATAGACAGATTAAAAATATATTCAATTAAAAACATAATATAGCTTTTCAAATAAAATTAAATAATTCTTAAATACTGGTAACGTGAACTAGCATATCTATCTTAAAAAAATAAGGCGTCTTTACATGAATTTTTCAAAAGATAGGTATGCCAATGTCTTTTGTCAACTCATTTTGTAATGTGTATTTACCCACGACTTTAATTAATTACCTCTGAGCGTATGAAATGTATTTTGCACATGATGCGATGAAAGGAGCTAATATTAGATGTTAAATAATTCACACGAGAAATAAAAGAACTTCCAAGCCTACTAAAGAGAGCCCCAAAAAACTTCCAGGGTCACCACTGAGAACCACAACAAAAAATTCGCAGAGCATCAGAGAAATGAGGAAATACTCAATTTTATTAGAGTACATATAACAAACTTATTTGACGCCTACATCCGAGATCCCCATGCAACAATTCGTATTAGCTTCACAAATATGAGGAAATACTCTATTTTATTAGAATGACTTGAAGTCAGACTAATTAAATCATAATTCAATATGATGCATCTACTTACTCCGATTTCTATGAATGACGATTATCTGAAGCCATACGACCATAAGATTCGGCTTCAGATAATGTGATACAATCCAGAACATTTTCCAATAAATCTATAATCACGGCAAAATGTTAATTAAAATTGATTTCAATTAGAGAACCAGTTTCAAATATAACCATGGCGTCCTAATTATGAACTACCCTGAAAACTTGCGTATATTCAAAAAGCTAGCACCATAACTTAATGCAAATACTGATTACAGAATTTGATAAGAAAATTGTTGAAATGGAAGTGAATCACAGGTTTAAATCATACCGACCTATGCATGGACTTAATCCACCTATCAGGCATCTGCCGAAATACCAAACGTTATCAATAAATGATGTCAACATTACATGATATCCCTCTTTCTCCTGTTTCCTAAAACTACTTTTGCCATATCAAAATATTAGAAGCAATATTTACTACTCTACAAAGTTTGTTCCCCAAGTATTCCAAAAACCAATGTTCTGACAGCAATGGAATTCGTTAGAGTAAATATACATCTGCCTCTCAATAACCATATCCTGTACCATAGGAAGATCCATATCCACCAAGAGAATGACTGCTCAAAGATGACGAAGGATACAGTGAACTTAAGCTTTGACCATAAGAACCATAACCAGAATCAACATTGTTGTGGGTAATTTTCTTATAACCTCCTCCAGCCATGAAATTCTGTATAACCATAGTTCAATATTAAATAAATGCCAAAGCAATAAGCTGCATCAAAACAGTAGCCTAAATTATCTTCATCATTGCATGAGTTTCTTTATTGAACAAACATCACTTTATTTAACAGTACCTGTATAAGTTGTTGAGCTGTTTGAACTTCAGTAGTGCTCCCCTTGATTTCTACAGTTATCTCATTGGGCACACCCCTTGTTTCCTGAATTGTAATTGTAGCTCCACTAGCTCGACGCATATAACCAATATTTGTTCCTTCCACTCCAATTACATCATCTGCATAAGAGAGAGGAATCTGCATTTTTTGTATCACCTGCACATCCAAATTATCAGATAAGATTCAAGTTTACAATACAATCCATGTTACATTGCCTCAGTTTAGCTGCTAGCATGATAAGAGCATGCTAGTAGATTCTGCAAGTCAGTCTGACTCAATTAGTCAGGATACAAGACATCAATGAATTAAGTTCAAAATAATCCAAGCCAAAAAAAAAGGACAAATTGTCAAACATGTTTTTTAGTTGTCAATGTGTGCAATGCATAACAAATTAAAAAAATTTAAAAATTTTAATTCTTGTAGTGGAAAATTTTACTAGATCATCTAGATGTTCCAAATATTCTATCGTGGAATGGTTTACCAATCAATTTAGAGCAACTTCGCCTACAGGCCTCAAAAATAGAACATACAATTGTTTGCTACTAAAGGAATATACTGGTCGCAATGGTCTAGACCTGCAGGTAGTGGTCAATTTGATATTAATGAGAGACATTGCAAAATCAGAGACGTGGGAACAAAGTACGAGCAAAGCTGGGGGGAACAAAGCATGAGCAAAATAGCAACTTGGGTGAAGCTAGTGGGAACAAAGCATGATCAAAATTGCAAGATGGGTGAACCTGGTGGGAACAAAGCACAAACCTGCCAACCTCTGATTTGAACGCTTTTACATGTAAAAAAAAATGAACAAATAGTGACAAGCCTTGACCTGCAGGTGGTGGTCAATGTAATATTAATAACAGAAATTGCAAAATTTGGAGATGAGTGGTAACAAAGTATGATCAAAATTGTGACATGAACAAAGCTGGAGGGGAACAAAGCATGAGTAAAATAACAACACAGGTGAAGCTGGTGGAAACAAAGCATGATTAAAAGTGCAAGATGGGTGAACTGCTGGGAACAAAGCATGATCAAAATTGCAAAATGGGTGCGGTGAACCTGCTGGGAACAAAGCACAAACCTACCAAACCCTAATTTGAATGCTTTTAACATGTTAAAAAAAAATCACAACAAGGCATTTCACCACCCTTTGTAATAAGATATTCCATGTTATCTCAAAGTACCCTTTAAGTCGCACTACATGTATAAATTAGTGGGTAGTTGTGCTCAAACTATATTTTAATCGCATATTGTAGTATAGAAAAGTCAACTATAGCTACATTAAATGACTCTTCCTTTATGAACAAAACATGCATCATACTTCGGCAGGCCTAATTTTCATTTAGAGGTACTAAGAGGTGTCTAAACAAGGGTTATTACACTCATTCTATGAGCAGAGGTGCTTTATGCTGACTGTTCTGAAGAGAATAATTTTACCAAAACTGGAACTGCCACTCAGATGAATTATTTATAGTAGGTTGAAATGGCAGCCTAGGTCAGGATATCATAATCTAATCTAACCTGAAACAAAGACCTAGAACCATCTATTATTGTAGAATTTTACAGCATCAAGTGCTCAGAATTTTTACAACAGTAGGAAAACAAAATATGAATATTTTCACACAAGCTGTATGCCATATCAGATTCTAACCAAAGTGCATTAGAAATCAACTCAAAGCATTCTTTGTTCTATGGACAACAATTTATATGCAGTTAAAAAATATTTTGTTTGCATCCTGAAATACAATTTCAAATATCCAATCCAGCTTGCCATAAATTTAAATTAAAACAATTGCCCTCAAGGCAAAACTTGGGACACAACTTAGATAAGGTTATTTCCAACAATGGCAAATGAGAAGAAGATGTTTCCCAGGCATGCCAAGAACAAGCTCATCAGTTCTATCTTAAGTTCTATCATCATAAGTTATCAGTTACAGAAATTAAGCAAAGTCATTCCTAATTTCTAAAGAGAAAATACACACCTGAGTGATCACTGGTGCTGCTGTAGGTGCAGATAGAGAAGATCTTAGCCCTACAGGTCCTGGATCTTTTCCATACAAGGATAAGCCACGGTGATGAGGTTGTGATTCGATTTGTGTATCACGTGAAGGATAGAGTGACTCAGCTTTGAATGCTGAAGTAAAGCTTGTACCTAGTCCTGAATGAGTAGCAGTGGAAAGAGGTGGTGCAGCCGTCTTTCCCCATGTCCCAGGAGCCAAATCTTGTGCACCATTTGTTGTATGTGGCTGTCAATTCAAAAAAGAATGATGTTAGTATCTCACAAGCTCTTATGGTCAAACTAGAAAAATTTCAGAAATGATTTAACACAATTCTAATTTCATATCAAAAAATGTGTTGCAAAAAACATGATTGTTTGGAAACAAAACCTGCTACATTGAGAGTATTTTACTTACATTTTGTTCAAACAAAGGAAGAATACTACGATCAACCAAATACTTGCGAAGATGGCCAACCACCATCTCCAGTGCTTTTTGCACCTTAGATGCTTCACCTTGAATTTCAACAATTCGGTCATCAGGTAAAGCACAGAATGACAAGTCATCTGCACAGATAAACAACAGTTCATCATAAACAAATTCCTACTAAAATAGAAAGATTTATATAAAAATTTCTTGTTAAGCATCTATAAGACAACATAAGACAAAAAGTGAAACCAAGTTCAAACATAACATACTTCATGGCAGCTTTCTTTTAGAGAAAAAATAAATGAACTAGCATAAAATTGTGCATATCAATCTCGTCAGGCAGTTTTCATGATACCGAATGGACAGCTTCCTTGTTAGCAAGTTCCAAACTTCAAACTAGCATAACCTCCTTCGATTAAACAGTGCTGCATTCCAATCCACGACCTAGTGGCATCCTACTCTGATAAATGATCTGATCAACCAAGTTTTCACACTACTGAATGGACAGCTTCCTTGTTAGTAAGTTCTAAACTTCAAACTACTATAATCTCCTTAGATTAAGCAGCACTGCATTCCAATCCACAGCCTGCTGACATCCCATTCCGATCAACCAATCATTACCCATAGGAATAAAGTCTGTTTTTGTATGCACCAAATTGGCAGACACATTTTTATTTTTTACCATTAGTGATTTTAGATCATGTCAGGTTTGGGTAATTATGGCCTAATCAACATTAGGAATGTTATAAATAGCTGAATTTTCCTCGGCACATCATAATGTTGTATCAATCATATTCATTGAAATATTCATTCGTGTTCATACATTTCTCAGGACATTTTTATCATAAAGGTTCTAAACAACCCTTTTGTTAGACTATATGCTTTTTCATTGCTTTATAAAATGTTATTAACTGCCACATGGTATCAAAACCAAGTGTCGTGTTTGTTAGCTGAAAAAATTTTGTATGTATAGAAGCAAGCTTGACAAGGTTGGTATCATGAGATCAATGAGCAATTCTGCAAGGCTTATTTTGCACTAACTAGTATCAAGCACATCAATAGAAAGGTTCAGATTGCGGTCTTGTATACTTATGACTTGATTAAAAAAACAGCAACAACATTACACAAGGCAAAACAGACTTAAAGAATACCCTTGCCACGAAAAACATGAGTTTAGTGCACTGCTTTGCTGGTATGTAGGTTTGGAAAGTGCACATTAGCATAGTTCATGAGATGATAGAGGTTTTAAAAAACACGTCAATATGTGGTATGTTGTCTGACTCCAAAAAGTTTAGTTCACTGCTTTGCTGGTATGTAGGTTTGGAAAATGCATGATAGCACAGTTCATGATATGAAAGGGGTTTTAAAAAAGACGTCAATATGTTGTAGGTTGTCTGACTCCAAAGAGAACATTGTGGTGATGATTATGCATGCTGTGGCACCCAAAACATTAAAAAGACCACAACGTTCAGGACGATACTACAGCTTAGATTGCACTGTTATGTTTTTGTTTCAAACAACCAAGGTTGACAATGTGTTATTGCTTCCAGGTGCAACTATTGATGACATTAACAGCATGATGAAAGGTGTATGCCCCCCATCTTTAGTTTGGGGATCTTTCACATTCTTCTTAGACCTCAATCATGGAGGTGTTAAGAGCATATATGCTTGTTGGTGTGGGTCATTGAAAATCTTGGATCTACATTGAGAATTTGTCAGTTTATTAGTGTTGCAATGCCACATTCTATTGACACCGCAGCAGACTCTATCCTTGGTTCTGAAAACTATTTTCTTGATTGGGCTGCTAACTATTCCAATTCCAACAACTCTTGTACAGTTAATCTTGCATTAGGTTAACCTTAATAGGTTGGCCATCATGTGGAAAGTATGTGAATGTGTGGCTCTATCTGTAGAGCACAGTAATGTGTAAGTTCATTGGGATTCAATTGTACTTATAAGCATGCAAAGGCAACTTCTTGGAGTATGTTGTTAGAAACAATTCTTCAGTAATTAGAAACTTTTCTTTAACATCAACTTGCATGTCATTATTTGTGCTCTGATTCACACAGTCTATGGCTTACGAATAAGTTGATCCTGCAGCCAAGAATCAGAGGCTTCATCTATCAATAGCAACCTACAGGTATCCATAGCAATAAGCACTGACTCCTTTGGCATTAACAATAGATTTCACTATCAGGATGTAATACTTTCATAATAGAACATTCGACAAGGTTATTCTCAAAACAGCTGCTCCATTCGCTAACGTAAATGATCAAATTACATAAGATTGAATGAGAACAGTTATCAATCTTGAGAGAAGAACGATATTGGAAATTTGAAAGCTAGCTATACTGAAGGTGTTAAATGATCATACCAGAAGGACATGAATTCTCTATAGAGGTGTGAGGAACCTATGTATAGGAGAACCCAAAGATGAACTACAATGTGATAGTTATAGCCTCTGTAATCTAGTTATTGAATAGTTGGGAAGTAAATCATTTCAGCAGTATAGATCTTTTTTGCTGATGCATTTGTCTTGAAGTTATGTCCCTCATTTTTACAAGCTACAGTATGGCTTGTGTTGAGAATTTGTATTATATGATACACCATTATAGTAATCTTCAAGGGCCGCAATGCAAGATGTGAAGCATTTCTTGACATAGCAGCATGACACAGAAAGCACACAACACTAATGCTGGCGTTTTCAGCAATTCTAAGCTTGGCACCAATTTTTCCCTAGTCACCTAAATCGAAGCAAACATTCTTCAATGGGTAGCAAAAATTGTAATGTATTATATAAATCTTTGGCTATCAATTTACTTATGTAACTATGTTGTGATTTTGTCTCTAATGTTTAACATCTCAAATTTATGTTGTTTATCTATATGTGTGTATTCTGGATAATGATAAATGCAGTACTAACACACATACATATGCATATCTGTAAAACTATTACTCTAAGCTTTAGAAAAGCTTATTGTTTAATCTGTGCCTGTTTTAGAAACTTCAAGTGTTTTGTGTTTCCAAGAAACTGAAAACAGATCAATAAAAGGTATCTCTATGTGTGTGTTTTGAATATCGGTACATATAG
The DNA here is from genome assembly GCA_027924645.1 of Cunninghamia lanceolata. Lineage (NCBI taxonomy): Eukaryota > Viridiplantae > Streptophyta > Pinopsida > Cupressales > Cupressaceae > Cunninghamia > Cunninghamia lanceolata. Next base: position 267,149 of record BSBN01001866.1, read on the forward strand.
TGCTAGCACACAGAGATATACATATCTGTAAAACTATTACCCTAAACTTTGGGAAAGCTCATCATTTAATCCACGCTTGTTCTAGAAATTTCAAGGGTTTCACCTTTCCAAGAAACTGAAAATAGATCAATAAAAGGTATTCCTGAAGGAAATGTGCTTTTATGGAAAGAAGTCATAGAAAATAAAGACAAACCAAAGATGCCACATACCATAGGAACCACTTGCCGTTTGTATGATAATGTAAGCAAACGCACATTCAGTTATGAAGAGACAAAGATACTAAGGAAAGGCTCGTGGTTTTCAAGTCTGCTTAGGTTAGTTATTTTTTCACCGCCTAACCATTTACACTAGTCTAAACTTTTTTAAAAAATCAGAAAACTCGTACCGGAGACAACTTAAAGAGTACTCGCAGTCTCTTTCTATCTGAGACCTTGATTCTTTATTATGGAAGACATAGCACTCATTAGTTATTAGTTTGGAATTAGCCAACAATCTGAAATTATACTCAATGGGACTTAATGATCAGCATTTGCTGCCTTAGGATCTTCAAGTTCTCTTAGCTAACAAACTCTTTATTTTGTAAAGCATGCTACATTTGACTAACCTGCAGGAATGACACGCACATTAGCGCCAGATGTATCTTGAATGGATTTGATTTGTGAACCTTGTTTGCCAATTAGGGTTCCAGCTTGTGATGATGCAACCAGAAGTCGAGTTAAAATCACTACAGAGCTTGCTGCTTGAGCATTGGCATCATCACCTTCAGTTTCCTGAAGTCCCGCAACACGCTTATGCACTCTAAGAATGCCATCCATGGCAGGAGATATTGCTGCATCAGGTTCCTCTCTTCCAGTTATCAGAACCTGGAAAAATGACAAACAACCATGAGACAATCTCATGTAATCGAACTCACTGGCAATTTAACTTATGGATTAAAACGTATATAGAATTCACCACAATACTTGAATTTAGCTTTAAAATCATCTCCTTTAGTACTTTGAAAATAGTAAACTACTAAATCAGAAAATCCACTTCTATTGTCCACAAATAAATAAATCAATTACCAATATCAAATAAGGTAACAAACAGAAGAAACCATATCCACTCAATCTGTCAATACACCAGCGTCAGACACAAGTTCACAAGAAACGTGTCCAGCTGCAAAACATGCACATGCGGTGATGAAAAAGTGTGATTTATCCCCAGTTACAGACACATATTGAACATAAAGGGGTGGAGGATTGTATTTCAGTGTAACTGATTTTGCACAATTACATGAGAATTTCAACTCAAGCTTCATATACATTTTAACGTTTCAACAACATCACTGGTTCAAAGTCAATTCAGAGCTCAAACCAAGCCAAAACGCTAACCGCAGTGGTGAAAGACAAGTTGCTAAAGACATCAATCAATTGTTAATTGCAGACTGTTTTGTGGCCAATAACTTTTAAAATTTTCTGTTTTCTTCCACGGTCTTATCAAGATGGCATTTTAAAAGCGCTAAGTTTTTAACCTCTTATAGAAATTTGAAAAAGAAAAACGCAAAGTTAATGTTCGATCAAAATGCGGTCAATAAAACAACCCATGTCAAAAAACATCAAGTACACGCACCGTAGTTAGATGACTTAATGCGCAAGGTATGGACGGGCAGTACTTTCCTTACATTGTAAAACCCTCCTGTACAAACACTAATTTTTCTTCTACTGCAAAACCCTCCTGGACCAACACTAATTTTCCTTGCATTTTATACCCCCTTCGACAAACACTGTTTTCTTTACAATTAACACCCTCTGGGACAAAGATATTGTTTTTACATTTAAAACCCCTGTCCTAGCAGCCGAAAACAAGAATATTAGCTTCAACACACATATTAACATTCCTACCGTGCAAATTTACCTAAACTTGGTTTGCCTTAAATCTCTCGCAGGCACTCAAACCTCAGACTTAAGTGCTCTATGCCTAGGGCACTAATTTTCCTTGCATTTTAAACCCCCTTCGACTAAGCTGATTTCTTTACAATTAAAACCCTCTGGGAGAAAGATATTTTTTTTTACATTTAAGACCGAAAACAAAAATATTAGCTTCAACACACATATTAACATTCCTACCGTGCAAATTTACCTAAATTTGGTATACCTTAAACCTCTCGCAGGCACTCAAACCTCAGACTTAAGTGCTCTATGCCTAGGGCATTTCATAGTTACTATTTACAGCACAAACCCCACACGGAGCACAAAAATGCAGCATCCTGCAGCTACTTTAAGAGAAAAAAAAAAAACAAGGACAAAGAAAAAACCCTAATGTTTATCTTTTAGCTATGGTGATAGTACATATACTCACAACTCGATCAGTGGTTCCCTGGACGCCGTCGAGGATCTTAATACGAGCCCTGGTATCCTCGCACATTTTCTTGACAAGCTCGCCCTTGCGGCCAATAATGGCGCCCGCCTTCTGCACAGGAACAATGAGCCTGAAAACTGTCTCGCCAGGCCAGCCGGGCCATCTCTTCTCAGCAGGGGCATCTCCGCCCTCCGCCTCGCGGCCGCGCTTCTGCCCTGCCGTCTTTGCTCCTGGGCTACTGCTCACCTGCTCAGACCCATTCTCGCCCTCCGCAGCCATTTCTTCTGAAGTAGATAATGTGCTTCGATTAAACAGCTGGGTTAAATCTCTTGCTGCTCTACTTTCTGGTCTGGTTCAGTAAAACCCTACTGGATTGGATTGGGTTTTTATAGAACTTTTGCGGCCTTTGTTTCAAGCGTCGTGATGTTTGTACTTTATATTAGGTTTCTTACTTCCGAGACTTGTTATAGGCACCCATCTCTATGTGTGGTGGTTAGATTATTCGGGTGAGAAGCTCCCATATCATTATGGAAATAATTTGGATTATATAGATATTAGTGTAAACAATTAAAATTTAGAAAATTATTAGCAAACAAATTCAATAAAAATTATATGTTAATTTTAAAAATAGAAAATTAACTTTAAAAATGTAATAGTATAATAGTATTTGCAATCATTTTTTAATATTACTAATTATAGTGTATGAATACCAATGTTTTATGTCACGTTGTCACAATATAAATTTAATGTAATTACGTGGAGGGGGCGTAACTACAAAGAGCTCACATATAAAAATAATTACATTTAGTGGTATTAAAGGATGACTGTGACTGTGTACATAAAAATAAGATAGAGTTTACATAGTTTTTTTTTTTAGTGTAATGGCTTGAAAGTGTTAACAAAAACTATTAAAGATTTGCCATATAAAATAAATTACATTCAGTGGTATTAAGGGATGACTGTGACTGTGTACATAAAAATAAAATAGAACTTACATAGTTTTTTTTAAATAACTAGATATAATTATAGCCGACATAATTTTATTAAATCAATGAACAATAAAATAACAATAAAATAATGTGTATAAATATAAGTAAACATAAATTTAAAAAAAATAATGAAAACAAAAATAACAGTAAAATAATGTGTATAAATATAAGTAAACATAAATTTAAGAAAAATCAAATCAAATAAAAAGAGAGCAAATTGAATTAGGAGAAATTTAATCCATAAAGAGAAGAAGTTTAATTGGTAAGGGCACTTGTAGCCATCTTTTTTTTGTTTTTTCTTCCAAAATAAAGTGATGTAATGATGTTATTATTTATATAAAGTTAGATTAGGCATTGCGTATTATTTACTCTTACTCTATTTAGTGCTCATTAAAATAAAAAGAAAATTACACCTTAAATTATGGAACCTATAAGTTATAATTTATTTAATATTTTTCTTGCATACACTAATATCTCTGGTGTCTTTTAAATAGATTTATTTAAGATATCTATGATATTTAAGAGGCACTTTTAGTATTTTAGGTTATATTAAGACCAAAAATCTCTCATACAAACATCTATAAAATTATATAAAGAACTGTTTAAGTTTAATATTTATATGTCAATTAGGTTCATAATATATATAATTTAATATATTTATAGATCCATTTACATAAAAGTATAAATAAATCTATAGAAAGATATTAACCTCTTCTAAATATGTACAATTGTATTAAAGATTTTCCATCAAATTAGCCCAAAACTAAATGGGAATTAACATGAGTATGTTAATTTTGCCTTTACAAGATTATATCAATTTCCATTTAAGATTAAATAATAAAATTTTAGGTTATATTGAGGCCGAAAACTTTTCTCATGCAAACATTTGATAAAATTATATAGAGAACTATTTAAATTTAATATCTATATGTTATCTGGGTTCATAATATATATAATTTAATATATTTATGTATCCATGTACATAAAAGTATAAATAAATCTATAGAAAGATATTAACCTACCACTTCTCAATATGTACAATTGTATCAAAGACTTTCCATCAAATTGACCCAAAACTAACATGAATTAAATTAATAAATTAAATTTTATTCTACACAAAACAAAACCATAATAAAATATACTTATAAAATATTATTAAATAGTAAATAAAATAACATTTCATTAAAATAACTCAATAGTAAATAAAAGTAATATTTTATTTACAATAAATAAAAAACTTACAGTATTAAAATAACTATAAACTAACAAAATATATTTATTTACACAAAACAAAATCATAATAAAATATACTTATAAAATATTATTAAATAGTAAATAAAATAACATTTCATTAAAATAACTCTATAGTAAATAAAAGTAATATTTTATTTACAATAAATAAAAAACTTACAGTATTAAAATAACTATAAACTAACAAAATATATTTATTTACACAAAACAAAACCATAATAAAATATACTTATAAAATATTATTAAATAGTAAATAAAATAACATTTCATTAAAATAACTCTATAGTAAATAAAAGTAATATTTTATTTACAATAAATAAAAAACTTATAGTATTAAAATAACTATAAACTAACAAAAATATATTTAGTTACACAAAACAAAACCATAATAAAATATACTTATAAAATATTATTAAATAGTAAATAAAATAACATTTCATTAAAATAACTCAATAGTAAATAAAAGTAATATTTTATTTACAATAAATAAAAAACTTACAGTATTAAAATAACTATAAACTAACAAAATATATTTATTTACACAAAACAAAATCATAATAAAATATACTTATAAAATATTATTAAATAGTAAATAAAATAACATTTCATTAAAATAACTCTATAGTAAATAAAAGTAATATTTTATTTACAATAAATAAAAAACTTACAGTATTAAAATAACTATAAACTAACAAAATATATTTATTTACACAAAACAAAACCATAATAAAATATACTTATAAAATATTATTAAATAGTAAATAAAATAACATTTCATTAAAATAACTCTATAGTAAATAAAAGTAATATTTTATTTACAATAAATAAAAAACTTATAGTATTAAAATAACTATAAACTAACAAAAATATATTTAGTTACACAAAACAAAACCATAATAAAATATACTTATAAAATATTATTAAATAGTAAATAAAATAACATTTCATTAAAATAACTTTACAGTAAATAAAGGTAATGTTTTATTTACAATAAAAAAAGAACTTGAGGTTAAAATAACTTGCAGTTGTCCATATACTTTGCTCCTTTATACTTTGCTCCTTTATACTTTGCTCCTATATATTTGATTTCATTTATGCCCTTGACGAATATATTTTGATGCCTTTTATTTGATATGATAAAACCCTAATAAAATATAGTTATAAATTAAATTATTGTACAGTAAATAAAATAACACGGTATCCTAACAAAATATAATGCACTTATTTTATAGTAAATAAAATAACACAGTAACCCTAACAAAATATAATGCACTTATTGTTGCCTTGCCGAATATACTTTGCTCCTTTTATATTTCGTATGAATAAAATAACACAGAAAAGAAAAGATAACCCTAATAAAGGTGACATATTAATTTGGAGTATTTTTATAAATAATTGAACACTAAATCTAACAAAATATAATGCACTTACCGTAGAAGCTTCGTGATTGGGCGGAAAAACGTCTGGGCCATGTTCTGGTCTCTCAGCTTTGCGGTTTATTATAAGATTTACTAATGAATGAGATGATTTATTTATCCTATGATATAATTATGGAAAGCGTACTTTACATTATAACTTTTGCGCTTGCCAATATACTGCACATACCTTGAAAGAACTTCTACGCTTGCCAAATACACTTTACCAAAAATAAAATGTATGAATAAAATATTGTTTAACGTAAAAATCCACAAAATAGATTTCATTTTGTAGAAAAGAAAATAAAACTAAATTAAATTAAACCTTTATACGAAAATGTATAAAATATAATGCAATTACCTTCAAATAACTCATGTGCTTCTCCAGTATTCTTTTGCTCTACCTTATTTCATTTCATATTTTTGTGATTTATGTTTGACTATTACTTGTACTTTATGTGAGTTTTATTGTTATGTCTATTAATTTGATAATTCTATGGCGGTTATATATATTAAATTTAATTCTTGTGTACTTTCATTTAAAACAATATGTCTATTATAATTTTTTTAAATATAAAATAGTTATTTATAATTTTTAGGTGCATTCATTTATATGGGCTATATATTAAATTTAAAACAATTTATAATATTATAAAATATATGTATGCTCTTTTTAGTTTTTATGAACACGGTCACAATCATCCCCTTAATGTCACTCTATAAAGCCTCTTGGCATAATTAGATTAAGTACCCTAATATTATATCATAATATCTGCAATGATAGGTACATGTGTTCATATATAAATTTGGCATAGAGATCGGCAATTAACATCATATGAATATGTTAGATTTATTATTGTATATTATATTATTATTTAAAATATAATATAATAATAAAATGCATCTTATTATATATTGTTTTTTTTAGATAAATAAACTGCAGACTTGGGGTCTACTCCCTTTATATTAAAGCTTAACTGAAATTTAACAAAGTCTGAGAATCCAACAAAAAACCAGCCACCTATACTCCTATTTAGGGTTAAAACAAAATCTATAATCTTTTACAAACTGCATCTACATATTATTGTTTTCACAGTATCAACATTATTTGAACAAAGATAGACCGGCTAATTGAGCTACATACATCAACAAAAAAGACTAGCATACGATCTTACGCATTACCGTCGGTAGCATAATATGACTCCAGAAAGACTTGCATCCAAGCATCCCCCACGGCCAACCCTAGGAGTTTCTTTAGAAAAGCAATCCCTCGAGTCGCCTTCTTCTTGCGGGCTACAATCTTCTCCACGCTGACCTTTGTGATGAAGGGTTTCCAATCCACCGCGTCCCCTGCAACATTCACCCTGTGGAAATCCTTTGGGAGAGGAATCCCAATTCCACTGCGAGCTACACCTAAGACTTCTTTCCAACCTCCCCTGAATTCTGATTCTACAAAAGTTTCCATCAACCTCTGAATCACCTCATTATCCTAATCCAAATCTAACAAAACCACCACAAACATTGATGCCAGGTCCGAATTCACCATAAAAGCATCGCCTAGAATCCATTCGATGGAAAATAACATAGTGTCACTCTTCGGCTTGAAACTCTATTGCATACGCTTGTCTGAAATACAACCAAGCAAGGACATCTACCTCTTGCCGCAAACCAACCAAATGGGAGTCTCCATTGAATGCAAATGCAAGAAAACAAGAGAAAGCCACTTGTCCCAGATACTCTTCATCTCCACCAGAACTAAGCAACTCCCCAAAATAACCCTCTGCATGCTTCACCAACTCCTTCCAACCTTAAAGATTAGACTCTTTGTCAGAAAAATGCAAGGGCGTCATCATTGTTCATCACCTCCCATATAAAATCATGCTGTGAAATGATAGCCAAATTGGCTAACATATCAGTCTTATCATTCCCTTCTCTGTATATGTGGTTAACAACTACACTATCCATAACTTCTAATAATTTCAAAGCCTCTTTCAATAAAGAGTTAAGTTTCTAATTTATCTCCATTTTCCTAATTGCATTTATGACAATTAAAGAATCTCCTTCTATTTCCACCTTAGACACCTTGAGGTGATGACATAGGTTGAGTCCTAGGATAAGAACCTGAAGCTCTGCTTCATTTTTTGTCCTAGGGGCTAACTTCTTTATTGTTTTACCCATGACCTCTCCTCTCTAATAAACAAGGTATCCCGGCCCTGACTCACCTGGATTGCCTTTCGAGGCTCCATCAAAATTCAATTTGGCCCATCCTTTCCCCAGGGATGACCATCTAGCCTCCCTTCTTTTCTTCAGGGAATCCACTCCCCCAACCCCATTAACAGGATGTGTGATTAGCCCTCTCCATTCATTTTATCATCTTCAATGGAGAATTTACTTTTAACTCCCAATAAAATTCTGCTATTCACGACTTATGTGATTGTTGATTCTACCTTGTTCTTAAAAGAAACCAACTCCATCCCCTTTTCCTGAAAGATTCTCTGGTTTCTTTCTTTCCAAATCTCCCAAAGCAAAATTGACGGGCTAATAATCTAGATACAAGCATAAACTACAAACTGTTTCAGCATAGGCCAAGATTGAAAGAGGCTCACTATATCATTCGGCAGAGCTCCAATCCACCCCATCTTGGCACATAACCACCTCCAACATTCTTGGGAAAATGAGCTTTGTAGAAGGAGACGATATGTTGTTTCACTCTCTCAAACACAACATGCATCTATTCGGTCCTTCATAACCTAATTTCCTAAATCTATCTCTAGTCAAGACTCTTTTTTGGAGGGCAGCCCAAGCAAAGACTCCCGTTTTAGGAAGACAAACTTTACTCTGGCATAAATGAACTGGCAACTCTGTTTGTTCTTTCTCCCCGTCTGCTACCACATACCCAATCTTAGCATTATGGACTCCTAAGGAAGAGTAATTCCAGCGAAGACTGTCCCTTCTTGAAGATAAATTAATCTTCCTTTTCTGCAGAATCTCCTTCAAGTTTTTAACCTCCTCTTCTGGGATGCCTAAATTCTCTACATTCTTCCACTCCCACCACATGAAACTATTGCTTTCACTACCCGCTACATAGTTAGCCACCTTTATTCCCCACCTTTCTGATAAGATTTGCTTTGCAAATGGACAAATGTTTTCAATAATAGGAAACCCCATCCACAAGTCATCCTAGAAAAGAGCAAATCTACCATTGCCAATGTCCCAAGAAAGATAATTTGTGATTATCCATCTACAAGACTATAAGAAATTCCATAGTTTAGATCCCTTTATTAAATTTATTGTTGTCAATACTCTATCATCCTCAGGGCTATCCAAATATTTATTTCTAAGAATTTTGACCCATTTCAAGTCAGGCCTAGCATAGATAGACCATAAGATCTTGGCTCCCAACACCTTGTTTTGAATTACCCGATTCCTTAGGCCCACTCCTTCTGCCATTTTTGGTCTACAAATGTTGTTCAAAGCTATAAGAAGGATCTTCTTTTCCTCAGAAGGGCCTTTCCAAAAGAAAGATCTTATTTTTTGGGCTATAATGTTACTAGTCTTCTTTGGCAACCAAAGGCAAGAAAGAAGAAAGATGGGGATGGTTGAAATTACTGCTTTGAGGATAATGGTCCTCCCAACCCAAGAAAGCCACCGACCTTTCCAAGAAGACATTGTGTCGCTAATTTGTTTTAAAAGTGGCTCCCAGAGCTTTGATTGGTTGCCTCCTTTAGATAAGGGAAAACCTAAATATTTACGAGGAAACACCCTTTTCTTGAATTTTAAAATTCTCAGGATCTCCCCTTGTTTCTTCAGATCCGTGGAGAAGAAAAAGATTTCTGATTTTGTAGTGTTCACACATTGACCAGACACCACTAAAAATGTGTCCAAGACTCTCTTCATGCATCTGGCTTCCCTCCTTTTGGTTATTCCATACAACATAGTGTCATCATCAAATTGTTGATGCGTCAAAGGTTCCACATTTCTTGTAATCTACAGCCCTTCCCAATCAAGGATTTTTTTAGTGGCAAATCTTTGCCAATTGGCAAATAGTTTATATTTTCAAATTACAATTTGGTGAATACATTGCAACTGGCGGGGTGCCAATTCGCCCAGATTTTTCAAATTTCCAGTCAAATACATTTCAATTCGCCACCAATTTATTTATGAGTCATTTAAAATTATTATTTTTGCCACAATATTCTATGCGGTTTTAATAGTGATTTCCCTGAAATTTCAGAGGCATGTTTTAATTCACCTACATATTCACCAATAGCATTAAACTGTTCACCATGTATGAGGACCAATTTCACCACTAGTGTATTGAATTAATGCTTATATAATGGAAAAGGGGTCCGTATTTTATTTATATCCATTGATTTCCATTTTAATATAATGGTTTTAATTAAATTCCGCGGGTCATTTAAGCATGTGCCTTTTTAAAGGCATGCTGAGCCCAAAAGCAATTTTGGGCTCAGCATGCCTTTAAAAAGGCACATGCTTAAAGGAGCCCATAATTGCTTTTGGGTCGTGGGATTAGATCCACATAATTATAAAGAATAAAAGAATATATGTGGGGACTGCGCCGACCCACTATGTAGAATTTAAAGGAAGGATTTGCCATTGTAATTAATTTTTTTGTCTATCATTCGCTATGATTCGCTAAGATTTTTTAATAATGTGCATAGATTCGTAAGGAAAATTAATATTTTTTCAAAAAAAAGGAAAGATTCACCAGGAAAATTATGGCACTTAACTAGGATTCACCAGGATTTTATAGGTTTTTTTGGGGGGGGTTCCTTAAAGTTATCCTTGTTCCCAATCCCCTGAATTAGCCATCTTATGAATGTATCTTCCTAAGACATCTATCATTATGATGAAAAGGAAGGGAGAGAGAGGATCTCCCTGCCTTAAACCTCTGGAAACTTCAAAAAAACACTTGAGGGCTTCCATTAATTAAAATTGAAAACCTGGGGCTCACAACATAGCTAAAGATCCAATCAAGCCAATGCTTATCAAAGCCAAAAGCCTCCATGACTTTGAAAATAAATCTCTAATCTACTTTGTCATATGCCTTTTTGATGTCTAACTTCACCATCATCCCACTTCTTCTGACACAAGCGAGTGAATGGTCTCTTGAGCTATAAATGTGCCATCAAAGATCAATCTCCCCAGGACAAATCCACTATGTTCCTCTGCAATAATTTCTTCCAAGAACAATTTCAATCTGTTAGCTATAGCCTTTGCAAAAATCTTATAAATCATATTGCAAAGAGAGATTGGGCTATAATCCTTAAAGGACTCAATTTGTTCTTTCTTTGTCAATAAAGCAATATACATATTGTTCAGATCCTTCAAAAGCCTCCTTTTCTTATGAGATTCCTCTGTTGCATCCAATACATCCTTCCCAACAATGTGCCAGCATTTATGAAAAAAGATCGTTGGAAAACCATCTGGTCCTAGTGCCTTATCTGGATGCAGTTGCATAGCGGCAACCTTTATTTCATCTTCAGTGAAAGGTTTATTAAGCAAAGAATTGAGCTCCTCCTTGACCTTTCTAGGAATGCATTCTAAAATCTTATTTTGCATGCTCAAATTCGAGCCTTCCCTATTATTCAGTAGCTCCTCAAAGAAATTGACCCCTACCAATTTGATAATCTCCTCGTCTTCACACTCTACTCTGTCTTCCAACTTTAGTTTCGTTATGTGGTTCTTCTATCTTCTTATTATAGTCGAATTATGATTTTTTTTTGTATTCCTATCCCCTTCTTTCAACCAAAGTTCTATTGACTTTTGTCTCCAAAAAATTTCTTCTTTGGCCAAAACTTATGCGTGTCTATTCAACAAGTCCTTTTCTGCCAAAAAGGTTTCCCATTCATCTCGTTCCTAAAAACCTCTCTGTTAATTGCACTAAGATAAGTCTCAATATATGCCTTTTCCTCAAAGATGTCCCCAAATGATTTTTATCCCAAATCTTCAATTTCTCTTTTATTCTTTTTAATTTAGAGAATAGATTGAACATTTTCATACATTTTTGGTCCTCCTTCCACCAAGCTTCTACCGAGCAAAGAAAATCCTCATCTCTCATCCACATAATCTCAAACTTGAAGGGACTTCTATCCAACTTCTGATCCTCCTTAATCTACAATTGAATGGGATAATGATCCGATCCAGACACTAGCATCAAGAAACATTTGCACTCTCTTCCCAAATCCCCTAAGTCCCCTTGCTAGAGGAATCTATCCAATCTTTCGACGATATTGCTAAATCCCAGTCTTTGATTAGTCCAAGTGAATTTTCCATTTTTAAGAGGAATGTCTAAAAGATTATTCTTCATCACAAAATCACTGAAATCCAATTGGGATTGACCACATTTCCTCACCTCTCCCAATTTATCCTCTCCACTTAGTATGGCATTGAAGTCTCCACCTAGGAAGCAGAAGGAAGTAGAAATATTTGCTAGAACTAACTCTAATTCATCCCAGACTCTTTTTTTAAGAATGTAAGAATTGGGCATTGATAAAAAAAAATTGTAACTTAGACATAATACATGTAACTTTACACATCATCCAAAATCTAGAACTACTCACCAACTCTAGTGAAACAGAGTTCATTCTCCATAAAATTGCAATACCTCCTGAGACTCCTTCCACATCCACAAAGAATCCACCCCAAACTTTCATTCTCAGTTTGAAGAAGTCAATGTCTTTTCCAATTAGCTTAGTCTCATGCAGTAAAAAATTGCAAGAATATGAAAGTTCCATCTAGTATTTTGTTAGATGCCTCTTGTTAGGGGTGTTTAAGCCCCTAACATTCCATGAATAGATCTTCATGACTGTCTGGGAAGGGTTATGCCCTTCCCAAATCTCAGCATCATTTGAATGATTTTCATTTTCCCTTCTGCATCCCCTTCTTCAACTAATTTCACACTATTAGGTTTTCTACCTTTCTTTTATGATTCCCCATATTGAGGATTATTCAGTGAAATTTTTGTCTGAGAGACCCCCAACTTTTCAAGCAAGAGAATTTCTCCTTCTTCCACCTCCGGATCATCCATAATTCTTTCTGGATTTGAATTCTAACTTAGATGGTTGATTGACTTCGAACATTTTTGACAAATTATCCTTATTGAGAACTTCATCTAGAGTAGAAGCTCCACCCCTATCGATCTCCTTCAAGGTGATGACACAATTTCTCGAATCCTCAGCTTCATGTTCTTTCCTATTCTTATATGATAAACCAAAGAGTTCCAGAGCCAATTTGAAATTGTTGTATTTGTTCAAATCTGCAGCATCCACTCTACCTTGAACATAATCAAGATGCTCCTCTTCCTCCATCCAGTCCAAAATCTCCTCTAACTTCATGTTCTTCAAAGGTGTCTCCATTACCTCTTCTTGCAAGACTTCTTCCATTTGTGATCATCTCTAGCAAAACCATCTTCACACTCGATGGAGGCCACCCCTTCCTTGTGCGCTTCTTTCTCAATCCCTTGAACATTTACGGGTTCTTCCTGATCTACTCTCACTTCTTCTCTTTCTGAATCTTCACTTGTTGGAGTGTCCTTCATTTCAGTGGGACCTTCTGTTTCAATTTTTTGTTTCCAAACCCCATTTTCAGTTACTATATTCACATAGTCTAGAAAATATTCAACCAAATTTATATTCACACACATCCACGTATACACACCTGAGACTCCCTTCTCCGCTACATCATCTAATTCCAAAAAGGCTCCTAAACAATCTCTAATTTCTCTAAGAATCTCTACCATCCAGTACTCAGTGGGTAAATTATACATTCTAATCCATCTTGGGGTAATAGTTACATCGTGCCCAGTTGGATCAAAATTTGGCTCCTAATCCTTGATGTAAAACCCTACTCCATCCATAATCCAAGCCTTTTTATTCAATTTTTTTCTTTGGTTTCTCTGTTTTTGCAAAGAACCAAGAAGGAGCCCTTCGGTAAATTATCTTCATCCATAAACCCCCTAACATTCCTAATCATGATCAACAAATGCTAGAGTCTACCCTATCATTTCCATCCTATCTTACCATCCTTATCCGTTTTACCTACATACCTATCCCATTGCACCATCCATCCTCCCTTCCTCCTTTTGATCTTGATAGAGACATGGGGCAAAATGTTGAAAAATGCTTTGGACATATCTTGATATACCTCATCCTTTCCTATCACCCTATTGACATAAGCTTTATCATGTAAAATCCTAAGCATTATACCTAAAATGGAGCATGTTATTTCTGTGCAACATAGCCTTTGGATATCACATCCTAAACCTTTCATCTGTTCCATCCACTATCACCTATCCTCTTAACCATCCATATATCATGAGTCTTCCATCCCATTTATTTTTTTATCCATTCATCCAATCCCACCTTCATCCTTGCATCTAGAATTGGTTTTCCCTTGTCATTGGTGTCTAGCACAAAGGCTACCCAAATTGTAATCCAATGACATCCCAAAACATTCACAAAAACACAAAAAATTAAAACATTTCAAAAAAATACAAATAAAAATCAAAACATTAAAAAAATACAAAAAAAAAGAGTAAAATATTCACAAAAATACAAAAAAATTAAATATTCTAAAAAAATCCAAGCAATAAATCAAATGCAAGTCATCCTTAATCCATACCAATCTAGCTAATCAATCTAGCCAAATCATCCAATCACATCCTATAGTCTTGATCCTAGCCTTATCATAAATCAAATCAATCAAAGCAACCACATCAAATCAAATCAAATTATCTAATCAATGAATCATCAATGGGATATATCGTTCCCCCATCCTTGTGTTGATCTAGGGATATATTGTTCCCCACAATGTCAACACTATCCTCATCAATCAAATCTTGGTGTTGATTCGCATGGCCAACAACACTAGTATCATCAAATCAAATCATCATCATTAATCAATCAATTATCAATTTACAACTTGACAAGGGGTAATACCTTGTTTGTCTTTGAATCATTTGTGCATGCTTGCTTATGTGTGGTATCATTTTATCTTGCATTTGTATCAAATCCTTATCATTCTAGCTAATATTCATATCTTGTGTATGTTGGAATAGCTTTTTGCATCTCCTTTGCATCTAAGGTCATTTCATACCTTTTGTGTAGTTGGACTTGAATGCTCTAAGTTTCCTTCCTCATATGTTTAGAGAAGGTTGTATTACGTTGGATGCACATGACACATTGTCACCCTGGTCTTTATACCTTGGTGCATAATATCTAGTACTATATCAAACCATATGGTTGCTCACCTCCTGCAACATAACGTATCATTCATCTCTTTTATCCATCCCTTATCTTTCTTCCTACATCCCTTGACCACTCCCTTTCATCCATTTCTAGAGTCTACCCGTGTTCTTCTAACCTACCTAAATTTAGTTTCTCTTAAATCTCTCGCAGGCACTCAAACCTCAGACTTAAGTGCCCTATGCTGAGGGCATTTCATAATTACTATTTATAACACAAACCCCACACGGAGCACAAACATGCAGCATCCTGTAGCTAATTTAAGAGAAAAAAAACAAGTACAAAGAAAAAAATCCTAATGTTTATCTTTTAGCTATGGTGATAGTACATATACTCACAACTCGATCAGTGGTTCCCTGGACGCCGTCGAGGATCTTAATATGAGCCCTAGTATCCTCGCACATTTTCTTGACAAGCTCGCCCTTGCGGCCAATGATGGCACCTGCCTTCTACACAGGAACAATGAGCTTGAAACTCATCTCACTAGGCCAGCCAGGTCATCTCTTCTCCGTAAGGACGTCCCCGCCCTCCGCCTTGCGGTCGCGCTTTTGCCCTGCCATCTTCTCTCCAGGGGTATTGCTCACCTGCTCAGACCCATTCTCACCCTCTGCGGCCATTTCTTCTTACACATAGGATGTGCTCCGATTAAATAGCTAGGTCAAATCTCTTGCTCCTCCACTTTCTGGTCTAGTTCAGTAAAACCCTACTGGATTGGATTGGGTTTTTATAGACCTTGTGTGGCCTTCGTTTCAAGCGTCATGATGTTGTACTTTATATTAGGTTTCTTGCTTTCAAGACTTGTTATAGGCACCCCTATAAGTATATGTGTGGTGGTTCGCACCCACCGCTCAGCGTTGGCCTTCTAAAAAAAAATTATGGAAACAATTGGATTATATAGATATTAGTGTAAACAACTAAAATTTAGAAAATTATTAGCAAACAAATTCAATAAAAATCATATGTTAATTTTTAAAATTTGTATGAAAACTTCTCGCATGCAAATGGAAATCAAACAAAGTGAATAAAACTAATTTTACCACCAATCTCCATTGTTGAAAAGTAGATTTACTCCAAACGATTTAGGATGTGGATGCTCTTTAAACAAATGATTACTATTTTGACAACATATAACTAGCATAAATGTGGATTGCATAATGAGAGCATGAAATAGATTTTTCGGAAAGAAAATCAACTATGGAAATGAGGTGAAAAGATCAATGGTAGAGGATAAGTAAAAGGAATTTCTTAGGATTGAGGAGAGGATAAAATAAATTGTTGTAACTATGCAATATGTGTCCCCTTTATTTTTGGAAAAGGTGGAGACAAGGTGGAGGGAATATAGTCATTTGTTATAATCTTATTTAGATATTTAAGTTGACCTAGGTGATATAATTAGGTATACAAGTGGCATGGATGGTATACAAGTGGCATGGATGATATCGAAGGCATAAGTAGGGTATGCATAGGAGGTAGTGAGTGTTATATGATCATCATATTGCAAATTGTGTTCTTCTTGAAGACTTTTGGAGGTTTGCCCTCTTGAAGTGGCTTATTATTCTCAAGTATTATCAAGTATTTGTAGCATATTTTATATTATATTCTTCTCTTGTGCAAGTTATTTCATTACAATTGGTATCAAAGAATGATCTTGGCGCCGTGAAGGCAAGTAACGAGGCGATTTATTTATTTATTTATTTTGCAGGTCATTTGGGAAGCACATATCTCTCTCATTAGGGTGATTTTTTAATTAATTTTTGGAGGGTTGATCAAGTTTATATTAAAATAGCTTCAGTCCTAATTTGAGGTTAATTGGAGTAGAATTAAAGGAGTTATTTGAGAATTAGGGTTTCCACCAATTTTGCTCCCAAGGCTACAAATAAGCAAATTTTTTTCTAATTCTAGAGGATTGAACAAGGGTGCATTGATACACCTACAATCTTAATTTGAATGCATTTGAAGTCATTTTCAATTTTGTACTATATGGATAGACCACAAACTAAAGGCAGGGGCAAGAATTCTCTCACTCCTAGTAAGACTCTTGATAAAGGTGATTCATCAATGGAGGAGATGGATACCGTACCTAGGAAAGAAGAAACCCACAAGATGGAGGATATGCAACACTTGCAAGGAAGACTAGATACTATACAAGAAGATATATCTAGCATCCATAGCACATTGACAATTATCAGTGCTTATATCTAGAACCAATCAGGCTCACAACTAGATGTTTCAAGCAACCAAGGTGGATCATCTAGGTCAACTAATCTAGATCCAAATGCTAACACTCACATGGGATCTAGGAACCTGATGCCAAAGGTGAATATCCGCAAGTTCGATGGCAAGGATCCACTGACTTGGATAAATCAAATGGAGAATTTTTTTGATGTGTACATCAAATTCCAAGTGGACAAAAAGTAATAATGGCTTCCTTATATCTTGAACCAAAGAATTTCAATTGGTTTCGATAGTTGTGTGTAGAAAGGAAGGAAAAGGCTCTCACTATCACATGGTCAACTTTTATAGAGCAGTTACAGTCATAGTATGGCAATAATGTGGCAAAAAACTACTTCAACCAATTAGCAAAATACATCAAATAGGATTAATCAAGGATTATATTCAGCAATTCTAGAACGTCTCCTTGAGAGTAGATACAATTCCAGAAGAGAATTTAAATGACTTATTTTTGGGTGGTCTCAAGGATCACATCCACATGAGGTAAGCATGTTTAGCACTACTTATATATTTGAGTCTTTTGTTCTACCACACAAGGCAAAAGAGAAATTTATAATTCCCAGAGGGCAAGTAGAGGAAAAAATTTAGCTAACAAAAGTGAGGAATTCCTTAGCAACAAAGATGGAAGGGATCATGCATCATCATTTCCTCAACCTATTAGGTTGAAGACCTCAACAAATTGAAGAAAAAGAGGCCAAAGGGTTATGTTTCAATTGTGATGGAAAATATAGTAGAGAACATAAATGTGCTGAGAAGAAGTTATTATGCATTGAGGCTACCTATTACAAAGAAAAGGATGAAGAAGAGCCAATAGTGGTGGTAGAAGAATCAAAAGATGTCCAACTAACTATCTCTTGTCATGCACTATCAGATATTAGCACCCCACAAATGCTCAAGGTAAGGGGATTCCTTAAACAACAAAATGTAACAGTGTTGATTGACTCAGGGGTACACATAACTTCATCAACAATAAATTAGTAGCACAATTGAATTATTTTTTCTACTCGACCCCAAAATTCTAGGTTATGATTGTAGATGGTGGTATAGTCAATTGTTCAAAGAAATACCATAGTATTAAACTCACCATGGGAGACTACATGATAAATTGCCTTAGGTTTGCTATACCCATGGTTGGAGCATACATTATTTTGGGAGTCTAATGGCTTACTACCCTGGGCACAATAGAGATGAATTTCTAGGAGCTATTCATGTGTTTCTACTTAGAGGATATAAATTTTGAGCTAAGAGGGTTGCATGTAAAGATTCCACACATTGGAAGTGCATACCAAAGGAGAAAGTTGCTTAAACATGATGTGGATAGAGGTATGGCTCAATTATTATCATTAGAAGTGTAACAACCAAATATTCATGTATCATTTATTCTATAAGCAATTATAGTTTTAGGGGATCATATGCCAAAAAGAGGGCCTCCCAATAGTGATCATGGTCAATCCCTTCAACTATGAATGAACCTTCCACCATCCATCACTTCTCCCTTATAGGCACACACTAAGGTGAGAGTAGTTGGCAACCACCTTCAACACTAGCAAAAGCCATATAAGTCGTTATCCTTGGAACACCAAATATTAGATGACAAGTGTGCACCCAATTTGTATGGGCCTTATAAGGGTTCATGACTAAAAGTGTTGTTGGATCTAGGGCATACAACTGAGAGGGGGGGGGTGAATTAGTTGTATAAAACTTGCTCTCTACTTTAAACACTTGATTCTTTTTTGTTAGTTAACAACATATCAATTAATCATCCATGAAAGCATAATACACAAACACAAGAGCAGATAAACATCAACACATTGAACACCAAGATTTTGACATGGAAAACCCGGTTAAGGGAAAAACCACGGGGTGATTAACCCAAGGATTATTCTCTGTTAGAAGAATAAGAAAAAAGAATGGCACTTGCCAATTAGGGCTCACTGCCCGAGCACACTGCTCACAGAGAGGTCCACTGACTATAAGGAGACACACTGTCTACAAAGTGATAAGAATCATAGTCTTGAACTGGAGAATGACATTTCTACCATGTTTGGATCAGTTCCATTTAAGCCCAAAAACCCCTGCTCTGCCTTTCACACTTCTCTTCACTATACCATATTCATCCACACAATCCACACTTCGAAATGAACTCACAAACCTTTATTTATACAAGACATCGACTTAGGAACAATCATCTAAGTCAGCAATCAACCATAAGAATATTCGCAAGATGAATAACACATCTGGTCGGCCACCACAAGAACATTCGCAGGATGAACAACTCATCCGGTCAGCGAGTCAGAGCAAGAACTTCATCCAGAAGAATATCTTCAATTCCGGGCTCTACCATCAATGCGGACCAACAACACAACCTCAACATGATCCAAGGACCTTCACAAGCCTGCCTGAATGATCAGGTACATCCGCACTTCCTCTACTTACTGGAATCTCTTCTCTTCCTCATCTAAAGCTTCAAGAACACAGTCTGTCGTCACTATCACAATGCAAAAGGTACTTTCGGACCTCAAAACCATACACAACTTGAGATGACACATCACAAGGACATCCCAAACACTCCTTCCAATCCGCAAATTAGGATTACACAATTCTGGACCTCACCGGACCTTTCTGTGATCCTCTGTCACCTCTGAACACTTGTCGGAACCGGTTCCATACCGACAGCCACAACTCCTTCAGATCTTCATGCGAACCTTTGAAATCTTAATTTAAGCATCTCAAGACTCATATCTTCAAACCCTTTAATCCGCATCCTCCGGTTCTCATCCTATACAGTACATTTGCCTTCTTCTCATCACTATTCTTCACTATTCCTGACTGAGGCTAATTTTCTCAATATCCTCAGTACACTGCTCATCCAATCCATTTTGTCAATGCAATATGAGTATGTTGACATCAATGACAACACTGGTTCACCTCATACTTGCAACAATCTCCCCCTTTGTCATTGATGGCAACATATGATGTGAAAAACCATCAAGACAAGAACTTCTCCTTTCTGTCACAGCTCCCCCTATCAGCAACATGTCTTCTCCTCATTTACTGCTCCCCCTTTGATCATCAACTACTTGTTTTTCACATGTCTTCTCTCCCCCTTTGACATCAATGGCAAAGGGCTCATACTTGCAATTCTAACACATCAAAATCATACCAGCTGCTCCCCCTTAGTAACAGCTCCCCATCATCAATCCGGATCACAAGATATGACTGTGATATCCACCGGACTGATGCACATCAGTGCATCCTAGTTCATCACTGGAGGGGCCATGACCCCTAACTTCTCCCGGAGATCTTCAAAAGAGTCCTTGGGAAGAGGTTTAGTAAAGATATCTGCAATCTGATCCTTGGAAGGAACATACTCCAATCTGACTTCTTCCTTGTTCACTTGTTCTCTCAAAAAGTGAAACTTGATAGATATGTGCTTAGTCTTAGAATGCAATACCGGATTCTTAGAAATATTAATTGCACTTGAATTATCACAGAAAATTGTGATAGGCTCCTCATATTCAACTTTAATGTCTCTTAGCATCTGCTTCATCCATAAGATTTGAGTGCAACTACCTGCTGCTGCAATGTATTCTGCTTCTGTTGTAGATAGAGATATTGCATCTTGTTTCTTGCTTAGCCAAGAAACCAATCTCTTCCCCAAAAAGAATGCTCCACCACTGGTGCTCTTCCAGTCATCCACATCTCCTGCCCAATCTGCATCTGTGTAAGCATGAAGAGAGAAATCCGGATCTCTAGGGTACCATAGACCATACTCAGTTGTTCCTTTCAAGTACCTAAAAATTCTTTTGATTGCCATAACATGAGATTCTTTAGGATCGGCCTAGAATCTTGCTACAAGACCAACAACCTACATTATATCTGGTTTAGTCTGAGTGAGATACAACAATCCACCAATCATTGATCTATACTTTGTCTGATCTGCCTTTGGGGAGTCATCATCTTTGCTCAACTTACATCCGGTTGCCATGGGAGTGTTCAATGGCTTTGAATCTTCCATACCAAATTTCCTCAACAATTCTTTCACATATTTGGTCTGAGAAATGAAGATCCCTTTCTTTGTTTGAGTAATTCACAGACCCAAGAAGAAATTTATTTCACCAAGCATAGACATTTCAAACTCACTTTTCATTTGATTTGCAAAAGTTTTGCACATACTATCTCTTCCTCCAAAAATGATATCATCCACAAACACTTCAACAATCAAAATGTTTTCATGATCAATTTTGAAATATAAGTTACTGTCAGTAGTACCTTTGTTGAATCCAATCTGCACAAGATGCTTATCCAACCTTTCATACCATGCTCTTGGGGCTTGCTTTAATCCATACAATGCTTTCTTCAACTTGCAGACCATATCATCATTATCAGACAATTGAAATCCATCTGGTTGTTCAATGTAAACTTTTTCTTCCAGATCACCATTTAGGAAGGCAGACTTGACATCCATCTGATATACCTTGAAGTCTTTAAAGGCAGCAAATGCAAGAAATAATCTGACTGCTTCAATTCTTGCCACCGGAGCAAAGGTCTCTTCAAAATCAATTCCTTCTATTTGAGAGTAGCCTTTGCAGACCAATCTAGCTTTGTTTCTGATTACTTCACCAGCTTCATTCAGTTTGTTCCGGAAGACCCATTTGGTTCCAATCACATTCCTGTCTCTAGGTCTGGGAACAAGATCCCAAGTATGATTTCTCTCAATTTGCATCAATTCATCTTCCATTGCTTTGGTCCAGTTTTCATCATTGCAGGCTCATTTATTGTTTTAGGTTCAATCTTTGAAATTAGACAACATTCATCCTGATTTTGAGCAACATTCCTTCTCGTTTGCACACCTTTGCTTCTGTCACCTATGATCTGATCTTCAGAGTGGTTTAGTCTTACATACCTTGGAATTTTGGGAGTATCCTGCACTGCTGCTTCTTGATCAGGCTCATTCAGACCTATCTCTTCTTCCTGATTTACCGGATCAGGCTGACTCTGACTTACCAGAGAGAATTGAGTTCCTTGAACCTGAACACCATCTTGGTCATCTTCATCAAACTCATAAAATCTTGAGGGCTTCTCAATTCCTTCATCAACTTTCACATTAGTGTTTTCTATCATCTTCCTCAGTCTCTTATTGTAACACCGGTATGCTTTGCTTTGAGTGGAGTAACCCAAGAAAATTCCTTCATCACTTCTAGCATCAAACTTTCCTAGATCTTCATCTCTTTTAATATAACACTTGCTACCAAATACTCTGAAATATTTCACAGTAGGAGTGATGCCAAACCAGAGTTCATAGGGGGTCTTACCGGTATTGTTTTTGATTTGAACTCGATTGAGAGTGTAGACTACTGTGCTGATAGCTTCTTTCCAAAACATCTGAGGAACATTTGCTTCCAACATCATTGTCCTGGCAGCTTCCTGGATGGTCCGGTTCTTTCTCTCAACTACTCCATTCTGCTATGGAGTCCTAGGAGTAGACAACTGTCTCCTTATACCCTGCTTCTCACAAAAGTCAATGAACTCACCAGATGTAAATTCACCACCTCTATCAGACCTTAGACACTTCAGTTTCAATCCGGTTTGATTCTCTACCATAGCTTTGAAGATTTTGAACTTCTCAAGGGCTTCTGATTTCTCTTTAGGAAGGTAACCCACATCATCAGGGAATGATCATCAATTAGCAACATGAAATATCTATCACCTTGCAGACTCTTGATTCTTGTCGAACCACAGAGATCAGTATGTACTAATTCCAACAATCCGGTAGATGACTAATCTTTACTTTTGAAAGAGACTCTGCTCTGTTTACCTAGCTGACATTCTTTGCACAAACTACTTGTAGGTTTCATCAATTTTGGAAGATCTCTTACAGCCTGAATATTGCTTATCTTGATGATGTTATCAAAATTTACATGACACATTCTTCTATGCCATAACCAACTCTGATCAACTTGAACAAACAAACAACTTTTGTTTGAACCAACTAGATGAAAGATATTACCTTTTGTTTGAGTACCGGATGCAATTTCAGTTCCAGAGCTTGTAAAGATTTTGCATTTCCATTCTTGAACCGGAGATCATAACCTTTGTCCACTAACTAACCAACACTGAGAAGATTGTGCTTCAATCCTTCAACATATAGTACATTACCTGTTTTGCTCTTTCCATCAAAGGAAATAGTTCCCCTACCTCTGATTCTGCCAGCAGAATTGTCACCAAACTTTACCATTCCTCCTTCATACCTTTCCAAATCCAAGAACTTATTCTTGTCACCAGTCATATGGTGAGAACATCCACTATCAATAACCCAATCATCCTTTTCTTCCACTTGAGCAGCCAAAGCTCTTTCCACAACCTTGTGATTGATAGATTCAGAGGATATTGAATCTTCTTCCTTGATGGCAATAAACACCCATTCATTTTCGGATTTGCTTCCTAGTTCTGATTCATCATCTGTTACACCTTCATTGTCATCTTCTTCATGAACATAATAGCAATTCTTTTGAAACCTTTGTCTGTTAGTATTAGACCTTGCAGATCTTTCTGGACATCTTGAAGCAAAATGACCAATCTTATTGCAGTTGAAGCACTTAAAGGGTAGTTTTCCTTCATACTTATCGGATCCTCTTGGCAGTCTCTTTGCAATGAGGGCTTCAAGTTGAGCTGTTTCTGCTTCTTCTTCTTCCATGTCTCTTCTTGCTTGATCATACCATGACATCTTCCTTGAAGAGTTTTCTCCCGGATCAAATCTCTGTTTGCCTTTCACATAGGCACTGGCTTTGAAAGCAGATCCAGTCTTGGGTGGATCATCTCCAAACTCGGTCATTTCAAATGCAGCTAGTTTGCCAGCCAATTGTTCTCTTGTGACAGTTGTGTGAGCTCTAAATTCATCAATGGCAGCAACCTTGATTTTGTAGGCAGCAGGAAGGGATCTAAGGATTTTGCAAACAATCTCATTTTCATCCAGAGTTCCACCAGCATTTTTAATTCCACACACCAACTCATTCACTCGTGGCATAAAAGTAGTGATGTTTTCATCATCTCTCATCTTCAATCTTTCAAATTTCCCTTTCAGACTTTGTAACCTTGCACTCTTGACAAACTCATCTCCTTCATATAGAAGTTCCAGTTTAGTCAGGATCTCATATGCAGTTGGTGGGTCAATAACATTTGAGAGATCTAAGTCATTCAGTGCGCTTAGAAGAGCTTCTTTGGTCCACAGGTTGTTTTCAGCATCTGTGATTTCATTCAGAGTTGTCGGACCACCCTGTGGAGGTACATATAGTTTTGAGACCATGGCCAAGTATGCTTTTCCCATACATTCCAAGTGACATTTCATGCGACCTTTCAAGAGAGTGAAGTTGGTTCCATCGAACTTCGGACTATCCTTCTTGTATGACGACATCCTGGATCTCCTAAAGCGGTTAAGCTTCTTTTAGAGGAACTTGGCTCTGATACCAATTGTTAGATCTAGGGCATACAACTGAGAGGGGGGGGTGAATCAGTTGTATAAAACTTGCTCTCTACTTTAAACACTTGATTCTTCTTTGTTAGTTAGCAGCATATCAATTAATCATCCATGAAAGCATAATGCACAAACACAAGAGCAGATAAACATCAACACATTGAACACCAAGATTTTGACGTGGAAAACCCAGTTAAGGGAAAAACCACGAGGTGATTAACCCAAGGATTATTCTCTGTTAGAAGAATAAGAAAAAAGAATGGCACTTGCCAATTAGGGCTCACTGCCCGAGCACACTGCTCACAAAGAGGCCCACTACCTACAAGGAGACACACTATCTACAAAGTGATAAGAATCACAGTCTTGAACTGGAGAATGACATCTCTACCATGTCTAGATCAGTTCCATTTAAGCCCAAAAACCCCTGCTCTGCCTTTCGCACTTCTCTTCACTATACCATATTCATCCACACAATCCACACTTCGAAATGAACTCACAAACCTTTATTTATACAAGACATCGACTTAGGAACAATCATCTAAGTCGGCAATCAACCATAAGAATATCCGCAAGATGAATAACACATCCGGTTGGCCACCACAAGAACATTCGCAGGATGAACAACTCATCCAGTCAGCTAGTCATAGCAAGAACTTCATCTGGAAGAATATCTTCAATTCCGGGCTCTACCATCAATGCGGACCAACAACACAACCTCAACATGATCCAAGGACCTTCACAAGCCTGCCTGAATGATCAGGTACATCCGCACTTCCTCTACTTACTGGAATCTCTTCTCTTCCTCATCTGGAACTTCAAGAACACAGTCTGTCGTCACTGTCACAATGCAAAAGGTACTTCCGGACCTTAAAAGCATACACAACTCGAGATGACACATCACAAGGACATCCCAAACACTCCTTCCAATTTGCAGATTAGGATTACACAATTCCGGACCTCACCGGACCTTTCTGTGATCCTCTGTCACCTCTGAACACTTGCCGGAACCGGTTCCATACCGACAGCCACAACTCCTTCAGATCTTCATGCGGACCTCTGAAATATTAACTGAAGCATCTCAAGACTCATATCTTGAAACCCTTTAATCTGCAACCTCCGGTTCTCATCCTATACAGTACATTTGCCTTCTTCTCATCACTGTTCTTCACTGTTCCTGACTAAGGCTAATTTTCTCAATATCCTCAGCACACTGCTCATCCAATCCGTCTTGTCAATGCAATATGAGTATGTTGACATCAATGACAACACTGGTTCACCTCATACTTGCAACAAGTGTAGCATACGAGTTGGGGCTACTTAAGTTTAAAAAGGTACATCTAATCTTCCATGTCTCTAGCTTGGAGAAGGTTAATGGACACAGAGTTTCATCCCAGATAGTGTTACCAAAGCTAGACGAAGAAGGAAGAATCATTTTAGATATAGAGTTAATTCTCCAAACATGCACAAAAAAATTGGGACCTTAGATAGTCACTGAATACCTCATCTAGTAGAAGAATTTGCCAATTGAAGTTGTCATGTGGGAAGATGAAGATTTTGTTTAGAAGCATCCATAATTGATCATCATCAAGGACAATGCTTCTCTGAAGAGGGGGCATGTTATGCTCTTAATCTTAAAGTGTCTATAAGGTTATGAGTAGTTAGTTTATGGATACCTTAACTCTTAATTAAGTTATAAGATCATTATTATAGTCTTATTTAGATATTTAAGCCAACCTAGGTGATATAATTAAGTATATAAGTTGGCCTGAGTGATATCCAAGGCATAAGTAGAGTATATATAGGAGGTAGTGAGTGTTACTGATCATCATATTGCAAATTATGTTCCTCTTGGAGACTGTTGGAGGTTTCCTCCCTCTAAGCGGCCTATTATTCTCAAGTATTATCAAGTATTTACAACATATTTTATATTATATTCTTCTCTTGTGCAAGTTATTTCATTACAAATATCAAACAACAATAAACTCATAAACTGTTGGGATAGGTGTGTCAAACACCTTGCAATTCCAATGTTTGAAACTAATTATTTAATATTATATTTGTTTATTATTTGTAAGGCCATGTGGAAAAGGGTTTCCCACTTATGACAGCCATTATGCCATGTGTATGTCTTATAATGTTGTGTATAATTGTGTGTAAGAGAATATATTGTCATGATGGATGTGTAAGAGCATATATGATGAAGATAGTGGTGTAAGAGATATTATGACGTGTAAGAGCATGATTGTACAGGAGTTACATTCTTAACTAGGAATCTTGACCAACTTTATGATGCATCATAGAGTGTCAAGTTTTGAGGGACATTATGGGGCCAAAATGAAGTGCCTAAATTGGTGAGATGATCATGATGGAGTTATCGAGCATTATGACAACATAAGAACATCTACTATGTTTAGCATGTTGACTCATCGTGGAGGGGGGCATTGGAATTTTGGCCCTATATTTAGGTGCCATTTTTGAGTCATGGTATTGGTCCATGGTTTGTAATTTACCACTTATGTTTTCATGTATTGAATCTTCTATATATTGGATGTTAGAGATGGAGGTTTCATAGTGAGTTTGTAGGTACTATTATGCTACCAGAATTGCTCCAGATTCTCGAGTTGACCTGTAAAAGTTGAGACTTTACAAGTGTATTGTAATAGTTAATTACTAAATAATACATTGTGTAGACAGTTAAAAATGTCCTGGGCCTGCGAACGACATTTTCACGCATATTCCACATTCTTCTATTAATTAAATAATTTTTAATTATTTAGTTAATTCATTCTCTCTTGCGCTTGTTAATTAAATAAATTTCATTTATTTAATTATTTTAGCTGCCTTCTTATAAATTCCTTTATAATTAAATAATTTAATTATTATTTAATTATTCACTAATCAAATACACATATCCCCTTTTAATTTAAATAAATACCCATTTATTTAAATTATTAACCTTGTCCTAGATTAAATAAGTTCCCACTTATTTAATTTAGTCCCATTACATTACCCTTTCCTCTAAACAAATTAAATAAATGCACACCATTTATTTAATTTAAAAAATCAATTCCCACCTCACCATTTCCTCTAATAAAAAAATATCTTTTGTCCTTTTATGGCTGGAAACCCTAATCATTCTCAGCCCTTGATCTTGCCTCAAAGTCAACTTCTAATCATAGCCCTCCATTCACATTTCCTCTTCTATAAAATCACTCTTACTCTTTCATTTTGATCTAACCACTTGCATAAGTCAACTTTGCCATTTGTGAGCTCTCCATAGCATTTGCAGACCTGCAATTTCTGAGTGCATTAGTTAGCCATAGCTTCATAGAAACAATGGAGGATTTGCACTATTAGCCTAGGGTTTCATATTTCATGCTCTATTTGCATTGATTCTAGGTTTTTAGGGCTCCATTGGGTAGTTAGGGTTTGAAAATATTGTTTGCAGGACTTTAGCAGCATTTTTACCTGACTTCATTTGGTGAACCTGACGTGAATGGCCGTACATTCCGTGAATTTTGTGTTTTTGAATTTGTAGGAACAGTGCAATGCATAAGCCGGTTTGTGTGACGTATAAGCATCTCAGTGTGATGCATGAGTCGTACGACGTGATGCTTCCTCTGGAGTCTGTAATGCATACGACTGTGTTTAGGGCAGAAATTTTATTATTTTGATTTTATAAACCTAACCCAATTGATTTTGTAGGATTCTAACTTGTCTCTAATGTTATGATTGTTTTGTTAACTCTCTAGTTCATACTGGTTATCTCATTAGGGTTTTTTTAAAGCATTAGGGTTTGTTATTTCAAGGGTTTTATCTAGGATTTCTTGCTAACTTGTTTAAACATTTGGGTATATCTTTTGAATGTCTAAAAGTTCATCATCTTTCTGGCATCCAAGAGACGACCTTACAATCCTAGGGTTTGACATTTATCACTGGAGTACGTATTTCATTCACAGATTAGGGTTTTTTATGCTAATTTGTATTTGCAGAAATTGTGTGATGCATAAGTTGCTTTGTGTGACGCATAAGTTGCTTCATGTGACGCATAAGAGATGGCAGATGTGTGACGCATAAGAGATGGTGGCTGTGTGACACAAGCTGCTTTGTGTGATGCATGTGCTAATCATTGTGACACATGTGTTGATTAATGTGATGCATAGGTTGATCAGTGTGACGCATGCGCTTAATTGACTTGCATAAGCATGACAGTGCACCGCATGTTCTTGGCTAACTCACATGCACATGACAGTGCACCACTTGCGCTAGTCCATGAAATGCATAAGTTTGATAGTGCACCGCCTGTGCTCTCTGTGTGATGCATGCGACTGGTATAAAACAAAAGTTTTTCAAAAAGTTCTTCATTTAGGTTTCTCTATTTTGAGCAGTAGAGTTAGGGTTTTCTGTTACTGATCTTTGTGTTTGCAACCTGTGGTGTGGAGAAACATTTTGAATTGCAAAATATTGGTTAAAAAGAACCACAAATCTTGCATCTTTTCACTTATTTGGTTTAACAAATTAACTTGCATATTCACTCATTTAAAAAAGATAAAAAACAAATTGCATCTTCTTTGCCATGTCTTGTGATTTTTGTTAGTAAAGTGGAAGAGTGTATGCTCTTTCCTCGCACCCTTGGTGACCTTGGGAATCAAAATCTCTCCACCACACTTTCAATAAATCACACCCCACATAATCCAAGACTAAAAAAGAACATTGTTTAGTGTGGCTAAGATAAAAAATACATATGCTCTCCCCTTGCATTTTCATATGAACCTAGGGATCAAAAGTATTTTTGTACTTAAGTTGCTTTTGTTTGAGCCTTAAAGTGGGCCTGCTCTGGAGACACATCGGAAAGGAGAACTCATATGTGACCCCAAGCGGTACTTTCATCCGGTCTGCTATATAAATTGAGGATAAGGCGAAAGCCAAGTCTAACCGGTATGAGCACTCACCATATAGTGCTAGCTTGAAAGGAGGCGTACCATAGTGTATATTAAACTCGTAGTAGGGTTAGTTAGAGCCTTAAGTGACTTGTTGGATGCTCGTGGGGTGCCGGTCCCCTGGATATTCACTAGAACCCCTTTGTTTAGTGGCCAAAAACCCTCTACTTGTTGATACAGGAGGTCGGAAGATCGAACTCTGATAGCCGTCCCACATTTTCGTGGCTTGTGGTAGAGATAGCAAGGTACCTCAGGATCTGCGCATCCTAGGACCTAAAACTTGGTGTGCCTGAGAAGTGAGTGCACTGTAAGGGGGAGCCTGTGCCCCAAGTTTTTAGAGCTATACACCACAAGTAGGCGCGGCTGGGTAAAACGAAGTGGCAACTCAACAAGTATTGTCCTTTCCTAGCCTAGGATTCTGCATGTCTTCAAAGTGTTTTTCAAAACTCATCAAAATGCAAAACATCAAAAGTCATCAAAAATAGCCAATTGATTGCCAAGTGTCTTCTATGATTGATGTGTGTGCTTGCCTAATCATCACCCTCGACATTCTTGTCATATTTTGCCTAGCCTCAAAATATTCTTGTTTCCCTCTTTCTATCAAAGAAATCCGATCAGAGAAAGCCTAAATAGAACGGGGAAAAGCTTAAATCCTTCAGTTATCCATGCTCTGCTTTGCCAAATTTCCCAAAAATCTTACCTGGAGAATCCTTGCCAAAAACCCAGAAAAACTCAGAAATCTTTTTGTCTTCAAGTGTCTTCCATTGCAGATATTTCCTATTTTTACACTTAGTCATTTTATATGCATATGCATTGTATGTCTCTTTGTATGTATGTTCGCATTGTATGTTCATATATACAATCGCACATACAAAGGTAAAATACAATCGCACGATGAAGATACAAAGGCAAACATATAAGGGTGGTCATCGGCGGGACAAGCCTCATCGGTAGCTCAGTCCAAGGTTTCTCCAATCGGCCGATGAAGATACAAAGGTAACATGCAAGGAGAGAGATACAAAGGGTCAAGTTCTGCTTTTGTACAAGGGCTATTGTATCTTATATACAAGTCGCACATGCAAAGAATATATACATCGACAATATACAAGGCAGTTTCAAAGGGTTATCGGCCAGACTTCCCATATCGACGGCTCAACTTATAGTTCCCTCGATGGCCGATGCAATATGCAAAGTAATGATACAAAGGGGGTGATTGTATATACAAAAGACATATCACCGAGACCTTGCCTATCGGTGACTCAATTCAGGTTCTCGCCGATAGGCCGATGGAGATGAAAATAATATACAATGGTTGTTCAGCGAAACCTTGCATATCAGAGGCTCGTCCCGAGGTCTCCCCGACAGTCGATAAATTTACATATGCAAATGGTAGGATAAAGACAAGATGCAAAGGAGGAGATGCAAAGGTTGGGGCCCACCGATTGTATGTATATGTGATTGTATCTTTGCACATACAAAAAACAAAAGATGTCATATTTTGCCTAGCCCCAAAATATTCTTGTTTCCCTCTTTCTATCAAAGAAATCTGATTAGAGAAAGAAAGGGGGAATAGCTTAAATCCTTTAGTTATCCATGCTCTGCTTTACCAAATTTCCCAAAAATCTTACCTAGAGAATCCTTGCTAAAAACCCATAAATCTTTTTGTCTTCAAGTGCCTTCCATTGCAGATATTTCCTGTTTTTACACTTCGTCATTTTATATGCATATGCATTATATGTCTCTTTGTATGTATGTTCGCATTGTATGTTCATATATACAATCGCACATACAAAGGTAAAATACAATTGCATGATGAAGATACAAAGGCAAACATACAAGGGTGGTCATTAGCAGGACAAGCCTCATTGGTAGCTCAGTCCAAGGTTTCTCCGATCGGCCGATGAAGATACAAAGGTAACATGCAAGGAGAGAGATACAAAAGGTGGAGTTTCGCTTTTGTACAAGGGTGATTGTATCTTATATGCAAGTTGCACATGCAAAGAATATATACATCGGCAATATACAAGGCAATTTCAAAGGGTCATCAGCTAGACTTCCCATATCGGCGGCTCAACTTATAGTTCCCCCGATGGCCAATGCAATATGCAAAGTAATGATACAAAGGGGGTGATTGTATATGCAAAAGACATATTGCCAAGACCTTTGCCTATCGGTGGCTCATCTCGAGGTCTCCTCGACAGCTGATAAATTTACATATGCAAAGGGCAGGATGCAAAGACAAGATGCAAAGGTTGGGGCCCCCCGATTGTATGTATATGCGATTGTATCTTTGCACATACAATCGCATATACAATGCGTTATACATTCCTAAGATACAAGGCTTGGACCCGAAAAGGTATGCAGTTTAGTTGATAAAAGGCAGACATGTTTGTATGCATCTTTTGCTTGTATGTTCGCATTGTATGTTTAGACATACAAAGGGCAGATACAAGGGAATATACAACGGTAACATACAAAGGTCAGATGCATGTTTTCATTGTACAAATGTTTGTATGCATCTTTTGCTTGTATATTCGCATTGTATATGCGATATACAAGGCCGGTATACAAAGGGAAAACATACAAGGCGGACCTGACTGGGATATCAAATTTTGACAAATTCAGCGTTAAGTTCCACAGTTTGTATGTTGAGGTGCTTGTATGTGCCGATATACAAAGAAAAGATACAAAGGCCGGACCCGATGTCAATTCCAACTTGCTTTATAAAATGTTGGGGTCCACGCAATGTATGTATATTTGCGATTGTATGTTTGCATATACAAAGTGATATACAAAGGCACACATATAAAGGATATTGGCAAGACAAGACTATCAGCAACTCAGTTTTGGATCCTTCCGATGGCCGATAAGAAGATGCAAGTGGTGATACAAAGGCAAAAGCATATGCCAAGGGAGATTCAAAGCACGTATAAAGGGCACATACAATCGCATATACAAGCAATTTGAATATGCAAAAAGTGAAAGGAGGGAGATTGCATGAATGCATAAAGTGAACAGTGTAAAGTATAGGTGCAATTGTATATACAAGCGCATATGCAAAGTGATATACAGATGCAGATTGACCATAACTTTGACTGCCCGTATCTCCCTCATTTTGGTGAATTTCAACATGCTTCAAAAGGCAAAAGCGCTTGTTTTTGTCTCCTCTTTCATCTGGCAGGCTTTGAGCGAGATATTTTCACTTTCAAAAATTGACGAACATCTACAGGCTCGTTCGACTGGACATTTCAGCGACCATTTTTGCATATTCAGATGCAGATATTTGTTGCATTTATGGGTGCAGCTTGATGATTCAACAGCTTACATTAAAGATTCAAAATATCTTCCACTTGCCCCTGTTCCAGATATCTCATGCCATAACTTCTTGCAGATGGATGTCCCTTCAAAGGCAGATATTTTCTGATAGAGTCATGGGCAAAATTGATTGTAACCGACTGAGGTCAAAGTGTAAAATGCTATATATAAATGTAAAATAGATGTATTGTTGTTGGTTGTTCTTTTGGGCTATTTTGTAATGGCTACTTGGCCTCTATAATCAATATAAACTGGTATTTTGCCTCTCTTTGATTTTTTTAGCACTGTGTCTGCTCTTTGGATTAGTGTAGGCTATGTATTGTGGACAAAACGGTCCCTTTCATTCCTCCATTATTCTATCTAACCTATGTTAGAACCAATATAAGTCTGTGTAAGTCTCTCCAACTGTGAGATTATTACTGTGTCGATTCAGTTGCAGCCAAACACATTTAAATCTGGTGTATCACTTATTTCATTTCAGTTTCCTTCTAACCCTTTTCCCAACAAGCATTAGCACTAGGTTTAGATGCATTTCTCTAAGTAATAGGCTTATAAAGAGGAAGCTGGCCTTCTCTGGAGGTTTGATCTCAATTCGCAAGGTCCCACACTTTGAGATCATTCCCATGTTTCTCCAAATTGCTAAAGTTTCACAATGGCAACAAAGGGTGCGAATCTAGGTGATAACAATTCTTTCCACAGATTCATTTCAAGTCATGAAATCAGCATCACATGCATATCATATCCTCATCATTCAACCACATATTAATCATCATCCTAATCACCTTCCTAAGCCAACCCATTTTATCCTAAACATTCCTCATCATATCCTAATCACATTATCCTAATCACATTTGCTAATCATCATTACACCTCGTCATAATCATATCCTCTTCACCATTTCTAATCATTCAACCACATCCTAATCACATCCTCATCATATCGTAATTCCTAATCACCCTTTCTAATCACATCATTCAATCAAATTCATCCTAATAACCTCACCCTTAATCATATCCTAATCATTTCCAAGTCATCCCAATCACAAACCTAACCATACCCTAATCATTCCTAATCATCACATCCATTTCACATCATATCATGTTCAACATTCCAACTCATCATATCCTATTCAAATTCCTACTCATATCTTCATCATTCAACCTTCATGTCCTTAGCCACATCATATCATATCCTTACAAAATTCTTGTAATTTCCTAAACATTCCACCTCACCCCAATCTATCATATTCCTCATTCCTAATCATTCCACTTCTTCATAATTGTATCCTATTCATCCTAATCATTCCACATTATCCCAATCATGTCCTATTCATCATACCTAATAATTACACCATATCCTAATCATATTCTATTCATCAGTCCAAATCATTCTACCTCATCCCAATTATATCCTAAGCATCATAATCATATCCAATTCATCGTGCATAACCATTACACATCGTCATCATAATCCAATCCATTTCACCCTAATCATTCTTCTAGTCATCATCTTAGTCATCCTTATCAAACCCTAATCACCTCGTTCAGCTAATCCACATCATCTTAATCATCCTAGTCAAAACCCTAATCATCTTCATTCATAATCTAATCAAATTCTTCCTAATCCATCCATGTCATCTACATCTTATCATTACACATCATTATCTTCACTCTAATATGATCAATCACATCCCAATCATATCATAACCATTTATTTCATTCCAATCCTTTTTAATCCTTTTCGATCCATTTCATCCTAATCATTCACCATAACCATAGGGAAAACTTTAAGCATCTACACTCCCTATCAAATCAATTGCAACCATGCCAAAACCTTATAGACCTACATATTCAATTTCATTCTATTACATATTCAATTTCATTCCACCCACCATTTAATTTCATTTAGCTCTTGACATCTATAGAGGACCCTAAACATTAGTCTTCCTAAGGTCGAAACATAGGGAGAAACTGTTGAAGCTTGACTGTATCACAAGTACAAATATGTGGACCAAGAGACCTTGATATCTTTTTCAAATCAATCACAACTTGGGCTTAATACTTCAAGGCTAGTTTAATTCCATCCTTTCAAGTGAATTCTAAAAATCATGGGTTCACTATGATCAATCATTTCATTCACACCTCAAGGTCTCGATAAATCCAATTTGTGCTTTGAAAGGTCATTAGTAGACGAGAGTACCCTCTTGGAGCTAGACTTTTTGAAGACTATTATCATTAGCCTCTATCATAGTCTGGGCCTCATCACCTTGCATTGTCATACCCATACCATCCCAAAATCCATAAGTCGCATTTAGTAAAGACAGTTGTAAAAAGAAGAGAAAGGGAGTTGACCCTCCTAGTCATCCCTCATTCCATACATTCCAAACATTCATTCCAAAACATCATCTAATCGACATCATCATAATCACATCCTACTCATATCTTCATCATTCAACCTTCACATCCTAATCACATCATTCAATTGAATTCATCCTAATCACCTCACCCTTAATCATATCCTAATCATTTCCAAGTCATCCCAATCACAACCCTAGCCATACCCTAATCATTCCTAATCATCACATCCATTTCACATCATATCATGTTCAACATTCCAACTCATCATATCCTATTCACATTCCTACTCATATCTTCATCATTCAACCTTCATGTCCTTAGCCACATCATATCATATCCTTATAAAATTCTTATCATTTCCTAAACATTCCACCTCACCCCAATCTATCACATTCCTCATTCCTAATCATTCCACTTCTTCATAATCATATCCTCTTCGTCCTAATCATTCCACATTATCCCAATCATGTCCTATTCATCATACCAAATCATTACACCATATCCTAATCATATTCTATTCATCGGTCCAAATCATTCCACCTCATCCCAATTATATCCTAAGCATCATAATCATATCCAATTCATCGTGCATAACCATTACACATCGTCATCATAATCCAATCCATTTCACCCTAGTCATTCTTCTAGTCATCATCTTATTCATCCTTATCAAACCCTAATCACCTCGTTCAGCTAATTCCCATCATCTTAATCATCCTAGTCAAAACCCTAATCATCTTCATTCATAATCCAATCAAATTCTTCCTAATCCATCCGTGTCATCTACATCTTATCATTACACATCATTATCTTCACTCTAATATGATCAATCACATCCCAATCATATCATAACCATTTATTTCATTCCAATCCTTTTTAATCCTTTTCGATCCATTTCATCCTAATCATTCACCATAACCATAGGGAAAACTTTAAGCATCTACACTCCCTATCAAATCGATTGCAACCATGCCAAAACCTTATAGACCTGCATATTCAATTTCATTCCATTACATATTCAATTTCATTCCACCCACCATTCAATTTCATTCCACTACACATTCAATTTCATTAAGCTCTTGACATCTATAGAGGACCCTAAACATTAGTCTTCCTAAGGTCAAAACATAGGGAGAAACTGTCGAAGCTTGACTGTATCACAAGTACAAATATGTGGACCAAGAGACCTTGATATATTTTTCAAATCAATCACAACTTGGGATTAATACTCCAAGCTAGTTTAACTCCATCCTTTCAAATGAATTCTAAAAATCATGGGTTCACTATAATGAATCATTTCATTCACACCTCAAGGTCTTGATAAATCCAATTTGTGCTTTGAAAGTTCATTAGTAGATGAGAGTACCCTCTTGGAGCTAGAATTTTTGAAGACTATTATCATTAGCCTCTATCATAGTCTGGGCCTCATCACCTTGCATTGTCATACCCATACCATCCCAAAATTCATAAGTCTCATTTGGTAAAGACACGATTGTAAAAAGAAGAGAAAGTGAGTTTACCCTACTAGTCATCCCTCATTCCATACATTCCAAACATTCCTTCCAAAACATCATCCAATCAACATCATCATAATCACATCCTACTCATATCTTCATCATTCAACCTTCACATCCTAATCACCCTTTCTAATCACATCATTCAATCAAATTCATCCTAATCACCTCACCATTAATCATATCCTAATCATTTCCAAGTCATCCCAATCACAACCCTAACCATACCCTAATCATCCTTAATCACCCACCTAATCATCCGATCAATCTCATACCCACATCTCATTTATCCTAATCATTCCAAACCATCACCCTAATCCTAGTCAAGCACTTGTCAACATGATCCTAATCCTACAAGATGACATAAAACAATATGAATACATGCATCATCCTATGACTATCCTAAAGAACAAGATTATGGCACCCTAAGCCTATTCACAAGCTTATCGAAGTCCACCTTGGTAGCAAGACAAAGTGCCTTCAAACTCCAATGCTACTTTTGACAAGGGAAACATAAGTCTACCTCATCCATCCTATAAGTACATGCTACCACTACACTCCTAATCCAAGTCCACATCATCTACCCTCATCATCCATCCACTATGTTGTCCTTCCACACATGCCCTTTCAAAGGATGTGATCCATTGGCTACTAGCAAGGGATAGATCATTCCCATGTCAAACACCCATTCATGAGCCTGTCAAAGAACCTTCGAATACTATGTCCATCCCTTCAACCCCATCATGTGGTCCACAAACCATCGAACCTATCCGAGAGTCATCCGCTTCCACTCAAAGTCACGAGCTATGTCAAGAGCATCATCCTAAGCATAAGGAAATGTTACCCCCTCATCCACATCAAGATAAAACCCCTTCCATTCCACCCATCCATAACACACTTGCTCCTATCCATGATCAAGCTCCCATCTTTGATCAAGAGCTACTCCACCTATCCATGATCCACCAACATCCACTCCCCATGATGAGACATGTGCCTCCCAAGAACACATAAACATAGAAGATCAAACCAATAACTTGGATCTACATGAACATAATAAAGATCCTAATGATCCTTCACCCACATCCACTATCGCTCCTATTTCAAATCCACCATCATATCCAATTGGTCTATCTGCTTTCATTCACAAGTGTTCTTCCTTAGGAACACAAAAACTTTTATCTGCTTCACCTTCTCCATCAAATAAAGAACTCAAGTCTAGTGTCCAAACTACACGAAGTCCCATTGTCCATCGCATGCTCCAAAACATGAACTACCATGGTAAAGGCTTAGGCCTTCACGAATAAGGTAATTTAGAGCCCATCCATGTCAAAGTCCCTCCACGCTCATATGGCCTTAGATACACCCCTCAAGGTCAACAATCTAATGATGTTGGTACTTCCTCCATTCCTCCTAAGTCCACCACTTTCCATCGCACATCCCATCATATACCCAAAACATATGTTGCCATTCCACCCCCATCATCTTACAAATGCCAAAAGCATGTGACCATTCACCTTCCTCCATTCAATTTACCTCCACTCCTTCCAAATCCTAACTTCCCTCCATCCATTTTACCTCCATTGCTTCCAACACCTAACATCCCTACCATCCAACCCACTTATCCATTTATCCAAAAACACATTCCTAATCATGACCAACAAAAGCACACATTGTCTAAACATAAAGCTTCCACTCATTCCACCTACCACCTGGGATTAAAAAATAAACATTTGGATGCCTCTACCTATGAAGCCAAAAATCCTAAGGGTCCTAATGCCTTAGGGTACACTTACAACGAATCAAAGTCAAGTACATTCAAAAATCCATCCAAACCCATACCGTCAAAAGCAAAGTCCAAAATTAAAATGGTTTGGGTACCTAAGCAAAAAGCAATCAAGTCAAAAGAGGCATCCACCTCTCAAAAATCCTAGCCATCCACTTTCATTCCAAAATCCCATTCCATAAACAAATCCCACACGAAAAGCAAAAGTCATAAAAATACTAAATCTATGTGGGTCCCCAAATGCTTACATCACCCATCCACTAAGCGAACACCACCATTACTTCCTACACCACCATCCAATTACAAGCTTCCATGTTTATCATGTTGTGTGCAACCGTTGGTCATGATTCCTTTCCATACCTCCATCACCCCATCATTCAACTATTATCCAACACATTTCACTTATCATATCCCTATGGTCCATGCTTTTATATAAGCCCTACATAATCCACATCACAATCCACTTTCATCCCCTACATAATCCACATCATAATCCACTATTGTTCCCTCCATAACCCACCATTTGCCTAATCCATCTCACCTTCATGCATTCTCCCTTACCAACATTGATGAGCACCTTGACATGGTCCATGTGATGACTTCACTCTCCAATGGGACTATCACCTTTCAAGGCATTAGACACTTGAGTCCCTCATATCCATACTCCCATTCAAAAATAATAAAAAAATAATAAAAGTCAAAGAAGTCACAAAAGTCAAAAAAAAGTAAAGAGAAATCCCTTCGTCCAATGGTGAAAACCTGGCAAACAGGCGCCTTGGATAAGTACCATGATGAAAACCTAGCAAATAGGCGTCATGTGTAAGTTGATCTTCTGTCACTGACACTTGGGGGCACATTGTCTCATCCAACCTATCATTTTCCTTCTTATCATATTCTATCCATACATACATATACCTATCCTATCGAATCCATTCATTCTCCCTTCCTCTTTTGATCTTGATAAAGATTGGGGGAAAAATGTTGAAACATGCTTTGGTTATCTCTTGATATACCTCATCCTATCCAAATCAATCCATCTCATCCTCCTTTTCATAAGCTTTGCCATGTCAACTCCTAAGCATACTACCTACAATGGGGCACATTATTATGATGCAACATAGTCCTTGGAGATCACATCCTTGCCCTCTTACACATACATCCATTGCATTCATTATCACCCACCTTTTCATCCAATCCCATCCGTTTATCCATCACCTAGACTTAGTTTTCCCTTGTCATTGGTATCTAGCACAAAGGCTATTCAAAATTGTCAACCATTGACATTCCAAAACATTCCAAAAATACAAAAAAATCAAAACATGTCAAAATCCAAAAAAATCAAAATATTGTCAAAAATCCAAAAAAATCAAAACATCTTCAAAATCCAAAAAAATTAAAACATCTTCAAAATCCAAAAAAATCAAAACATGTCAAAAATCCAAAAAATCAAATTAATCAACTCATCATATCAATTCATTCATTCAAACCAATTCAATTTATCACATAACTCCAACCAAATAAATTCGTCAATCAATTCTTCAAATCATTCACTTCCTCAACTAAATCACTCAACCAAATATCTCAATTGATCCATTCCAACATCCTAATCAGTCATATCATCATATCATTCAAATTAGTTCTTCAAATCATCCACAGTCTGCATGGTCGAACTACGTCGCCTCTGAGCTTTCACGTAGGCAAGGCCATCTTCGATGTGCCCCCGAGGCATTAGGTCAGTCCCATAGGGCCTATCCTATCAACCATCATAATAAGTCATCCTTTCGTGAAATGGACACTTTGATCAGACAATCAATCTTTCACAGCAATGCGCATCTCAAACCAATCCCAAAATCAACAAAGACAAGTTATCTAATCAATCGAATCAATCAATCGCCTCATGATAATCATATGTCACTATCCTTATCAACTATCACATCTCCTACACGGAATGGGGCATCGTCAAAACTAGGATTCCGTTCCTTATACGACATGCATCATTTATCAAACATCATCAATCAAACCCTGTTGTTGCTCGCATGGCCAACAACACTAGTGTCAATCAATCTTCTCGCTTGCCTTATATATGTGGTTGCATTGTCGAAACCAGACCAGGCGTCTTATACGACATGTTTCTATCTTGAAACCAGGCCTTCTTCATCCAATCATAATTAATCAATCACATATCACTTGGCAAAAGTTCCAACTGGCTGTTGGTCTAGTTGGTCTCATTTTACTGGATTGTTTTACAATCTCATTCTTATGCTTCTCGAGGTAGTCCCTAAGTGATGAAGAGAAGCGAGGATAGAGCGAGACCCCTTTTCTTTGATTGTTGTTAGCGGTTTGTCATGGCAAAATGACTGGGGCAACTTAGTGCCTTGCATGTGATCAGGATTCCATTGGGTGTGAATCAAAGACATCCTATACATTGGAAAGAGCAAATGCTTCCTTGCATAAGGACTTGCACACCTCACAATTATCTCATCGCATGTTTCGACAAGGTACCACAGTCACTAGTCCGTGTCAATCATTCCTTGTCTATTTTGTGCTTGTTTCACAAGGGATTGCACTTTGCGCCTTGGCCTTTGGCATGCCATGGTGATTGTCATCCCTTGACACAATAAGCACTATGATGATAAGCAATAACTGCATAAAAGAAGCTCACAATCTATCACAACAAAGTTAGGATCCATTCTTTTAAGCCAATTTTCATCCTTCGCACATTCTTCATCTCCATTTCTTCTAATATTCCGCCATCCTATTGTGACACACCCAAAAAAAAACGACCTTTTATGGCCATTTTCTCACTCCTAGATCACTTTGCAGCACTCCGCACAACTTTTCAGAAAATTTTCCAAATTTTTTGAAAATCTTTTTTTAGAAAATTTAAAAAAATTCTTAAGGGGGCATAAGACCATCACGCATCACCTGGAATACACTAGGGTACGTTCAGAGCACATCTCTCAATTTTTTCTTTGATATAACGTTAGACTCGACATTATATCAAAGAGGGGCAAAATGTAGACACTTAAAAAGGTCCTGGGCCTATGAATGACATTTTCACGCATATTCCACCTTAATTCCACATTCTTCTATTAATTAAATAATTTTTAATTATTTAGTTAATTCATTCTCTCTTGCGCTTGTTAATTAAATAAATTTCATTTATTTAATTATTTTAGCTGCCTTCTTCTAAATTCCTCTATAATTAAATAATTTAATTTTTCACTAATCAAATACACATACCCCCTTTTAATTTAAATAAATACCCATTTATTTAAATTATTAACCTTGTCCTAGATTAAATAAGTTCCCACTTATTTAATTTAATCCCATTACATTACCCTTTCCTCTAAAAAAATAAAATAAATGCACACCATTTATTTAATTTAAAAAATCAATTCCCACCTCACCATTTCCTCTAATAAAAAAATATCCTTTGTCCTTTTGTGGTTGGAAACCATAATCATTCTTAGCCCTTGATCTAGCCTCAAAGTCAACTTCTAATCATAGCCCTCCATTCACATTTCCTCTTCTATAAAATCACTCTTACTCTTTCATTTTGATCTAACCACTTGCATAAGTCAACTTTGCCATTTGTGAGCTCTCCATAGCATTTACAAACCTGCAATTTCTGAGTGCATTAGTTAGCCATAGCTTCATAGTAACAATGGAGGATTTGCACTATTAGCCTAGGGTTTCATATTTCATGCTCTATTTGCATTGATTCTAGGTTTTTAGGGCCCCATTGGGTAGTTAGGGTTTAAAAATACTGTTTGCAGGGCTTTCGCAGTGTTTTTACCTGACTTCACATTGCATTGCTTTGAAGTGTGAGGTTTTTCGCTCAAAAGGGTTTTCCCCAAGTAAGCATGTATGCTATGGTATATAATTTTTGTGTTATTTTTTCCTTGTAATTGAATGATCAAATTTATTTTTGTACATACCTCCTCCCATAGTTAGCTTAGAAATTTTATTCTACATCCCTGTTGGGTATCAAAGCTTGATTGCCTCAAGTTCTAAGTGTTAGGGACAATTTTTTTGTACTAATCTTGGATTAAGTGGGAGCTTGCATAGAAGGAGATCTTGTTGTAGGAAAGTGGCAAGCACATTGAGGATAGAGATGGAGAGGTTTACGTGTACTAACTTTGAACTATGGAAGCTCAAGATAGAGGATATGCTCATAGATATAGATCTATTGGTTGTTGTATCTCGAATAGAACCCATTGTAGTGTCACAAGTTGACTAAGATCTATTGGAAAGAAAAGTGAAGTATCTCATTAGGGTCTACTTGGTAGATTTAGTTTTGTTCAATATACATGAAAAAGCCAATATAGAACCTCTTTGGAATAAGTTAGGGAGATTTATACTATTATTAATCCTTGGTTAATAAACTTTTCTTGAGAAATAAGTATACCTTAAGAATGGATTATGGTGGTTCTATGGATGAGCATTTGAACACATTCAATATGATTGTGACCTAGTTGCACTCTATTGGAGTAAAAATGGAGGAGGATAATTTCATGACATTTCTATGTTCTTTACCATTCTTGTGGGATCACTTGGTGATAGCAATCAAGAGCATTGCTTCAAAAATCAAAATGGATGACATAGTGGTTGGATTACTCTTAGAGGAGATGCAATAGAAAGTTTTTGGATCTATTAAGTAGGCCCTAATTGTTCATGGAATAATGAAGGAGAAATGTAAGAAGAAGGATGACAAGAGAGAGAACTCTATATCTAAATCCCACAAGAGATCCAAATTTCATAGAAAGTCTAATGCAAAATGTTGGAATTGCAATAAGACTAGGAACTACTATAGAGATTGCAAAGAGGAGAAGAAGAAAAAGAAGGGTGATTTGGATGACGAGTCAAAAAAGTCTTCTCAATATGATTCAAATGCCTTTGTCATTTGGAAACACATGCATTTAAAGGTGCATCGTTAATAGACTCTAGAGATTCCTTCCATATGACCTCTCATTGATGGTGGTTTTCAAAGTATGAAGAATATGATGGTCGGAAGGTGTACCTCGATGATGATTCTAATTTTAGAATAGTTGGTCATGGTAGATCTTGAATTTGATTCCCTAATTGGTAAGTGAAGGGGATCAATGGTGTTCTACATATCCTTGGTTTGGCATGGGACCTATTATTAGTTAGTAAACTTAATGATGCAGGTGTGCAAGTTATTTTCTTTAGTGGTGGGTGTAAGATGGTGCCAGGAACTAGGGTGCTCGCTAAGGGTATTCATGTGGGTACTCTATTTTAGTTGGATGTATGCAAGTTGTTCAATGTAATAGTTCTACTATTCCTATAGTGAAGAGATTTGCAAAATCTACACCTTCATCGTTAGAACCAACAATAGAGAGGAGTGTTGTATCTACTTTTGATGGACATACTTTCTAGGTACCTAAGCAAGATCATGCTTCAAAGAGAAAGTTACCTATAGAGAAGATGATGGTATGGTACTAGAGAATGCACCATATAGGTGAGAAGGGTCTACAGACCCTAAAATATGATTTTTTTGTCAAGGGGTTAAATAATTTTACTCTTGAATTTGATTTATGTGAACATTGTGTATATGAAAAAATAG
The DNA here is from genome assembly GCA_027924645.1 of Cunninghamia lanceolata. NCBI lineage: Eukaryota > Viridiplantae > Streptophyta > Pinopsida > Cupressales > Cupressaceae > Cunninghamia > Cunninghamia lanceolata. Next base: position 311,612 of record BSBN01001866.1, read on the forward strand.
AACCACATTTAATTTTATTCTAGTTCTCACAATCTTATGGGGTGTTGGATTTAATTCATTCAAATGTATTTGGTCTTATTAATGTTCCTTTGATTGTTAAGTCTTTGTTATGTGTATCTTTTATAGATGATTATTCTAGGACATGGGTGTATTTCTTCACGAGTAACTCTAAAATATTTAGTTAGTTTAAGGAGTTTAAAGCTCTTTTAAAAAATTAGACTAGTAGGAAGACTAAGGTTTTGATATTTAATAATGGTGGTGAGTTTTGTTCAACAAATTTTGTAAGGAGCATAATATTGAGAAACATAAGATAACTCCATATACCCCTCAACAACATGGAGTTGTAGAGAGAATAAACAAGATGTTGATGGAGAGGGCTAGGAGTATTCTTAGTGGAGTCAACTTGGAACAAAAATCTTGGGAAGAAGTAGGTGCTATAGATTGGTACCTAATTAGCAGGTCTCTTATACCAACTCTTGTTGAGAAGACCCCTATGGAGGCATGGATAGGCAAAAATCCCTTATTGCAACATCTTTATGTTTTTGGTTACAAGGCATATGAACATGTGCCTAGAGAGAAGTGGTCGAAGTTGGAGAACAAAGTAGTGAAATGTATCTTCATTAGCTATGTCATAAGTGTGAAAGGGTACAATCTTTGGGACCCTATGGTTGAAAGAGTTCTATACAACATATGTTATTTTTAGAGAGGTTAAGTCTTTTTCCATTGTGTTGTATTTAGAAGATGGGAAGAAAAATGTTCAGTTACCCCCAAAGACTAAGAAGGTTGAACTAGAAGCTTGTGAAGGACCTAAAGAGGAGAGGTTAGGTAGTTCTGATAGTTTCAAAGAGGAGGTAGAACCTTCACCTCAAATCTTGATGAGGTCCACTTGGTAGAAACAACAAGCGGATATGTATACTCCTGATTGGATATGTATTTTTACTTTGATGACTAATACCAATGTGTCTAGAATTATGAAGGAGGCGATGGATATGAGTGATTATGAGTCCTAGAGAGTAGTTATGGATAAGGAGATGGTAGCGTTGAAGATTAATGCCACATGGGATTTGATTCCATTGCTAAAAGGAAGAAAGCATGTTGGATGTAAGTGGGTATTTGAAAAGAAGATCGGTTCATATGGTGGTATTGAAAAGTACAAGGCAAGGTTGGTTGTGAAAGACTATTTCAAGGCTGAGAGGATAAAATTTTGTGTGATTTTTTCCCTAATAGCTAAGTTGACATCTATCAAGTTCATGTTATTTATAGCAATAACTTTTAATTTAGATGTATAACAAATGGATGTGAAGACATTTTTGCATGGTGACTTCGAGGAAGAGATCTACATGACACAACTTGAACATTACATGGAAAGAGGTAAAGAAACTTTGGTTTGTAGATTGAAAAATCTTTACATGGTCTCAAATAGTCTCCTAAGACATGGTACCAAACGTTTGACTCTTTTTTGTTGGGATTGGGGTTTTTGAGATCCAAATTAGATTATTATGTTTAGTATAAACTTGACAGCAATAGATTCCTTGTTGTTACATAGTATATAGATGATATGTGTTTGGTAACAATGCAAGGATGTGATTTGTGATTTGAAGTCTTAGCTTTCAACATAGTTTGACATGAAGGACTTGTGGGCTGCTAAGAATATCTTGGGTGTGGTGATCAGAAGAGATGGAACAAATAGAAACTTTTGGTTAGGCCAACACAAGAATGTGAACTATGTGTTGGAGAAATTCAACATGTCAATTTACAAACCATTAAGTGTTATATGAAACTCTCATTGTGTTATACATGCAGCCTTCTACAATTTATAATTTACTGTTGCAGAGGACTTCTAGCCTCACATAAGCTCCATTATCATTTTTCATGTGCATACAAGCATTATTCAAGCTCTAAACTTGCCAAACAAAGGGAGAGAGGTATTTTTGCAACAATATTGTCTTATACATGTCTCTTACACAAGTATGAGCTAGTAATGTAAATGTCATTAGTTTTTTTTATAGAATTCATTCATCTCTCTATCTCTCTATCTATATCCATCTCTCTACCTTTGTTTAGCATATTTAGATACTTAAAAAATGCTTGTATACATATGGGCAATGATAAGGGAGATTATGTGAGGCTAGAGATCCTCTACAATAACAAGTTATAAATTGTAGAAGGTTGCATGCATAACACAATGAGAGTTCAATGTATTCAAAGTTATCAAAATTCCAAATAATGAGCAACAAAGGTTTATATGGCTATCACAATAGAAGAATAGTGAGAAGTAATGTTATTTGAGACCTTATAAGGTTAATGGTAATGCAAATAGGCCTTGTAATTCATCAGCAACATGCCAACTTCTACATGTATGTGGCTCTTAAGAGACTTTGTTGGACCAATGTAGATTGGAAGGATCAAGATGTCTAGGGAGCACATTGACATCTCTAGTAGCATTAAATAACCCACCCAACCATGTTGGCATAATCAATTTAGGTTATGAGACATGGAATGCAAAATATCACTCTAAGCACCATTTCACTTAACAAAATTGAAGCATTTTGTAACATTGTGTTTATCGCCACCACAAATAAATGAATTCAAGTTAAAAAAAAATGAGATAGTTTTTTGTAAGTGGACTCAACATCCAAATGTAGTTTCATATGAGAGATTCATGAGTACCATGGTTTGAGAGAACAAGTGTGCCAAAGTTTGGCATTTTTCAATCTCAAGGCTCTTAAGAGACTTCACCTTATCGATGTAGCCTTGAAGAATCATGATACTTGGGAAATGAAATTATGCCTTCGCTAGCATTAACCATCCCATGTAGATGTGTTGGTATGGTCAATATGATGCTATAAGGTGTAGAATGCAAAATATCACTCCTAGCACCCTTTCATTGAATGAAATTAAAACATTTTGCAACATTGCATCCATCTTTGTTGTAAGAAAATGAATTTGAGTTGAGAAAAAATGAGATAGGTTTTTTAGAGAGACTTAACATCCACCTATAGGTTTAGACAAAATGTTCCTATGTGCCACTATTTGAGAGAACAATCGTGCCAAAGTTGGGCACTTTTTTGGTCTTAGGGCTCTTAAGAGACTTCGTTAGATATCTATGTAGCTTAAAAGGATTGGATGCTTGGGTAGTGAAATGACACCTCTATTAGCATTAAAAAAACCACCCTAATGTGTTTGCATGATTAGTTTAGTGTGATGAGATGCAAAATGCAAAATGCAAAATGCAAAATATCACTATAAGCACCATTTCACTTAATGAAATTAAAGCATTTTGCAACATTGTGTTTGTTGCCACCATGGGAAAACAAATTCAAGTTGAAAATAATTGAGATAGGGTTTTGTACATGGAACCAACATTTACCTATAGGTTCAAACAAGAGATTCTTGGGTGTCATGATTTGAGAGAACAATTGTGCCATTTTTTTTGGTCCCAGGGCTCTTAAGAGACTTCACTGGACTCATGTAGCATGGAAAGATTGGGACACTTCTAGCCAATGAAATGATGCCTCCAATAGCATTAAAAATCCCACCCAAATGTGTTAGCATGATTGATTCAATGCAATAAGGTGTAGAATGTAAAATATGACTCTAAATACAATGTCATTAAATGAAATTGAAGCATTTTGCAACATTATGTTTGTCGCTACCACATACAAACAAATTTGAGTTGAGAAAATTTGAGATAGCTTTTTATACATGGACCTAATGTTCACTAGTAGGTTTAGATGAGAAATTCTTGGGTTCCATAGTTTGAGAGAATAGTCACACCAAAGTTTGACACTTTTCCAGTCTCAAGTCTCTTAAGCGACTTCATTGGACCAATGTAGCCCAAAAGGATTTGGAACCTTGGGTAGTGAAAGGACACCTCCAATAGAATTAAACAACTCCCCAAGATATGTTGGCATGGTTATTTCAATGCTTCAATATGTGAAATGAAAAATATCACTCCTAGCACGCTTTCACTAAATGAAATTATAGCATTTTGCAACATTGCATTCATCATCGTTGTAGGAAAACAAATTTAAGTTGAGAAATTTTGAGAGAGGTTTTTGTAGGTGGACTTGATATCTAATTGTAGGTTTAGAAAAGACATTACTAGGCGCCATATTTTGAGAGAAGAGTCATGTCAAAGTTGAACACTTATTAGGTCTCAAGGCTCTCAAGAGACTTCACCAATTTGACATAGCTCAAAAGGATCAAGATGTGTAGGAAATGAAAGGATGCCTCCAATAGTAGTAACCTACCCAATTAGATGTGTTGACACCATCAATTCAGCGCCAAGAGGTGTAAAATATAAAATCTTGCTCTTAGCACCCTTTCATTGAATGGAATTGAAGCATTTTGAACATTATGTTTGTCGCCATCACAAGCAAATGAATTCATGTTACAAAAAACCAAGAGATATTTTTTTATAGGGACCCTACATCCACCTATATGTTTAGACAAAACATTCCTACATGTCACAATTTGAGAGAACAACCACACCAAAGTTGGGCACTTTTTTGGTCTCAAGGCTCTTAAGAGACTTTGTCAGTCTGATGTATCCTAAAAGGATTAGGATGTGTGGGTAGTGAAAGACACCTCTATTAGTAGTAACCCACCCACCTAGACATGTTGGCCCATTAGTTTGGTTCTATGAGGTGTATAATGCAAAATATTACTCCTATCACCCTTTCAGTGAATGAAATTGAAACATCGTGCAACATTGTGTTTGTTGCCACTGTGGACAAACAAATTTGATTTGAGAAAAAACTAAGAGATTTTTTGTAGAGGGACTTAATGTCCACCTATAGGTTTAGACAAAACACTCCTAAGTACCACGATTTGAGAGAAAAACTACACTAAAATTAGGCATTTTTTAGTCTTAGGGCTCATAAGAGATTTCATCAGTCCAATATAGCTTAGAAGGATTAGGATGTGTAGGAAGTGAAAGGACACCTTCAATATTAGTAACCCACCCACCCAAACATGTTGGCACCATCAGTTCAGTGGAATGAGGTGCAAAATGCAAAATATTGTTCCTAGCACCCTTTCACTAAATAGAAATTAAAGCATTTTGCATCATTGTGTTCATCTTCACCACAGGCAAATGAATTTGAATTAATAAAAATTAAGATAAAATTTCATAGAGAAACCTGACATCCACCTATAAGTTTAGAAAAAATGTTCCTAGGTGCCATGGTTTGAGAGAACAATCACGCCAAAGTTGGGCACTTTTTTGGTCTCAGGACTCTTAAGAGACTTCTCTAGTCCAATGAAGCTTGGAAAGATCAAAATGTGTGGGTAGTGAAATGACATCTATAATAGTAGTAACCCACCCACCTAGATATGTTAGCATCATCAATTAGGTGCCATGAGGTGTAGAATGTAAAATATTTCTCTTAACACCCTTTCACTAAATTAAATTGAAGCATTTTACAACATTGTGTTTGTCTCCACCATGGGAAAATTAATTTGAGTTGAGAAATTTGAGAGAGTTTTTCATAAAGGGGCCTAACATCCACCTGCAAGTTTAAACAAAACGTTCCTAGGTGCCATGGATTTTAAGAATAGTCACACCAAAGTTGGGAAATTTTTTTCTCAAGGCTCTTAAGAGATTTCATCGATTTGATGTAGCCCAAAAGGATTAGGATGTGTGGGTAGAAAAAGAACACTTCTATTAGTAGTAACCCATCCACCTAGAAGTTTTAGTACCATCAGTTCAATGCCACGAGGTGTAAAATGCAAAATATTTTTTCTAGCACCCTTTCACTAAACGAAACTGAAGCATTTTGTAGCATTGTGTTTATTGCCACTGCAAAAAAAATTCAAGTTGGAAAATTTAAGAGAGATTTACATAGAGGGACCTGACATCCACTTGTAGGTTCAAACAAAATCTTCCTATGTACCATGGTTTGAGAGAATAGTCGTGCCAAAATTTGGCACTTTTTTGATCTCAAGGATTTTAAGAGACTTCATTGATCTAATGTAGACTTCATTGATCTAATGTAGCCCAGAAGGATCAAGAGAAAGGGCACCTCCAATAGTAATCTACCCACCTAGACATGTTGGCATAGTCAGTTTGGTGCCATGAGGTGCGAAATGTAAAATATCACCCTAGCTCCCTTTCACTGAATGAAATTGAAGCATTTTACAACATTGTGTTCATTTCCATCACAGGCAAATTAATTTGATTTGAGAAAAATATGATAGGTTTTCATAAAGGGACCCAACATGCACTTACAAGTTCAAACAAAACATTCCTACATGCCACAGTTTGAGAGAACAATAGTGCCAAAGTTGGGCACTTTTTTCTATCTAGGGGCTCTTAAGAAACTTAGCCTAGAAGGATCAAAATGTGTGGGTAGTGAAAGGACAACTCTAGTAGTAGTAAACCACCCACCTAAATATGTTGGTGCCATCAGTTTAGTGGTACAAGGTGCAAAATGCAAAATATTGCTCTTAATACCCTTTCACTAAATGAAATTGAAGCATTTTGCAACATTGCATTCATCACCACTGCGAGCAAACAAATTTGAGTTGAGGAAAACTAAGATAGTTTTTATAGAGGGACCCAACATCCACCTATAGGTTTAGATGAAACAAATTCCTAGGTGCTATGTTTGAGTGAACAATCACACAAAATTTGGGCACTTTTTTGGTCTTAAAGCTCTTAATGTTGGTATATGGCAACTAATCATGTTGTGGGTTGCAGGTACTTGCAACAAGTTAATATTTTGGTGACTTTGACATCTACATTTTGATCCCATATTAACTAAGGGGGGAGTGCAGGGGCGCACTGCCCCTCCTGCAAAAATTGCCCATTATTTAATAAAGGAAAAAGTTGTTATTTTTTGTAAACTGACATTGTGTAAACCAACAATCATGAAGATTCTTCAAAGCTTGTTAGTTTTATATATAAACGACTGTGGAATATGAAAAGTCAAGAGACCAAAAGGCAGATTGAGTGCATTGTTATGTAGCACACATCAATGAATTAAGTTACAGGTTGTAATTGGTTAGATTTGCACTAGATAATAAAATAGAGGATGGTCATTTCTTTGTGGATGTAGCCCACATTGGGTGAACCACTCTAATCTCCATGTTCTTGTGTAATTCTTAATTTTGTGTTTTTATCTGCACTGGTATTGCTTAAATTATATTGCTCTGGTCTGCCAAATCCTAACACTTAAGAGACTTCACTGGTATGATGAAAGGATCAAGATGTGTGGGTACTAAAAGGACACCTCTAGTAGTAGTAACCTACCCACCTAATTTTTTTGTATTGCTATTTTGGTGCCACAATGTGCAAAATGCAAAATATTGCTCCCAACACCCTTTCATTGAATGAAATTGAAGCATTTTGTAACATTGTGTTTATCGCGGGCATTGACAAATGGATTATTGTTGAGAAAAAATAAGAGGTTTTTATAGAGGGACCCAACACCCACCTATAGGTTCAAATAAAATGTTCCTACATGCCACAATTTGAGAGAATAACCCCACCAAAGGTGGGCACTTTTAGGTTTTAGGGTTCTTAAGAGACTTCACTGATCCAATGCATTCTAGAAGGATCAGGATGCATGGGCAATGAAAGGACACCTCTAGTAGAAGTAACTCACAAACCTAAATGTGTTAGCATCATTGATTCGATGTGAGGAGGAATTGAATAAAAAGTATTGCTCCTACAAACACCCTTTTGTAGTGTCCTTACTACGTCTAGTAAACTTGGTGATATTCACACAATTCAGAGGAGAAACCTAACTGAATAGTCCACTGTAACCCTTGAAAAGACCTTCATTGAATTATTGACCAGGGCTAGTAAGCTTGTGATGGCACTGGCACTGTATGTGCTTTCAAAGATTCAGACTACTTAACTCATCTAGTATAGTGTCACAATTCAAACCGCACAATGATAAAGAAAGTAATGTTGATACTGTTGCTATGGGTACTTGAAATATAAGACTGTAACTAATGACTGTAAAGAAAGGAACACTAGGGTTTAACTTGGTATTGATAATATATCCTACACTCCTAACATACACTCTACACTCCGGAGTACAACAAGTTGAACAACTAGAATATCTTGAAGAATCTAATGCATTTATGAATTGATTATTATAACAAAGTAACATACAAGAAATAAAGTGAGGGACAGTTACCTTGAGTGGCCCTTGCTCAAGTGACTATCTCCACTGATCTAACTCAAATCTAGTTACTCAGATTGACACAATCATACTAATTCCAATTCATTCATTGAACAATCCTTACAATATCACATAAGATTTTGCTGGCAGATTTTATTCATGCATTCATCATCAAAAACATAAACATTGTCTATGTAACTAACTTGAAAAAGATCTGGTAACTATATCTAAGATTAAACAATCTACTTCAAACTTCAAAACTTAAACTACCTCAACCACTAAGCCATACATATAGGCATGGGGGAGTTTATTCGAACAAGGTCTCTTAACTAAAATCATAAATCACCACTCTCTACATACATGAGTGTGATAAATGCCAAGTAACTAATAACTGAAAAAGAAATAAAGAAGAGTCCTAATAAAATTGGAACTTCTTGCTGAAACAGAGGAACGTGGACTGGTTGAATCAGTCACGTTAGACTCCTAGCTACAATAGAATCATTCTCCTTCAATTGTCTTTATTAATTGCTATCACAATGCATAACCATCTTCATCAAGTGCCTCCATGCTATAGTTGTTGCATTCAATTTATCTTGGAACTTCCCCTGCTCTACTGTATGGGAACTCTTTGGCTGTAGGCTGCACCTTGCAGTTGTTGCGGGCTACAGTCCATCTCCTTCATCTGCAAGAGTCAGTTCATAAAACATGCACCCAATACTAACAACCATAGCTAAACACATATATCCTTTACAATCCATACATATCTACACATAATCATGCAATAATCATCATATTATAACCATATTCCATATACTTAATAATCAGGTTCAAGACTGCATAATAAGCATAAAAGATAGTATAGTGTAGGTATATGTATAGGACAAATGTCTGAGAATGTATGAGAACTTGCATAAAAACATAAGAAAACTAGACCCATAATTTCCCCCCAACTACCCATTTGCTTTTCCTCAAGCAAATCAACTAAGGCTGGAGGTTGTAATGCAAGGTGGTCTCCTTGAAATCTGTCATAACATCTACTCCTTTAATCTATTCCAAATAAAAGCCGTTATGATATGCCAGTCTGTTCATCTTGGTAACTTCTGCCTTCTCACACTCCACATTGTTCTTCCCTGTCTAATGTGGCACTGAGTATAGAAGCATTGGTGGCTGGAAGGTGAGTGGTATCCATTCAAGTCTCTGTCCTCTGGCAATATCCATATATTTCTGTACTCTTTCAAACATGGCTATAAAATGATGAACTGAGTGAGGTTCTTTTCTTTGCAACTCAATGGTTAAACTATTCCATCTGCCTTGCACAAACTGATAACAATTGTGGATGAGTCCAACAGTTAAATGTTGCATTCTTTCATAATCCTGCAGTCTCAAATTCATGATTATCCTACCTACAACCTTATGTTCCAGAAGTTTTTTCCATTCTCCAATGATTAAGTTAGGGGTTTTAGATTCTCTCCTTATTAGGAGAGCAATTGATTTTTCTCTCTCCGCATATGCTTGCATGATTTCGCCCCTCAACTTCTCATTTTTGAAATAGGATGCAAGTGGCCTCAATTGTAAATCCCCCACAAAACCTAATGGGTTCCATTTTGTATCATTAGGCACAACATAGTTATGCAAGTAGTACTCACATAACTAGTCTTGCTCTTCTGGTGTCTTTTAGAAAAGTCATTTTTCCACTCATTGCAACTAATTTATTATTGATCAATTTACTAAATTGATAACTTAATAATTTCTCTTGCAGAAACATGGCATAAGTCCTAGCTGGAGGTCTACATCTGACAATTTGAGCAACTTTATCTGCTATCTCCTCCATCCTGACTGCTAGCCTTCTCAACTCAATATCTTTTCTTTCTAATGCCTGAGTATGCTCTACAATCATTACTTCTTTTTCTTTCTTCCACTCTTCCTCTCGTTTAGAAAAGTTTTGAGTTTCTTCCCATAGTTGATATCCTAGGGACATAGTTGTATGACAAGTGGAGGTTCTAGTGACAGGGGGTCTCCTTTCCTCAACCATTAGCTCCTTGTTCCCTACTGTGACTATAGCTACTTGTGCAAATAAATCTGATTTTGACCCCTATCCACGAGTGTTCAATTTTTCTTCCAACTCTTGTATCTTTGCTTCTCTTTTCTTGTCCCTTTCTTCATAAGTTTTGACCAGTTCTTCCAGCTGCTTAATTCTCTCAAAGGCTTCCTGCAATTCTATTCTGACATTTCTTTCTTCAAGCAATTATTCCTCATCCTTTAAAAATTGATCAGCACCATCCCCAGTAGACTCATAACCCTCATTTCTAGGGTTAGTTGGGTTTTCCTTCCTGGTTTTTCTAGCAACAAAAATATCCTCTGATTCAGATTCAGAGGTAGTGGAGATACACAATTTCCTTTTTGTGGGAACTTGTACATTTTCAATTATATTGGCTTCTTGCTCAGAACCAGTGTCCACTACCACAACACCTTCTTTGTCTCTTTCTGGTTGCTTAACCGCTCATAACACCTTTTTTCTTCAGGCGGTGTGAACGCCTAGGTTGGGTAGATTTCTTTTTCTGCACCTTTGAAGGTGCAGAAGAAGAACCACCACCTCTTTTCCTTTTGGTCTTTGGTGTTCTGGTTTTGGGCTTACTAGAAGATGGGGGTTGATGCACTTCCTCTGCTATAGGTTGATCATATGCTGCGTGTGGCATATTTTGCACATCCTGCTCCCCTGATTCTCCCTTGCTGTGGGTGAATGAAGCAACATGTTAAATAGGAGGAGTTTCTCTTACAGATGTAGTAGGTGATTCTATGTTGCTTGGTATTGATGGTTCCCCCAGAATATCATTAATATTTCCATAAGATAAAAATATTTCCCAGGATACTTGTGGGTACTGTACCCTAAGGCTCCTCTTTACTAACAAGACAATTAAATAGTCATGTGACAATGCTGCATTATTTTCCTTTCTCTGATACTCAAAACCCATTCTTTTCAACAAATTATTCAAAAAATTTGGCACATTGACTATTTTATTATGGTGAAGGTGACTCAACAGCTTAAAATGCATAGTGTATAAAAGGGATTGTCTACCATCACAAGTAATATACTTAATAATATAGGAAGCACAAGAAGCCCATACCGATGGAAGTGATAGTCTTTTGGCACCATGTGATGTTGAGTCCAGGTTTTCTCCTACCTCATTGAACTCATCCCTGGCAGCTATTGCATTTGCCTTGACAGGGAATTCTTCTCCACTTCTGGGTAGACCAGACACTTCTGCAATTGTAGCCTCTGAAGTATCCACCTTCAAACCATTAATAGTGGCTTCATCATGTTGCAATGTGGCTACAAATTGTCTTGTCATATCTTCATTATATTCAGTGAGCTTCAGAAAATAATCGAGCCATCTTGCTCGTGTAAAAATTGGCAAAACAAGCCTATCTTCCAATATTATTTGATGTACCATGGGTTCTCTTCTGAGAAGATCACCTCCCATGCTTGCTAATTCATTTAGCTCAAAGTTCAAACTAAACAATCCTCTGATTCAACCCACAATTCTCTATTCACAATTCCTTGCTCAACCTCCCATTATACTTCATACAATTTGGTTGCTTGCAACTTCATGCACTAAGCTTGAACTAGTCTGAACTAACTTTTGAATTTAGAAAGAGGAAGTTGGCAAGGCAAAAGGTTATGATGTAGGAAGGACAAAGAAAGGGTTTAGTGGCTTTTGGTGGCAAACAAAACAATATTTTTGTTGTTTTAAACATTTACTATCTCCCCCCCAATTGAATCTGGAAGTATCTGCACTTCAATGCTTGTACAAGGCAGAGGGAATGATTATAGAATATGGAGATAAGATTAATAATGAAAATCACGCTGAATTAAATGCGAGCACATATAGAATGTATTAGAAAACTGTGTTAATTATGGTATGTTAGTATGCGTACCTATTTGAGTTGTAGTGAACAAAATTCCATGCATGCGAAGCTGTGAGAAGAGTGTCCACAACATAAATATGATTGGACATTGGATCATCACTAAGAGATTTGAAATTTATGACAGGTTGGTCTGTGCGAATAGGTGGATCAATCGTGTATGCATTGATATGATGGTTGGCAGCTACATGCATGGGAAAAATGGAATAAGTGCTGGTGACATGCAATTAACTTGGTGCAAAAGTTGAAATCTCTAACAGATAGGTGCTGCAGGTACCTACTTCAATAGGTCCCAAAGTGAATGTTGGCAACTTTTAGTTGCCTTGATACAGGTCCCTACTGCATATTGAAACTGGGTTCATGAAGATTGTGGCACCGGTGCTGTGTGTGCATGTGAAGAAAGTTAAGGAATTATACTTGAGTGACCTCAGGAGGTGACCTATATAGCTCATCTACTAAGTCATTGTGAGAACTGGTAGTATCTGCTTCTAGGTTATTGTTTGGTGATAATATGGTAGTAACTAAGTCAGGTCTGGGAATAGAACATTGCTTTAGAAAAGCATCTCATGTTGTTGGCTTTATGTAGAGCTTTAATCTGTGGCCATTAACCAATAGTGAAAACTTGACTGCATCTATGGTCTATAGTTTGACTGCTCCATTGGGAAATACCTGTTATATCTCATAGGGGCCTAACCATCTAGACTGTAGGTTGCCCTTATAATCTTTGTATTTGGAATCATACAATAAAGCCCAGTCACCCACATGGAATTCTTTGGTCTTGATAAATTGATCATGCCATTTAGTCCTTTGTTTTTGAACTATCTCTGTGTGATGGATAGCTTCCATTCTAGTTTCATCTAGCCCATTCATAATATGTAGCCTCTCCTTCTGTGCTTCTGTCAAGTCCATGTCAAGTTCTACTAATGTCCTTAGTGTCAAGTATATTCAAATTCAATTGGCAAGACTGTTGTTTTTCCATACACTACTTCATAAGGTGTAAAGCCTGTAGTTGTTTTCTATATTGTCCTGTATGCCCACATTGCTTCTAGTAATCTGACTGCCCAATCTTTTCTGTGAATGTGCACTATTTTGGTCAAAATATTTTCAATCTCCTTGTTTGTAAGCTCCACCTGCCCATTGGCTTGGGGGTGATAAGGTGTTGATTTTCTATGTCTGATATCATATTCTTTAACTAATGAATAAATGAGTTCAGAAGTGAACTGGGGACCTTGATCAATGACAATTTCTCTTGGGGCTCCATACCTAGTGAAGATATCTTCATACAAGAACTTGGCTACATTTCCATCTCTTGCAAATTGGAATGCTTTGACTTCAACCCATTTTGTCAGATAATTAGTGCAAACTAAAATATACTCCTTGTTATTAGATGTTGGTGAAATTGGGCTAATGAAGTCTAGCCCCCATTTATCAAATGATGCTAGTGCTAACTGTGGCTACAAAGGCATCTCAACTGTCCTTGTTGGTCTGCCCATCCTCTAACATATGTCATAGCTCCTTATATACTTTATTAAATCCTTATGGAGAGTTGGCCAATAATAGCTTGTTGTTAAGACCTTAAATGTTGTCCTTTTGGCTGTAAAGTGACCCTCACATGGCTCATCATGGCAAGCTTTTAGGATGTCAAAGACCTCATATTCTCTTATACATCTCCTCATAATATGATCTAGACCAGTATAGAATAAATAACCAACAATCCAGGATTATGGAAAGCTCTTATGCACTAGTTGTCTCTTTTCCCTAGGAGAGAAATGTGATGGTACCTGCCCTGCCACTAAGTAATTTGCGATGTTAGCAAACCATGGTGTGTGTATATTGAGAGCAAACAAATGTTCATTTGGAAAAGAGTCATCTACAACACCTTCTTCTAATTGTGTAGGCAATCTAGACAGAAAAATTGCCACCACATTAGCTTTCCCTGGCTTATCCACTATTATTATATCAAACTCATGTAGTAAGAGCAACCATCTGACTAGTCTACCTCCAACCACAGGTTTGTTCATTAAATACTTGATTGCAGTATGATCTATGTGGATAAAGACTGGATAACCAGTGATGTAATGCCTAAACTTGTTAATGGCATAGACAACTGCTAACATCTCTTTCTCTGTGACAATATAGTTAAGTTCTTCTCCTTGTAAGTTCTTGCTAATATAATAGATATCATACTCCTTATTACCTTCATTTTGTCCCAATACAATGCCTATAGCAAAATCAGAAGCATCATAGTGTATGTGGAAAGGTAATGTCCAATTTGGTCCTCTCAAGACAGGTGCTTGAGTCAATGCTAACTTAAGTGTCTCAAAAGAGTGCTGACATTCTGTGGTCCAATCAAATTCTATATCTTTTGTGAGTAGAGTAAACAAGGGTGCTACAATTTTGCTAAAGTCCTGAATGAATCTCCTATAATAGCCCGCATGTCCTAGAAAGCTCCTAACATCTTTTTGTTTTTGTGGCACAAGAAGTGTAGAAATGATTTCAAATTTATGGGGATCCACTTGAATTTCTTCACTTGATATAAAATGTCCTAGAACAATCCCTTGAGTCATCATCATAAAACATTTCTCATGACTCAATGATAGATTGTATTCTTGACATCTTTTTAGAACTTTCTTGAGATTATTGAGTGTTGTTTCATATGTTTCTCCATAGGTGGTGAAGTCATCCATATAAATCTCTGTGGAATCATGAGCATAATATGAGAAGATACTTAGCACTACCCTCTGGAAAGTGGTTGGGGCATTACATAAACCAAAGGTAAGGACATAATAAGCATAAGTACCCCAAGGGCATGTAAATGTAGTCTTATCCTAATCTTCTGGAGCTATCTTTATTTGGTTATAGCCACTAAAGCCATCTAAGAAGGAGAAGTACTTTTTACCTACTACAGAATCAAGTACTTGGTCAATGAAAGGCAATGGAAAGTGATATTTTCTAGTGGCTATGTTTAGATCCCTAGAGTCCACACATACCCTCCATTTTCCTCCTTTCTTAGGAACAATAACTAAAGGTGACACCCATTGGTTGTCAGAAATAGGGTAAATGAAGTCTGTATCAAGTAATCTTTGTAGCTTAGTTTTAACTATTTCTCGCAAGGCAGCGTTCATTCTCCTTTGAGGCTGTCTAATTGGCTTGAATCCATCATTTATGTAGATCCTATGCATGCATAGGTCTGGATCAATTCCCTTCATGTCATTGTAGTCCCAGGTAAAGGCTGATGAATGTGCCTACAACACAGTAGTCAGGGAATTATGCTATTCTCCAGTTATGGCATTGTTAACATTCAACATTTTACTTGATGTTTTGGAAGTTGATTGCACAGATGAAAGATCATATCCACTGATGTTGAGAACACACTCTTGTGGCAGTAAAGAGTGGAAAAGTTGGGATATTTCTTCTGAGGAATTTGTAGGTGTAATGTTTTGCAGTGGATCTTGCAGACATGCCAGACAATCTTGTTGCTATGGGTCCCTACCATAGTTGTTCTGTATAATGTGGTCAATTAAGTCATCCTCATCTTGGTTTGCCAACAGGGGACTGCGTTCAATGGTCATGAGAGTTTGTAGGGAATAGTTGTCTTCTTCATGCAAGGTAGGCCATATAACTTGCTCTAGATTTTCATGAGGTTGGGCTGGTGGATAGAGGACCAACTTCTTGGTTATAGTTCCAGTTGATATTATCATGTTCCTAGACCTACAACCTATGAATGCATCAGTTGTTGCTAACCATGGTCTGGCTAGGATAAGTGGATATCCTGCAAGGTTAACCTTTAGCTGCGAGACTATGAAATCTGTAGGTTACTCCCATGAGTCTTATACTATGACTATGTCTTCAATGATCCCTTCAGGTTTTACTGTGGACCTATCTGCCAACTGTAAAATAGTTGGTGTAGGCTTGAGGTTAAGTAGCTAAAGTAACTACATTGTTTCCTTAGTCATGACATTAATGGTTGCCCCTAAGTCCATCGAGGTATTTTTGATGAGGGTCCCATTTATCTTAACATCCACTACTGGACTGTCAGGGTCTGTGTATTTAGGGACAATTATATTCTCTAGCATTATATCAGCAAGGTTCCCTAAGACATAGACTATTTGAGGATCCGTCCTTTTTCTCCCTAGCTTTTTAAGGCAAAGGTCCCTTACTATTTTGGTATAAATTAGGATATCCTTGATAGCTTGAATGAGGGGGATTTTGATACTAACATTCTTGAGTTGTCCTAATAGATTTGTCTCAGCTTGGGTATGATGTTTTGTAATGGCTAAATGCTTAGGGAATGGAGGCTCTAGACTTGAGATAGTTTGATTTACCTGATTTGACTCAGGCTCCAGAGGTGCATTGTCTAAAGCTTCAGCTATGGGCTCCTCATCTACCATCTCAGTAATTTGAGGGGATGAGGGCCCAGCTAATGTTTTCCTTGACCTGAGGTGGACATCACTCACCTCTACTCCATAAGTGGGGTATTGAATAGCCTCGTTAGTGTATGCATGTTGGATGGACTTGTTATTGGGGTTAGGTGCAGGTTGGGCAGGTAGTTGTGGTCCTCTTGGTGGCTGAGATGTTGAGTTTGATGGATTGGGCATAATGGCTAAGAAGACAATAGAGGTTGTGACTAATTCAAATTTTGGTTTTGCCACTGTTGTCCCTTTTGCCATTGTGGCTGCCATTGGTTTTTCTATACTGGCTATTGAGGATTGTAATTGCGACTTTGGAAATTTTGTTGTGGCCATACATTTGGTTGTTGTTGATTCCAGTTTTGCTGAGGGTTTTGCCATTAGTTTTGGGTATTTGTCCAAGGCTGGGGGTTCCAACTAGAGAAACTATGATTACCAATTGGAAATGATGCATTAAAACTTAGAGGGTCTTGTCGCATACCTTGTCTTGGTTGCCATGGCTTTCTTTGTGCAAAATAGAACAACTGCCCATCTTCACTTTCAAATGGATGAAAATGTGGTTTCTCTGATTTATCTTCTGTAATACTAGCCACCCTTTTGCACTTGCAATTGGCTTTCCTTTGTCTGCAGTTGGGGCAATATTCAGTAAGTATTGCCTCAGCCTCTTCCTGCTTCTTCTTCAAATGTAGAGTGTCCAACTAAGTAGCTAGGTGACTTATAATATCTTCTTTTATGTTGGTCAGCAGGTTGCTCAGTTCCACCCTTTAAACTGAATTAGATATCTTGCCAATGGTAGATGTTCTTTCTCCCCTTATCTTCTTGGTAAAGAACATTGAGTAGTTTCTGCAAACTTTGCAGATATCATCAAAGGGTAATTGAGACACATCCCTTGCCCCAATAAGATTAATGGCATCCATGCAGTCATCATTGACTCCTTTAAAAAATACAAGCTTCAGGGATTCATCTGAGAGTCGATTCTGTGGGTTTTTCTTTAGGTAGAATTGGAACCTTTCTACATAATCTTCCAATGGTTCATCCTCTTTTTGAGTCATCTTGAAAATGTCATCTCTTCTCCTATCAATTCCTTTGCAATAATCTTGGTACTTCTCCAAGAATTTTGTTTTCATTGTGTCCTAATTTGGAATAGCATCTTTGCCCAGTCCCATAAACCATCTCAAAGCAACATCCTTCAAAGTAGTAGGAAATAGCTTGAGCCTATGAGCATCCGTTGTGTAGTCATAGCTTCTACACAGGACATCAAACACAAACAAGATGTATCTAGATCTTCAGTCACCAAACCATAGAAGACTAGCAATGTTGAAGGAGGTATATTCTTCAGAGCAACAACCCTCTCTTGGTTGGTAATTGGAAATTCAAAAGTCACATGTTCTGGTAGATCAACCATGGTTAGGAAGGTCCTTTCTGTATTATCAGTAGATGTTGATGAGAGGGAAAATTATTCTTCAGTAATACCATCGCTCTGATCACTGTAGTCACCAATATCTGCTCTATCTTGTTGGGTTGATGGGAGAAACCTTCCCAAAGCATCTCTCTGCCTTTGCATACAATAGGTATGACTTTATATAACAATGACTCCTGCATAATGTTAGTGAAATGTTCTGGTATTGGTAGGATGAAACACAGGTATTCTATTTTCTGAAAGCAAAATGTTTAAACTAGGAAAGCTTGGAAATAACAGGAACTGGTCTATGACAGTAGCACCTTCCCCGGTAATGACACTAAAAATGTAGTGTCCTTACTATGTCTAGTAAACTTGGTGATATTCACACAATTCAGAGGAGAAACCTAATTGAATAGTCCATTGTAACCCTTGAAAAGACCTTCATTGAATTATCGACTAGGGCTAGTAAGCTTGTGATGGCACTGGCACTGTATGTGCTTTCAAAGATTCAAACTACTTAACTCATCTAGTATAGTGTCATAATTCAAACTGCACAATGATAAAGAAAGTAATGTTGATACTATTGCTATGAGTACTTATAATGTAAGATTGTAACTAATGATTGTAAAGAAATGAACACTAGGGTTTAACTTGGTATTGATAATCTATCCTACACTCCTAACATACACTCTACACTCTGGAGTACAAGTTGAACAACTAAAATATCTGGAATAATCTAATGCATTTATGAATTGACTATTATAACAAAGTAACATATAGAAAATGAAGTGAGGGACAATTACCTTGAGTGGCCCTTGCTTAAGTGACTGTCTCCACTGAGCTAACTCAAATCTAGTTGCTTAGATTAACACAATCATACTAATTTCAATTCATTCATTGAACAATCCTTACAATATCACATAAGATTTTGCTGGTATATTTTATTCATGCATTCATCATCAAAAACATAAAAATTGTCTATGTAACTAACTTGAAAAAGATTTGGTAACTATATCTGTGATTGAACAATCTACTTCAAACTTAAACTACCTCAACCACCGAACCATACATATAGGCACGAGGGATTTTATTGGAACAAGGTCTCTCAACTGAAATCACAAATCACCACTCTCTACATACATGAGTGTGATAAATGCCAAGTAACTAATAATTGAAAAAAGAAAGAAAGAAGAGTCCTAATGAAATTGGAACTTCTTGCTGAAATAGAGGAACATGGACTGGTTGAATCAGTCACATTAGACTCCTAGCTGCAACAAAATCCTTCTCCTTCAATCGTCTTTCTTAATTGCTATCACAATGCATAACCATCTTCATCAAGTGCCTCCATGCTGTAGTTGTTGTGTTTAATTTATCTTAGAACTTCTCCTGCTCTGCTGTCTGGGAACTCTTTGACTGCAAGCTGCACATTGCAGTTGATGCGGGCTAGACCTTGCAGGTGCTGCAGACTACAGTTCATCTCCTTTATCTACAAGAGTTAGTTCAAAAAACATGCACACAATACTAACAACCATAGCTAAACACACATATCCTTTACAATCCATACATATCCACACATAATCATGCGATAATAATCATATTATAACCATATTCCATATATTTAATAATCAGGTTCAGGACTGCATAATAAGCATAAAAGATAGTAAAGTGTAGGAATATGTATAGGACAAATGTCTGAGAATTTCTGAGAACTTGAATAAAAACATAAGAAAACTAGCCAATAACTAGACCCATCACCTTTCATTGAACGAAATTGAAGCATTTTGCAACATTATGTTTATCTCCACCATGGGAAAATGAACTCAAGTTGAGAAAAATGAGATAGTTTTTCATAGAAAGACTTAACATCAATTTGTAGGTTTAGATGAAACATTCATAGGTGTCTTGGTTTGAGATAATAGTCACACCAAAGTTGGATATTTTTTGGTCTTAAGGCTCTTAAGAGACTTTGTCGACCTGATGTATCCCAAAAGGATTAGGATGTGTGGGAAGTAAAAGGATAACTTCATTAGCAATAACCCACCCACTCGAAGATGTTGGTGCCATTGGTTTGGTGTCACAAGGTGCAAAATTCAAAATATATCTTCCTCTCTCACTCTCTCTCCCTACCTTGTCCTAAACCCTAAATCCTAAATGCTAAAACCTAGGCCTTGACCCTTGAACCCTAACAATGAAACTTATCATTGAACCCCCTATCTCTCTCCCTCTTGCTAAACCCTAAACTCTAAATGCTTAAACCTAGGCCTTGAACCTTGAACTTTAAACAATGAAACTTATCATCAACCCCCCCCTCTCTTTCTCCTCCTTTCTCTCTCCCTACCTCTCCTTAAATCCTAAATCCTAAAACTCGGGCCTTAACCCTTGAACTCTAAACAATGAACTTTCTCTCTAAATTTTGAAGAACCCAAAACCTAAACCATAAGCCCTAAGTCATGAAACATAAACTATAAACCCTAAATTCTAAAATTTGAAAACCAAACCTGAATTAATAAACCCTAAACAATGAACCTTAGCATTTAACCTTATACACAAACAAGTGAATTTGAATGTTAAATGACGAGCATTGATCATAGACCACTAAATCTTAACGATAAACATGTTGAACCCTTAACACTAAATGTTGAACCTTGAATTTGGACATTAAACTCTAAATCCTAAACCCTAAGTTTTGAACCCTATGCATTGACCCTTGAACCTTGAACAATGAACCATAGTGTTGAACCTTATACACAAACACCTAAATCTAAAAACTAAACAACCAGTTCTAAACACAAACCACTAAATCTTAATGCTAAATGTTAAATGTTGCACCCTTAATGTTGAAAACTGAATTCTAAATGTGAACCCAAAACCCAAACCATAAACATTGACACTAAATCATCAAACACAAACCACTAAATCTCAATTTTAGATATTACACATGTTGAACCCATAAAGATGAAAGCTAAAACTTTAATGTGAACCATAAACATTAAATTTTAAGCTCTAAACCATAAACCCTAATTGGTGAACCCAAGGCCTTGAACCTTGAACCATGAACACTAAACACTAGATAATAAATGTTGTAACCTAGGACCTAAACCCTAAGCCTTGAATAGTGAGCCTTGAGCCATAAGTTCAAAGTCAATATGTTTTAGTCTTTATCCCTAGGCCATGAATCCTAAACCTTGAGCACTAAATTTAAAACCTAAACCCTAACTAACAAATGATCAATGCTAAACCTTGGACCAAAAACCTAGAACCCTAAACCTTGAAACATAAACCTTAGATGAACCTTGAACTCTAGACTTGGTAGACCCTAAATTCTAAACCATAGGCCTTTAATATTTAGCCCTAAATAATGAACCTTAGTAGTGAACCTTGAATATAGACAATTGAATCTAAATGTTAAACGATGAACACTGAACATAAACCATTAAAAATTAATGCTAAACATTGAATGTTGAACCCTTGATGTCAAAATTTGTACCTTGAATGTGAACCCTAGGCTCTAAAACTTGAACTCTAATCCTTAAACCCTAAATGTTGACCCTCAGGCATTGAAACTTTAACCCTAAACAATGAATCTTAGAACTTAACCCTATACATAGACAACTAAATTTGAATACTAAATGATTATTATTGAAAATAGACCAATAAATCTTTTTCACTTCAATTTAGAGTTGAAACTCAAATGTAAATATCAAACCCAAACATTAGACACTTTTTATTGAATGCTAAAACTTAAATAAATGACAAATGTTGAAACTTTATTCCTAAACCCTATACCTCAAACATTGATCCTTGAGCAATTAGACCAAAGTCTTAATCCTTAAGTAACGAGCCTAGGGTTGTGAAGTCTAAACTCCAAGCCCTAAATTTTAATAGTAAACCTTAAATATTGAATGCTGAATGCTAAACCTTCAACTAAGAACCCAAAACCTAAAACCTTAAAACCTAAACTCTATACCTTAAACTCTAAATTGTAACCCCTAAAGGTTTAACCCTATGCCTTGTTTCTTAGATGCTTAATAATGAACCTTAATGTTGAAAAATGTAAATAAATAATTGAATTTGAACACGAAATAGTGAGCACTATATATAGATTAAGTTTGGACACACACCACTAAATTTAAAACCTAAACCCTAACTACCAAATGATGAATGATAAACCTTAGACCAAAATCCTAGAACCCTAAACCTTGAAACATAAACCTTGAACTCTAAACTAGGTAGACCCTAAATTCTAAACTATAGGCCTTTAATATTTAGCCCTAAATAATGAACCTTAGTATTGAACCTTGAACATAGACAATTGAATCTAAATGTTAAACGATGAGCACTGAACATAAACCATCAAATTATATTAATGCTAAACATTGAATGTTGAACCCTTGATGTTGAAATTTGTATCTTGAATGTGAACCATAGGCTCTAAAACTCGAACTCTAATCCTTAAACCCTAAATGTTGACCCTTGGGCATTGACCCTTTAACCTTAAACAATGAATACAAAACTTAACCCTATACATAGACAACTAAATTTGAATGCTAAATGATTATTACTGAAAATAGACCAATAAATCTTTTTCACTTCAATTTAAAGTTGAACCTCAAAAGTAAATATCAGACCCAAATGTTAGACACTTTTTATTAAATGCCAAAACTTAAATAAATGATAAATGTTGAACCTTTATTCCTAAACCCTATACCTCAAACATTGATCCTTGAACAATAAGATCAAAGTCTTAATCCTTAAGTAATGAGCCTAGGGCTGTGAAGTCTAAATCCCAAGCCCTAAATTTCAAGAGTAAACCTTAAATATTGAATTATGAACGCTAAACCTTCAGCTAAGAACCCAAAACCTAAAACCTTAAAACCTAAACTCTATTCCTCTCTAAATTGTAACCCCTAAAGGATGTTGAACCCTATGCCTTATTTCTTAGATGCTTAATAATGAACCTTAATGTTGAACAATGTAAATAAATAATGGAATTTGAACATGAAATAGTGAGCACTATATATAGATGACTAAATCTCAATGTTAAACCCTTGAAGTTGAAAGTTGGAGCTTTAATGTGAACCATAAACCCTAAACCATGAAATCTAAACCCTCAACCCTAAATGTTGAACCCTCAATCTTGACCCTTGAACCTTTAATTGTGAACCTTAGCACTAAACCATGTACAAAAACAACTAGATTTGAACGCTAAATAATGAACACTTAATAGAAAGAAATAAATCCCAATGCCAAGCATTCAATTTTTAATCCCCTAACATTGAAAATTAAACCTTGAATTTGAACCCTAAACTCTAAATGTTGAATCCTAGCTCTTGACATTTGAACCCTAAACACTAAACCTTAATGCTAAACCATGTACATATACATTGAATTTGAACACTAAATAATGAGCACTAAATACAAACCACTAAATATCAATTCTAAACATTTAATGTTGAACCCTTAAAGTTGAAAATTAAACCTTGTATGTGAAGCATTAACATAGAACCTTGAATGTTTAACATTGGACATAGAACACTAAACATTGGATACTAAATGTTGAATTATAAATTTTAAACCTTAGCCATGTAACCTAAACCTTCTATGTTGAGCCTTGAGTCTTGAGCCCTAGGTCATGAACCCTAAGCCCTAGACCCTAAATTTGAACCATGAATTGTAAACACTAAAACTTAAACATTAAAAGTTAAACCTTGAATCTTGAACACTAAACCCTAAATGTTAAGCCAAAGTCTTTGACCCTTAAACCTTGAACAATGAACCTTAGCATTTAACCCTATACATAAACAACTAAACTAGATGCTAAATAATTAGCATTGGGCACACACCACTAAATCCCAATGTTACATTGAATGTTGATTCGTTAAGTTTGAAAGTTAATCTAGAGAGAGAGAGAGTAATGTTACACATATGGTTCCTAGGGTTGTCGTTGATGTCAACACTGTCACTAGGTTGTCATTGATGTCAACACTATCATGGTGGTGTGATGGTGTTCATGGTTGGATGTCATTTCCCATCCAACAAGAGAAGAAGATATAGTTCATGGTTGGATGTCATGTGCCATCCAACAAGAGAAGAAGATACAATTCATGGTTGGATGTCATGTCCCATCCAATAAGAAAAGAGAGAATATATAGTTCATATTAAGATGGGAATTAGAAGCACAAAGATGATCAAATGTGTTGCTGATGCTATTGATGGCCTACAGTATGTATGATCCAAGTTCCATGATGATTGCATTACTGGAAGAGTGTTTAGCTGTTGATTGTTTGAAGACAGTGTCACTTATGTGAAGATGTTTTGTGCAGGACAATGGAATGCTCCACATTCCTCTGCATTTGTAGATATAGCCATGTAGTTTTGGAATTGTGTTTAGGATGCAATGAAGGTGATAATTCCAAGTTTTTAGATCATTTGTCCTTCTGCTGTGAAAGTTATGCATGATAGAGTACCAACATGTGTTCAAGCAAAGTAAGCTAGTGATGAAGGCTCGATAGAATGCTCTGCATTCCTCCGCAAATTAATGATTGTATTTGTGGTTTTAAGGACATGTTTATGGATGTACATCACATGCTTCCTTGCAGTTTCAAGGTCCTTAGTGGTCCGTAGCTCAGTTTTTCAAATGGCAGTATGTTCCAGATGACAAATTATTCCCAGAGTTCAAGATTGGAGATGTGCAACACAATTCTTTGATGTGCAGTGGAAAAGGAGTGTTTCAAGATGTTGTATGAGTCATGTGGACTCATTTGGAAGAGTTTTCATGAAGATCTTTCTTGTCTCTTGTACTGCACAAGGTTTTAAGTTACTATGGCCGTTATGCTTCAAGATTTCATATGTTTTGTTTAAAGTTGTCCTATTTTCGAATGAACAGAGTGTGCAGATGTAATTCCTTGGTGCTTGAAGCTGTGAAGGATGTTTTAGACCTGGTTAAGTAAGTTTTGATGTCCACAAGGCTTGGATCTTCTGTTGGTGTACTAACGTGTGGTTTCACTTAGGACCTATCTTGTACACGTTTCATATTGTGTGTTGTCTGGCCAACTTGTAAATGTATTTTTCATGTTGTATCTGGATGACAAGCAATGAAATCAATGTAATATCATGTATAAATAGTGAATGAAATTGAGTGAGGTGAAGTGTGATTGCAAGAAGATTGAAAAGCTTACAAGCAGAAAAAGGCAGAATGCATGCATTGTTGATGAGCGACTGAAGGAGAAAGAGCAGAAGTTGTTGATGCTGTCCTAATTCATCTTGAAGACATATTTGTGACAATGATCAATTGTAGAGTGTGCTAACTGATTAGATCGTCATAAGAAAGTGTGAAGAGGTAGAAGTGTAATCATCAAAGGTGTGAGTTTCAATGTTAGTTTTCAAACAGTAGAAGGACTGTCATACTGTAATCTTTTGTAAGTGTGTTCTCAAATCAGGGAGTAGATGCTTCCTTGGGAGTGACCCTAAAACAAAGTCATTAGGGAGTAGAAGCTTCCTTGGGAGTGACCCTAAATCAAAGTTACTTAGGGAGTAGCAGCTTCCTTGGGTTATAGCTGTTAGAAACAAGAAAAACTAATGCTTTGTTCATTACAATTTGGAGTAATTTGATTATGAACAAGGTGTTGTACATATATGGTAGAGAGATTGAGTTGACTTAGGAGTCAACTTCAACACTCAACTAGAGGTGGAAGAAAGCATGTCAATAAGAGGGTTGGAGAGTTGTATTGGACTCTCTACGTAGACACCTAACCACGTAAGGTGGCTTAAAGCCATGTGGGGAATATACACATAATTACTTATTTAAATAATAAGTAATAGTGTTATTATTGGACTACACTAACACTCCCCCTTAAGCATAGCTTAGCTGGGCACAATAAAGATGGGTCCCAACAACTAGGCTTGATCAGGTACCCATGTACAAATGTATCTCTCATAAAGTAGAGAAAGAAAGAAATCCCAACGGGAAAAAAACTTTCCTCCAAACAAAGAGAAAAATGAGAAAGTGTTCTAGACTCAATGGAAGTGTACTTGACACAATACAACTGAAAGTGATAGTCTTGCAATACTTGCAAGATCCATGTGTGGAATGTAATTGCATGCCATGTGGCTACAATTCAAATCCAATGTGAAGTCCTACTTTGAAGATTCTGTGGAAGCCTTCTGTGAAGCAACTCTAAAATTTGTAGAAGCAAATGAATTGATATCAATCTTCTGCTATGATGAATCTCTGGAAGTTCTCAAAGAATCAAATCTAGATGCACATGTAGCATTAGGTGATGGTGTAGTAGAAATGTTCTGGACACATCTCAATGGAAGTGTACTTTACATATCTCAATACATTGTGGAAAAAAATGTTGAAGAATGATGAAGTAGTAGTGGACTTGTGCTCTTGACATAACTCTATGGAAGTGCTCTTGGCACAACTCTGAAATGAACTTGACACAACTCTATGACCCCCCCATAATTCAATATTTTATCCCAATATTATTTGTTGTTTGAGAAACTTCCCTATGATTCAATATTTTTATCCCCCTAGAATTTGGCACTTAATAATGAGAGTGCGTTAAACAAGGATAATTGGAATGAAAAATGGCACTTTATAATGATAGTGTGAAATTATTTCCAATAGATTAGTCTCAAAAAATTATTCACTTTCTAAAAAATGGCACTCAATTTCGAGTTGCCAATCAAAAGATACAATTGTTTTTCGAGTTGTTTAACTTGTACAAAGAAGGGATTTTTTTTTGATAAAAATAGAACAATTCCCAAATTGTCTCAACACAACTTTATCGGCATCTAAACCAGCTTTGCGTTGACTATAAATATGCCCAATTTCGCTTCCGTGGGCGAAAGTTATGGCAAAATGAAAAAAAACCCCTCTTTGCACAAATTTATGTAAGATTGGGGTCTTTTGAGGCAATTTTTTTTTAGAAAATTCAACTTTGGATGATTTGCTTAGCATATAATGTCAATTTTGGTGGTTTGTTTTTGCATAAAAGTTTTGTGTGGACAGTTTCTTTAACTAACTTTGAAGAGTTAGCATGTTTTGGTGGTTTAGTCAAGCGAAAAATGTCAGTTTTAGCGGTTAACTAGCCGCTAATTGTTACATTTGTGGCTGACATAATATACTATGTTAGCAGTTTGCAAAATTTTGATGGTTACATTTGTTGCTATGATGGTTAACTAACCTTGTAACAAACATTAGTTGTTGAAGACACTTGAGAGACCTAAAACATGTTTTAACTACAAGTGGGAAGAAGATTGTAAACAGAAAACTTCAACCACCACATATCATAACCACAACAACTTTTACAAGGCAACTTAAACACAAATATTGGCTTATTGCCAAGTGTTGATTAAACCATACGGTTTGCATCTTGTAGATTGAGTCAACGACAAATAGGAATAGATCAAAACCTCATAAAATGGCAGCCAAAATAGAGGATCAAACCTCAAATTCCTCAGAGATGCAAACTCAATGGTAACCTGTAACAAATAGGGTAGATCAATGACAAGATGCTGAAGGAAGTCGACCCATATACAAACAATGACCAGGAATGAACATCAAACCAATGATCTTTGTGCTAAACAATGGTAGTTGGAGAAGCTCGTAACCTTACAAAAAACTCTCGAAAGCATCTAATTGATTAGGACTTCGGCCTGCAATAAGAAGGCACCTGCAATAGTCAAAAAATGACAAACAAGAACCCTTGGCAGTACCTGAACCAACATACAGAGGATGTTCTACAATATTGACCCCTTGGATGCTTTGAACAAACTCATTGACCCTTCAATGTGTTATATGGAATGCTCAATGGCTTCTACAGGTTGTTGGTCGACTGTTGCAGCCTTTATCTACAGAAAAAATTGTTGACCACTCAGATCCACCAAAAGTTGTGATGGCGACCAAAAATGGTGACCCTTGAAGATGATGAAGCCGGCCTCAGTCTGTTGGCTAAGAAGAAACCAACGACCTTGTAGAAGATAACTTTGACCAAAAACTGAATCTAGTGGTGGCTTGCAAAACACCCAATTCTACCAAGAGAGTCAGGGAACCAAACAGAGGTGTTTTCAAAGGCTCACAAGGCTAGGCACATGGGCCTTCAAATTCCTTGTGTACCTTTACATAGGCTAGGTTGTGAGACTTCCTGCCTTTAGATCGCCCTTTGTGTCGTTCACATAGATTGGCCGTTGGGTCAACCTTTACATAGATTGATCTTCTTTGTAGTGGCACCTTCAATAACCAGAAACCATCGACAATTGACCATAAAAACACCAAAATCCGCCTTTGAAACCCTCAGAACTGCACAATACATACAGAAATGCTCAAATCTACAAAAGATAATCCAAAAAATGACACAAAGGCTGAGAGGCAAAAAATTGAGCACTAGATTGAAGAAATTTGCCCAAAAAATTACTATGAAAGATTTTCAACAAAAGTCTATAAACGAAAACTTGCAAAATGTCAAATTTCTAAACATTTTTTTGCATTTTAGAAAAAAATTCTCTCAAATAGGAGATTTTTGCCTCCTAACAAACTAGCAAGCTAATTAGCATAGCTCTAATACCTTGTTAGAAACAAGATCGACTAACACATTGCTGATTACGAATTGGAGTAATTTGATTATGAACAAGGTAGTTGTACATTTAGGGTAGAGAGGTTGAGTCGACTTCAACACTCAACTAGAGGTGGAAGAAAGAGTGCTGACAAGTGGCTTGGAGAGTTGTATTGGACTCTCTACATAAACACCTAACCACCTAAGGTGGCTTAAAGCCATGTGGGGAATATACACATAATTATTTATTTAAATAATAAGTAATAGTGTTAATATTCCTACACTAACAATAGCCCCTAAAACAAAGTTATTATTTGAGCTTCATATATTGCGAGTTAATCCTCACCGTAGTTTTTCCCTTCTAGGGTTTTCCACGTAAATCTGGTGTTATGTGTTCATTGCATTGTGTTAATCTTTCATGTTCATGTTTATGCTGTAATGATTAAGTTTTGATTTGCTCCAGATAAGTTGAAGTTGTTAGAATTGAAGATTGTTTAGATACTGATTCACCCCCCTCTCAGTATCCTAGTGTGTTCAACAAGTAAATATTGTTAAAGCTTCTCTTTACTTCAAGAATATGAATTTCTCAACTAACTATGCCAATCACAAGAAGACTTGGAAGTTTGTTTGGCACTACTGACACATATTAATAGCATTAGTAGAATAAATTTAAATAAAATAAAAATATATTCAAACCACAAAACTTAAGAACTTGATAATATACTTACAAACTATATAACTTATGTGTCATTCTACCAATTCAATCCAATGAACCATGTAGATCCATTCTACTCTTTATGGTGTAAATTATTGCTTCAATGTCAAATTCATGAACTTTCCACAAGTTCTTATTCTACAATCTACTCCTATATTTAATTAATTGAGTGTTTGTTGAAACAACAAGATTATATTAATGAAGAATTATCATGTGTGTCAAAGTCCTCAAACAATCATACAACATACTTCATTGGGTACCTTCTAAGACATGTTCTAGTAATAACCATAGACCCCATAGGATACTCAATGTCTTCTCCATTTATGATAAGGTTGTCAAATTATTTTTACCTTAACATAATGACACAAGTAATAATTTATTCCTTCTTCATCACCTTCATCGACAATAACTACATAAATATACCTTGTATTGAATCATACAAAAAAGTTTAATTTAATAGATGATACAAAAATACTACATACTGAGGTAAAATATTAATTTTAATTAAATAATGTATCTATAATACCTAGTTGCACTAGATCTAATATATGGTCAAAGTCAGCTAATGATTCCATCCTTATAAGTTGTAGTGCTTATGGAGGTTGATATGTTTCATGCAGACTTAAAGTTCTAGAACACCATTCATTGACCCACTCTTTTGATTCACACTTATTCCAAGAAAAATCCATACATAAGAACAAAAGCATGCCATCTATCTCATATGAATAGTCTATGTACCTGTATTTGAGCTTCTAAAAGAGTGGAACTCACTTAATCCTATTATTGTAAAATAATCCTCATAGTTTGCAATGTTATCTTCTTTTACCAACCAAAAGAATCTATAAATTGTAGAGTTGCATTCATTACCTAGGCCTATTATTGAGTTACACCATTCAATGATGGATTTTGCGTTTGTCAACATTGCACCATCTTTAGACTTCAATTCTCCTCATGCTAAGGCTCCTTGAATACATGCTCCTACACCATCATGCTCCCTTTTTCCATTTCTAACCTCAAAAAATTCTAAATATATTAAACACCACTCATCCTATGCATCTTACTCAAGAGTGTGTGCAAGAAGTTGAGTCCACTTTTTGGCCAAAAAGTGGAAGTGTTTTCCTTGATTTTCAAAATTTGCCACATTTAACCTAAAAATTTGAAGCACTTAAATTTTGAATCTTAAATAAATTTAGTAATATGAAATATAGTACTTGGAGTCCAGTTTCCAAATATGTAATTTATTTTAATACCCAGATGATACAAATTGATTTTCAATAGGCATGCCTAAAAACCACTGTTTAAAAGACTTTTTTTTACCATACCATCCACGTGTATGTCAACCATATTTTAACCTAAATAATTGTATTTTTTTGAATCCTTTTGGGAAAAGATCTGTAAAACACTGAAGATTGCTCATGATGTTTTTTTTGTAATTTTTTTTGAATTAATTTTTTATTGGTTGTAATTGTTGTTTTGAAAATCCCTCGTGTGCGTAATGCATAAGATGACCTAAACTTATCATTTATTTATTTTTCAAATTGAAAATAATTGTCTGAAGATTGCTCATGTATAATTTGTTTTTCAAAAAAATATTTTAATAAGAAGTTATTAAAATAATAAGAAAACCCGATATTTCAAGTTTATGGACCAGTTTCATCAAAAATATTTGAAAAATAGAAAAAATAATCAAATTGTAAAAAAAATTACATATTTGGAATCTACACAATCTCATCTATAATGGGTTTTAATTTTGTCAGAAAATTCTGCAAAAAAATGTCTTCAAACATATGTCCAAAGTCACTTTTTTTAGTGACATTGACATGACCTTCAAGTTGCAGGTCAAAGCAGGTCCAAAGGTAAAGGTCGGGTCCCCAATCCTTTTCTCGACCCAAAACCCATAACAAAAACCATGCCTAGAATTCAAATTTTAAGAAACGGGATCTCGTTTGCATTTTTTAATATTTCAACAGGTGGAAAATAAAATGTGATCCCATATCCTAAACGGGATCCCGTTTCTATTTTGACCATTTTAAAAAATTTTACTAATAAAAAATTACTGTCTTCTGTAACTTGACATCTTACATGACTGTGTACGGTTGACAATGACTGATTCTGTAATTTTTTATCAAATCTTGTCTTCTACATGCTTTTGAACTTGTAATTTCATTTGAATTTTGGAAGGAGGTAACATTGGAACAATTTTAGAGTGGAATTGTGTTCATTTTCTATGCATTTGAAGGAGGAATAAAAAGTAAAGACTTTTACTATTGAAATTCATTTGTACTTCAGAATTTTGTAATCATGGGATCACAATGTCGTCAAAAGAGGAAAGATATGAAGGTATTGACTCCTGCAGAAATTCAAGCAAAGAGAGAGAAGGAAGCAAAACGACAAAGAGATAGAAGAATGAGGATTTGAGCAACGAATAATGCTGAAGCATCCAGTTCCATGACTATTGAAGATAAAACATTGAAGAGACCATGGATGTAGATGATACAAATTTGCAAGAGGTGAATGTGGAAGATAGTTTGATTATAGAAACTAATCCTGGTATGTCTTCAAATCCACCTTTCAATGCTATGGAGAATGTGACAATAGGCATGAATCTAGGTACGTCTTCAAATCCACCTTTGAATGATATGGAAAATGTGATTATAGATGATATTTGTATTGATCATTTAAAAGAAGTTGGATATAACAATGTTGAGATCAATTTTATTCATAGACAAGTTGTAGAAACAAATATTGAAAATGAAATCCCTTTTGTTGGTCAAAATAAAAATCCTTTTGTTGTTGAAAATGAAAATCCTTGTGTTGGTGAAAATGAAAATCTTTTTGTTGTTGAAAATGAAAATCCTTGTGTTGGTGAAAATGAAAATCTTTTTGTTGTTGAAAATGAAAATCCTTGTGTTGGTGAAAATGAAAATCTTTTTGTTGTTGAAAATGAAAATCCTTGTGTTGGTGAAAATGAAATTCCTTTTGTTGTTGAAAATGAAAATCCTTGTGTTGTTGAAAATGAAACTATTTTTTTTAAAATTGAAAGTACTATTTTGGATAATCTTCCTAGTAAGATTTCTTGGAGATAAATAAGAATGTATGCCAATAGATTATACAAACAATTTTTTTATCGAAAAAAAACTATCATTTCAATATCAACTCATGATGCAATTGATGAGAATGTGGAAAATGAGAAAAGTAATGAAAAAGTTAGCATTTTTGTGAAACCAAAAAGAAAAGATGAATCACTTAAACATGCTATATCTACTATTGCTAGTGCCATTGAGTCTATTGGAAAGAAGATTCGATCTAAAGATAAGAATGTGGCATGACGAACTATAACAACTGCTATTGTTAATAAAATAACTTTGGATAAAAGAATGTTAAGCAACATTAGCATGGAATTCTAAACATACATCCTAAAACATTGGTAAGGGCAGAAAAGAGAAGAGAAAGTATAGAAAACGATCTAATCAATCAATGTTGGAGTTTTAGTGGTCGACTCCCAAGGTCTAACATGAAATTGGATATTCAAATTAAATCTTTGGTTGAAAAATATTGACATGATAATACTACAGTATCATCTAATGCTAGAGATGTTTTGAAATTAAGAGCGGGGTCTAAAATTCGTGATCCTCATCCAAAACACCTATTAGACACAACTCAAACCGAATTTTATAGAAAATTTTTAGATGATTCAGTGTTACCTAGAAATATTAGCATAAGTCAAAGATCATTTGAAAAATGTAAACCTTGGTATATCAAAATTAATAAGCAACGAATCTCTTGTTGTTGTAAAACGCATGTGCAATTTTGTTATTATTATGATGTTTTTCGATATATATGTTGTACTTTACATACTAACATGATTATGCAGGAATGTGGTATTAACATGCCACCTGAAACAATCAAGGAGTTTATAGTAGGTTTGTTTTGTGAAAGATCTAATGGGCGTTTATTTTATTTAAGTTAATGTATTTCTAGACAATGCACTAGTTGTGGAAATCTTTCATTCTTAGGAGTTTGTATGCATGAGAGTGTTGAAAATGATTTTGGACAACAATTAGTGGATGTTAAAATATTTAAGAATGTTGAGTATTCTTTAAAGGATGGAAAAATTGGAAAGCGTTGTGATTTAATCTCAAAAAAACTAGTGTACATGCATTCATATCAGAATTTAAGAGTAAGATTGTACCAAAATATGTCAAACACTCTCAACATACTCGATGGCTTGATGGACAGTTTCACATATGTAGAAACACATTTCCAGGTGGAACTATACTATCAGTGGTTGATTTTGTAGAAAACTATACTCTTGCTCCACAAGAGGAAATCAAATCACAATATTACAATTTAGTGCAGGTGGCTATGTTTGTTCATATTGTATACAGGAATGTAGATGATAGTACATAGGATGATAGATTTGTTTTGAGGGAATATCATTTCTATTTGAGTGACAACCAGTTACACTCGTCATTATTCTTTCAATATATTTTATACAAATTTAAGAGAGAGGAATCCAGATGACAGAACATCTCATATGGTTAGATAATTGTATGAGACAGTTTAATAATGCTCGAATATTTTATTGGTTAAGTAGGGTTCACAAAGAAAATAATGTCCAACATATGTGGAGTTTTTTTGAAGATGGACATGGTAAAGGAGATCATGAAGGAGCTGGTGCACGTGTTAAAATAATTCTTGCTAGAGAGCAATTAAAATGTAAGGATGTAGTAAAATTTAAAGATGCACGTGCGATTGTGGATTGATGCAATGCAAAATTATCTACAAGATCAAGTGAGTACTCCATAGTTTGACAATTATTTTGGTTGGTTGAAGAAGAGAACATTCTACCTAGACTTGATTGTGAGACAATCAGTGGATCTATTAAATGTCATTCATTTAAGAGTTTGAATGCAAGCACATGGACTATATAGACAAGGGAGCTTACATGTTTTTGTCAGTTTTATATTTCAGAAGATTGGAAAGCATGTGAAAATACATAATGGGTTGAAGAGTGGAAGCAAAGATCATTGACACCTACACAAACACATGATCAATATGAAACAACAATTGAAGACAATGATCAAGTGTTTGCATTGGATGACTATGACCGTGTTTCAAACCTTGTATAAGAAGGTAATTTAATTCAATTTATTTCATTTTATTTCACTTTATTACTATTTTGTAATATATTTAATTATATATGAATGCATGTATGTAGAAATTGGTCAAATTATATGTCACACAAGTTATTGAATTAAATTTTGTTTGTAGGACATGTGTATGTTGTTGTTGCACTTGAGGAGAATGAAGAGGAAATAGAATATTGGTTGGCTCGATGTGTGGAGAATAAACATAAGTTAATAGCACCTCGAGAAGATGATGATGGCTTTCATTATCCAACAAGTTCAGTGGTGGTTGTTGGCACTTGGCTATGAAAATACCTAACAAGGAAGAATGGTTTGCCTGCATTCGAAGATTATGAAACACATAAGAAGATTATACACTACTCACATTTGGTGGTGGAAACAAATATAAAACTAGTGAGGTATTGTGGAAGACATGCTAATAAAGAGTTATGGACAATTTCTATGGAAGAGCATGAGACAATCATAGGTGCATTGCAAAAAAGAGAGGATGCATATGGTACAATGGAATAAACTTTTAGGTATGTATATAGTTGTATATATTTTAACCAATAGTTAATATAGTTGTATTAAATCATCCCCTTAGCTCCCCTTAAGCCATCATCTTACCTACCCTTAGCAATTTCCTATAAATATAGAACTAATTTTCTCACATGACACATAGTTTGAGTGGCTAGGTTAATCACCATGATTCAAATCATGAAAATGCTAATCTTATAATTTGTATTTACTCGTATATCTCACCTTATACCCCCTCTCTTACATCCCCTTAATCCATCCTCTTACATCCTCTTAGCTCCCCTTAAGCCATTCTCTTATGTCGTGTTAAGTCATCCTCTTATTTCACCTTCTATTTTCTTCCTTTTATCTTATAATCTATATTGACTCATGTATCTCCCTTAAGACATCCTCTTACATCCCCTTAAGCCATCGTCTTACATCCCCTTAAGCCATCCTTTTACCTCCCCTTACATTCATTATTTTTGCAGGTCTCCTACAAGTCTAGATCCTACATGATTGTATCGATGAACATTTGTATATTATTTCATTCTCATTTCATCTTCTATATTATTCCCTTTATCTTAAAATTTGTATCGACTCATGTATATATATTTAATTTACTTACATTCATTATTTTTGTAGGTGTACCCTACAAGTAGATTTTTACATGATTGTCACTACAAGTTTTCACCATACAATTTTTTTAGATCAATTTCAAATGTAGTCTTCAATTACAAGTGAACGCATTAGGTAATTGTATATATACTCATATATTTCATATCACACATTATCTAGTTACATATTGTATCAATGTTTTGTGTTTTTGATATATTCTTTCATTCTCATTTCACCTTCTATATTATTTCCTTTATCTTAAGATTTGTATCCACTCATGTATATATATAGTTAATTTATTTACATTAATTATTTTTGTAGGTGTCCCCTACAAGTAGATTTTTGCATGATTGTCACTACAAGTTTTCACCATACAAATTTTTTAGACCAATTTCAAATGTAATCTTCAACTAAAAGTGAACGAATTAGGTAATTATATATATACTCATATCTTTCATATCACATGTTATCTAGTTACATATTGCATCAATGTTTTGTGTTTTTGATATATTCTTTCATTCTCATTTCACCTTCTATATTATTCCCTTTATCTTAAAATTTGTATGGACTCACTTATATACACAGTTAAAATTTATTTATTATCATTTTGTATCCTTAAGCCATCATCACATTCATCACATACTTTGAGACAAAAAAGAGAGGATGTAGATTCAACCTACAACATGGAATACCAGGTAAGTATATATATAGTTTTATATAAATTTAAACACATGTTTTGATGATATATTTATATTGCTTATATACATAGTTAAAATTAATTTATTGTCATTTTGATGTCAGGTGGCATGAAGAAGCTACATTTTGTAAATATTATTTTGAGTTGGCATATATGTCAAATTTGTATATGTACATACACAATTACTACACACACACACACACACACACACACACACACACACATTGATATTTGATATATTTTGTTCGTTATGTGCATGTTTTCCTACTTTGAAACTTAAAATTTGAATAAAATTTGAATGTATAATCACTTTGTCATGTATATTACTGTTAAATTTGGTTGCCTTAGGCAACTTCACCAAATTTGATCCTCTTAAGCCATCAGTTTTCCTAGTCATAGATCCCCTTAGGCCATCCTATTAGGACCCCTTAAGCCATCCTACGAGGACCCCTTAAGCCATCATTTTTCCTAGGACCCCTTAATTCATATATATTATAATTAATTATATCAATTGTGATTGAACATGAGACATACTTTGAATTCTTTGATCCCCTAAGACATCCTATTAGGACCCCTTAAGCCATCCTACAAGGACCCTTTAAGCCATCATTTTTCCTAGGACCCCTTAATTCATATATATTCTAATTAATTATATCAATTGTGATTGAACATGAGACACACTTTGAAGTCTTTGATCCCCTTAAGACATCCTATGAGGACCCCTTAAGCCATCTTACGAGGACCCCTTAAGCCATCATTTCTCCTAGGAACCCTTAATTCATATATATCCTAATTAATTATAATATCAATTGTGATTGAACATGAGACATACTTTCAATTCTTTGATCCCCTTAAGAAAATTTTGAATTCTTTGATCCCCTTAAGACATCCTATTAGGACCCCTTAAGCCATCCTATGAAGACCCCTTAAGCCATCATTTCTCCTAGGACCCCTTAATTCATATATATTTTAATTAATTATATCAATTATGATTGAACATGAGACATACTTTGAATTCTTTGATCCCCTTAAGAAAATTTTGAATTCTTGTATATTGTTGATTATCATGATCTTGAATGTTTTTGGTTAGTTTTTGGTCTAATGAATGGTTTATATACTTGCCCATATATGTAACATTTATGCATGTCATATTAATGATTATATATAAAAATAATATATGCATAGCATCAAAAGTAATGATATATAATGTGCTTCACATTTGTATAATTCCCTATTCCTATTATAATACTATCAAATGTTTTGACTATGAATCAAATGTAAAGTAAAAATATTTCAAATGCTTATGTTTTTGCTAACTTGTGAATATTTTACTACTACAAATGTAAAGCAAAAATATCTGAAATGCTTATATTTTTGCTAACTTGTGAATATTTTATTATTGTTATCACTACTATAAGTAATTAAATTTCATAAATCTAACTATAAGAACCTTATATAACATTAGTGTTAAATTATTTTTTAACTCCTAATTTAAATAATGTATGAAAATATTGGAATTTAATGATAAAATATGGTCTCATAAGGATAACTAATTTGTTCAAGTTAAAATGCATAAATGTACATGTGTAAATTACTAAAACAATAATAGTCCATAAAATATTGAAATTAATAAAGTCCATGAAACAATATATAAAGTCCATAAAAATACTGAAACATATATATAGATCTAGTCCACGTGAAATACTAAAATATTGAAACATGTACATATAGAGTCCATGAAAGACTGAAACATATATAGATATAGTCCATGAAATACTGAAATACTGAAACATGTATAAAGAGTATGTATGTAATGTACTAAAACATATATAGAGTCCATGGAATGTACTAAAACATATATATGTCTAACTCCTATCGTCCCTATAATCAAGAGACCTCTTCACTCCACGTGGACTAGGATGATCTGAATCAGTTTGTACAAGAGAATGAAACTTGAAATTAGATTTAAAATATTTAAAAATGATTTAATTCATTTTAATTTATAAAATCATAAAAATTACCGTATGAGGTTGCTCATCTCCTATGACGACCTGCTCTGCATGCTCTGCTACATGACTTGTCTCATGCTATAGAAGAAAAAGAATTTAACACATGAACATATATTCAATTGAAATTTACTTTAAGTCATTCACAATGTATAATATAATTGACTTTAACTATTAATCTAAATGAACATATATTCAATTGAAATTTACTTTAATCATTCACAATGTATAATATAATTGACTTTAAATATTAATCTAAATTTTAAATTACCATATGAGGCTGCTCATCTCCTATGTCGTCCTTCTCTGCATGTGCTTTTGTAGGTGGTATGGCATTAGCAGGATGAAAAGTGTCACTAACAAGGTCTCACAAGGTCAAATAAAGCATGTGTACAAATTAGGTTAAAACACATATATTCACTTGTGTACCCAATTTTTGTTTTAATCTATTTAAAAGACCTACAAATTGTGCACACATAGAAAAGTTTTCAAACACCCTGAAATGCAGCTGACTCCTGAAATTGGCTTGGATCATTCCAGTGTGCAATACCCATCCTCATGGTCTTGTCAACCTACACAGACATATACTTTTAATATAAGTACATGCACGTTTGATATAGTGAATTCAAAATACAAAATTCTAAGTATAGTTTTTTAAAATAGTATACATACGAGTGGCTCATGCGAGACGCTTGACAATGGAAGAGCACTCAACACACCTTGTTTTTATTAGAAAATACCATCCACCACCGATCCCAAAGATTTTTCAATTATCAACTTGGGCATTTCCATGGTTTAAGTGAGAATATCTATCGTATGCACTAGTTGGTTTCAGAGATGGCCAAGGGCTTGAATGTGAAAATTTCTAAGGAGGCAAGATTTAATGTGCCTATGTACTGCTTTGAGGAAGACGTAGAATTAGAGGATGTGGTGGCTACACCTTCAATTTGAGAGATGGGTGGTAAGAAATGTAAGTGCTATTTGGAGTAGGGGACCTGTGTAATTTGTCCCCCACTCCATGGTTGACTGTTTGAACTTTTAGTTTTGATATGTTTGAAGAATATACATTTTGGGTTTTTTGTTCTGGTTAGATTTTAGATTACTGGCTATGGATGTTGTACGGATCAACATAAAGGATCAATTTTGATATGATAGGAGGTTATGGTTGTATGGATGCCATGTATATATGTCAATAACAATTGGAGAACTAGATGTCACACTATTATGTATTTTCTTTGACTGATAGATATGATAGATGGTATTACATATTATGGTCTTGGCCAATGGATTTTTTTGTGAATTGCCTCAATCGTTTTGGTAGAATGTTGGTGAATTGGAGTTTTTGTTTTGGATATGAGGGAGTGTGGCCCTAGATTGGAGATTTGATCTAGTGTGGTATCAAATAGAATTTTGTGAAATACATTAATCTTGTGATAGACCTAGTAAACTTAGTGGTTACCAGTATTTGAACTTTAACCAGGCTCCTTTTTTGTGGCTCCTAAATACCTTAACTTAGATTTAGTAGCAAAAAAAATATCTTTCTAAACTAAATTTATTTTTTTAAACAGTTAAACAAATTATTAATTAATAAATATTAATTTTTTTATAAAATTAAGAGAGCTAAAATCTATTATTAATAAACAGTAAAATGGAATCTCCACGCTAATTTATTTATTATAACTAACACTTCAACATAACTATTTGGCAAAAATTCAACATTGCTTAAACCCATTGGAATTAGATGAAGACGATAAAACTTCACAAAATTAATATAGTGAGGTCATCTAAGCATTGCCATTTAGAGGATGTACTATGATGCTCATTACTAAACTTGACTCATTGATACTTACCACTTAACTTACCCACTTAAACCTTGAATGTAATAAAAGTGTAATGAGAGGATTCTTACGCTTGGTTTTTTAAGATCTTTTTAATATATTAGTTTAATCTATGCACATATATGCCATATTTTCCTCTCAAATCTCTATTTTTTTTAATAGAATTTATTAACCTTTAAGAAATATCTTTGCTTTTTAAAGTTTGCATCTAAATTTAGTTTTCTGGTGTAGATTGGGTAGTTAAGCCATTGAAAAACCAGGGCAATGGTCATAGGTTCAAAACCTGATTAGCCCACTATATATATTAAGGACAACGTGTACATCCTAGAGATTATAGAGGGCTC
Source organism: Cunninghamia lanceolata (assembly GCA_027924645.1). Classification (NCBI taxonomy): domain Eukaryota; kingdom Viridiplantae; phylum Streptophyta; class Pinopsida; order Cupressales; family Cupressaceae; genus Cunninghamia; species Cunninghamia lanceolata. The sequence continues at coordinate 351,904 of BSBN01001866.1, forward strand.
ACCTTATGGTTAGAGCCACACATCTAAATTTATCTCTAAAATTTTATAACTTCCTTTTTATTGAGATATCTTTTGTAATTTTGTTGAATGAAGAATATGTAGAATATTTAATAGATATAGTATGCTTTTTAAAAGAAAGAAGTTGAGAAATAAAATGAGTTAGAAATATAATATTTCTATAATTCATAAAATTGCGTTATAATGTTTCTCATAGAAAATTGTGTAGAGTTTTTTGTAGCAACATTTTGAATCACACTTTGTGATCGACCATTAAGGAGAGAAGCAAATGCTAGATCACAGAGTGTGATCTGAAACTTTCAAAATAAAATAAGTTTTAAAAAGTTTTGATCCATTTTATATTTTCTTAAATTGTAATATTAAAGTGTTAGTCTTAATTCATGTTTCTTTTTGTTAATTTCTTTTTAAAATTGGATAGACCATTAAAATTTTGTATGATTTCCTTTGAACCAATGTCAAATAAACTTGAGGGGTCCACAAAGTTACTTGAGGCATATGTTGTTTTCCTCAAGAAAAATGTGGGATGGACATAATTAATGTTTATAGACAAATATTGAAGGTTTGGAAAGAGGAAGATTCTTCTTGGGCACTACATTTCCTCTAGTTAGTCTTATAAAAAAAAGTTTTCAACAAGATGCTTGCATATTCTTCTTTTTAAAGTGTTTTGGTCAAAATCAAAGGCCCTTTTGTGGTTTAGAATATTTGGAAGGCTTTTGAGGCAATTAAGCCCTTCTTCAAGTGTAGTGGAGACAATTTTAAATATGGTCTTTCTTTCAATGATCATAATATTTGGTGGTCTCCTATTATTATTAGTTCCATTTTGTCCTAATTGGAAATGCTTGACATCAAATCTCTTAGACTCTTTGGTAGTTCCATTTTGCCTCTTACTTGGTGGAAGGACTAGTGATGGAATTTCAACATAAATTTTAATAATAACATGCTTACTAGGCTTCTCTATACAATCCTAACACTTCAACATAAATATTTGGCAAAAATTCAACATTGCTTAAACCCATTGGAATTAGATGAAGATGATAAAACTTCACAAAATTAATATAGTGAGGTCATCTAAGCAATGCCATTTAGAGGATGTACTATGATGCTCATTACTAAATTTGACTAATTGAAACTTACCACTTAACTTACCCACTTAAACCTTGAATGTAATAAAAACATATCGAGAGAATTCTTATGCTTGGTTTTTTAAGATCTTTTTAATAAATCAGTTTAATCTATGCACATATATGCCATATTTTCCTCTCGAATCTCTATTTTTTAATAAAATTTATTAACCTTTAAGAAATATCTTTGCATTTTAAAGTTTTCAGGTGTAGACTAGATAGTTGAGTCATTGAAAGACTAGGGCAATGGTCAAAGGTTTGAAACCTGATTTGCCCACTATATATGATAGGGATAGCGTGTACATCCTAGAGATTATAGAGGACTCACCTTATGGTTAGAGCCACGCATCTAAATTTATCTCTAAAATTTTGTAACTTCCTTTTTATTGAGATATCTTTTGTAATTTTGTTTAATGAAGAATATGTAGAATATTTAATAGATATAGTATGCTTTTTTAAAAGAAAGAAGTTGAGAAATAAAATGAGTTAGAAATATAATATTTCTATAATTCATAAAATTGCATTATAATGTTTCTCGTAGAAAATTATGTAGAGTTTTTGGTATCAATATTTTGAATCACACTTTGTTATCGACAATTAAGGAGAGAAGCAAATGATAGATCACAGAGTGTGATCCGAAACTTTGATACAAAAAACTCCATTCGGTATTTTGCTAGAAGCATTATAACAGAATAAAATAAGTTTTAAAAAGTTTTGATTCATTTTATATTTTTTTAAATTGTAATATTAAAGTGTTAGTCTTAATTCATGTTTCTTTTTTGTTGATTTCTTTTTAAAATTGGATAGACCATTAAAATTTTGTATGATTTCCTTTGAACCAATGTCAAATAAACTTGAGGGGTCCACAAAGTTACTTGAGGCATATGTTGTTGTCCTCAAGAAAAATGTGGGATGGACATAATTAATGTTTATAGACAAATACTGAGGGTTTGGAAAGACTTGGAAGATTGACTTAAAAGATTCTTCTCGGGCACTACATTTCCTTTAATTAGTGATATAAAAAAAAGTTTTCAACAAGATACTTGCTTGCATATTCTTCTTTTTAAAGTGTTTTGGTCAAAATCAAAGACCCTTTTGTAGTTAAGAATATTTGGAAGGCTTTTGAGGCAATTAAACCTTAGTAGAGACAATTTTAAATATGGTCTTCCTTTCAATAGTCATAATATTTGGTCTCCTATTATTAATAGTTCCATTTTATCCATATTAGAAATGAGTAACATCAAATCTCTTAGACTCTTTTGTAGTTCCATTTTGCCTCTTACATGATGGAAGGACCAGTGATGGAATTTCAACATAACTTTTAATAATAACATGCTTACTAGGCTTCTCTATACAATCCTTAGCACATTCTCTCACACTTTGCAAGCTCAATCTATACCTATAAAGGAAAGCAGTTGAGAACATTGGGCCACATGTATAATTTATTGAAATCAATGCACGTTATAATTATAACATAATTGTCTGTCTGAAAACAAAAGCTGTATACCGAACTGTAGCATTCAGGTAATGCTTTTTCCTTTGAATGATCTCTCGAACGGATATGAATACAATTTTACGACACAATGTTGCAGGGTTTAATTATCTAGCTGGATTCCAGAGTCATACAGAGCACCCGATTCCCAATTTGCAGGTATGACATTGGAAGCGGCAATCCACTGTTCCTGCCCACTATCGCTATCAGTGACTAGAAAGCGAATAGAAAGAGGGCCTTTGGGAGGCGACTTCACTTCCCACAATGCTCCACGGCTCTGCGACCTCATTTTACATTCCAAATTTCTGGTCTGCAACAAAATAGTCACAGCACAGTTATTGCAATTCACAACTATCAAAATTAAAATAGGGTTTGTTTATAATTTGTATGAGTTTCTAATTATGGATTCCACATTGCTAACCTCACAGACAGAGACGATCGATATGTCTTTTGAGCCTGCTTGGTAATAGAACAGAAAAGCCAGATAAGAGGGATTACTGCTGGTCTCGTCAATTTTGAACATGAGATTTTTGCCTGTGTATACGCATGATACTCTGCATCCAAATGCATCTGAATCTTTAGTGTAGTGACCCAAACAAACAAATTTTGAAAAACCTATTTCCAAACCGAACAAAATCATGTGAACAAACTATTTTCCAAGTAACTAAAGATGCTTGAATTTAAGTCCTACAACGTTTAGGTCAAGGAGAACTCTAAAAATCATCTCATGTGAACTTAGATATATAAAAACTTGAATTTTCACCTTCTGTAGAGAATAGGGACGGTTCCCATTGCTACAAGCTGGTCACTGGAACTTTGGTCAAGACCCATCTGGGAGAAAGCATGGCGACTCATGATGAAGTCGGTTCCATCACCTTCCCCCATGTCGGTCACCACCACTTTTACTCCTGCCTCACTGCACAGATCTTCATCACCACACCTCACCTGTGTTTTGCACATTTATGCACGGCAAACATAGTGTCATTTCAGTTTTCCCTAGGACGGTATTATCTCAAGAGAAGCAAATTTGTTTTGAAACAAGCATTTCAAACACCCAAAATTTTGAGAATCAAACAAAAACTTTTACAAATGGTAGATATGCTACTATATAGTCTTGTGAAGCCCTGCACACTTTACCATTGCAACATGCTTATAACATATTTAATAAGTGTAGGTTTGCTGTTACACCAAAACTTGTAAGTGTTAGTAAACTTTTCAAACCAGCACTTTCACCTAAATCTCGAGTGGCGGTTAGTTCACAGATCAACTCGCAAGTGTTAGTGAACTTTCCAAACCAGCACCTTCACCTAGACCCAGAGTGGCGGTTAGTCCACGAGATCAATTCCTAGAGGTGTGGCCATTACACCAAAATTTTGAGAATCAAACAAAAAACTTTTACAAATGGTAGATATGCTACTATATAGTCTTGTGAAGCCCTGCACACTTTACCATTGCAACATACTTATAACATATTTAATAAGTGTAGGTTTGCCCTTACACCAAAACTTGCAAGTGTTAGTAAACTTTCCAAACCAGCACCTTCACCTAAATCTAGAGTGGCAGTTAGTTCACAGATCAACTCTCAAGTGTTAGTGAACTTTCCAAACCAGCACCTTCACCTAGACCCAGAGTGACAGTTAGCTCACGAGATCAATTACTGGAGGTGTGACGGTTAATCTAACCATAAGCTTACATTTATACTAAAAATCTAATCCATTCTATCAAAATCACATATTTTTATTTGTATGATTAAATTGTTTACCTGGTAGCAGGCACCACAGCCCACGCCGTTTCTGTACAACTTAGATGCAGATGACACATCGCCACCATTTAGAGTGCTCCCAAAACTACCATATCCACATGACCCAGCTATTGCATAATCATTATAAAATAAAAAAAATTCAGTCAGTTTATTATCTCGTTTCAAAATATTTGAGACGAGAATCTTAGTCATAACATAGGAAAACAACATATTCAAAACAGAATGTTTAATCTGTTAGAGTTTGATATCTAAAACAGAATGCTTCTATATTTCTATGTATCAAGGCAAAGGCAAAGGCAAAGGTTTAATCTGTATACCGGGATTTCCAAGATTGTCTGTCACTGTGCCATAGTATGATGCCCTGGAAACTGTATAACAGTCCTTACACGCCCCAAATACTCTCTGCACTAGAACCAATAACATTATGCAGTATCTAATCCATGATGATGAAGCTGCCATGATTTCAGAATTCAAAATACTAGCACAAAGTAGCAAGCAAAAGCAAACGATAATAGTAAATTGTCTTTATGGATACACACAACTGGTTAATGGAGAAAGCTGTGGGATGTATGTAGTAAATTGAACTTGAATGGCTATTTGTAGAGTCGAATCTAGGGAAGGATTTAAAAAAGATAAACACGTGGAATTCCACTAAGATGACATTTTCTTCTTTTCTGAAATGCGTTTGGTGAAAACGCTCAATCATGGCGTCGCCCACCTCAATTGACAAGCACATTATCTACAGTAACAGATAAAATATATTTTAGCTTTCTAATATAGAATTAGCTTTTGGATTTCTATATTAAAGAGTCAATTGAAGTCATGATCTATTAGAATGTAGGAAATGTGAGTGCGTTTTAGCATTTTGTGTTGTTTTTCCTCATCTCAAAGAGTGTCTCCTAGTTAGATACTATGAATGAATGTGTGCTCATCTAATTATGTCCCTAGATTGATGTGAATTATCAATATGCATTTGAAATTCCACTAGCCATAGATGCTAATTTGTGTCATTCTATGTGTAAGTAGGTTTGTGTAATGTAAGTTGAGGTAGCCTTTGCCACATGTATATGTTTATTCATCGAAAAGAGTTGGTTGTGCACTATAGAGAGAGTTAATTAATTACCTTTCTTTGGCACTCCTTCACCCCCCATTTTTATTTTTTTCTCCAACATTATCTCCTTTTTTGAATCATTATTCTCCTTCTATCCATTTCCTTTTACAAGTTAGTTTTTGATTATATAAGTAAAACAAGTTTTGAAGGGGCCCCAAAACCCATTACAAAAAGAAGCAGACTGAGAACAGTAAGCCAACCAACCGCCAACTGAAAGCTACATAGACTATAAAAGCATAGAAAAACATAGCAAAAAAAGAACAGCCCAGACCAAGTCATTTTCTTTAAGGTTTATGCTGCTTCAAGTCCCTGCTCGTAGAATTTCTCATGCAGTTTGGCAAAATTTATCAACTCTTTTTTCTCCTCTTCAAACTGTTTCTTTCTGCTTCCCCTCGTGCGAGTTGAAGGGCCGTCTATATCCTCCACAACCGCCTGTTTACCTTTTTCTTTAATACCTTTCTCTTTGTCTTGCTCGCCAGAGTCATCCACATTCAGAACGTCTTCAGCTCCCAACTCTTTGAACTGATCTTTTTTAAGTTCTTTGAGTTTGTCAGTTAGCATCTTCATAACCTTTAAACTATTCTAAATAGTTAACTTACTTATCTGCATCATCTTCTCAAGATTGTTATTGACTTCCATTAATTTACATACCTTCATACCCTTTTACAAGTTAGCTAGGGTAGGCTACTCACTAGAGTAGTTTCCTATTTTGCAATGTCTATAGTAATAGCACGTGTTTAGATATTTTAGTCCTAGGTGTATAATAGAAGAGGAAGTCAACCCTCTCTAGAGGTTTCCACATAGTTATTCTAAAAGGAAGCAAGGTACATGGAACACACTTCCTACACCAATCTAATGAGGGGAATGGTATGCAATCTTTTTTTAATCCTTACAATTGCAGCAATGTTAAACACATAACATAAAGATTACAACAGCAACACAACACATAAAGAAAGTGACACAAGACATATCGTGGGGAAAACCTTTTCAGGTAAAAAATTCCACACTCTAAAACCAACACAATGTATTATCAAAACAATGGTGTGTTTACAATACACTTGCAATGCAAGTTCTTCCAAGAGTCTTCAAATGTCATTTATGGAGTGATTCCAGCAGCATAACAATACCTGTACAAACAGTATGTAACTACACCTCCAAAACAATGCATTATATAGAGTTACAAGGCATAAACAGGAAGCTTCTAGAGATGGGCGTCCATCTTGGCCACATGGCCATTTTCCACATCAAAGGACACTTGTCCAAGCTGTAAATACCTCTCTTACATCTGTCATACATGGTAGATTTGACTTCCCAAGAATGGAGCGCTCTAGGCTAAAAATAGCTATGACAGATGCTCTTACGCATCTTACAGCTGTCATAAAATTTGCCCAACATAACAACCTTAAATGTTGTAAGAGAATCCGTCATACAAGGCTAAATATAGTATATTCCTCTTACAACATGTCATAGCCCAACTTGGGTGCCAAAAGATGCCTTCTCCACATGCAAAGATATTTTACGACACTTGTCTTCACTTGTCCCGAGAATCTCTATACTTGGTTCTTATGCATCATAGATTCTGTCATACACATAACACCTCTATCATACCACAAGATGCCGACACATGGCATATTAGTGCCACCTCAAATGGGACGCCCAAATCCACATGTGTTTGACTTGACCACTCAAAGCATATTACAAGTAGGATGACATGTCATAATGCCACCTCAAACTAAATGCCAAAACTGAATGTGCAAGTAAAATACAAATTGAGCAAATAACTAAATATATAATTAATAAATCAATGCTAGGAATTGTAAGGTTGAGACACCTTAATTCTCAACATTCTTCCACTTGTCGAACACCTTGCAAGAGCCAATAGAGAGACAAGATTTAACTGCTAGGGGCCAAGAGGCCCATAGACTCCGAACACCAACTGAACTTATCTATGCCCACAGGTTTAGTCAATGCATCTGCAACATTCTTCAAAGTGTCAACCTTTTCCAACATCACCTTCCCATCTTCTACCATATCTTGAACAAAATGAAACTGAACATCAATGTGCTTTGTTCTGGCATGGAAAGTAGGATTCTTTGCTAAGCAAATCATACTCTGACTGTCACAATGGATAGTAATCTATCCTGCATCAAAACCAACATCTGAACACAACCTCTTAAGCCAAATGGCTTCCTTACAAGTATGAGTTGCTGCCATATACTCTACTTCTGTTGTGGACAAAGCAACCACAGGTTGTCACTTACTCATCCAACTAATAGCACCACCAAACATGGTAAACACATAAGCACTGGTGGATCTCCTATTGTCAATGACACCTAGGTACCCAATTAGAATCCACAAATCCATGAATACTCACAGAATGCTGAGGTCCAGTATGATAACCATGATAACATAAAGAATACTCAAAAAAACCCCTTAAATATCTGAACACTCTCTTCACTACATCTCAATGTACCCGTCCAGGATTAACCATAAACCAACTAAGGACTCCCACTGCTTGGGCAATGTTTGGTCTTGTACAAACCATAGCATACATCAAGCTGCCAAATGCACTAGCATAAGGTACTCTACTCATATCCTCCATCTCAGAAGGAGACTTTGGACAATCATCAACAGTGTCACATCCCCAAATTTTATCTTGCTAATACTTTTTACTTTTACTTGGACATAAGTAAATCTATTTTGATGTTTAGATTAATATCAAGGAAAGACAGATTATATTGAATGTCATTTATGGAATTATGGAAATGAATATGTTATGTCGATTTACTAATTACATTATGAGAATTTGGTTTATCATTTGAATAATGATGCACTGATCGTAATCTGTTGATTTCAAGTTTTATATAGGATTACAGGTTTCGGATGACTCTTAGAGAAAAGAGAGAGATAGAGAGTATCTTTCGAGGAGAGAAATATAGACCTTGGGTTATGAATGATTATTTGCCAAAATGAGTATGAGTGTTTAACGAAAACATGAACCAGTATCGATAGAGGTAAGTCATGTTTTGTCAGTATACTTTTGGATCTAATTGACAGGTAGTTGATATCTTTTGATTCTTTTCTAGGCAATTCGTTTGTGTGTCGACATTGTTGTTTGTGAAGAAAACGACATCGTCTGAGTAGAATGGAGTCCATTTACGATTACATAAGTATTATGTCATCATTGTCGCAAAATGGTTGTGTTAGTATCCTTAAGTCATTTAAGGTTTTATTGTTGACATTTAACATCATATGACGATCTCGTTAAGACAAGTTGACGTGATTTAACGAAAGTTTGTGAAGGGGAGACAAGCTTGACCCATTCACATTTTCCATAAGCCTTTTAACTTATTATTATTTTCATTTATTGATCAAAACATAAACTATTTAGTAGGGTTGATGTCATGTAAACCATATTTAATTGTATAAACAAATATGTATATATATATATGCATCGATTGAGATTAACATCTCATCATTGTTATTAATGCTTACTCACTTATGGAGCAGCCGTAGGCATATGTATAGGAATGCCTTCATTGTATCAAGTGATGGATCATATCACTTAAGATGATCATTAAATGATCAAACGATGGCTTAAAACATATGTTAGCCTCTTTGGAAGAGGAGTCTGTGGTATTAACAACCCCATTCGATGAGCTCCCTGAGTCGTACGTCTTCCATCAGCATGTGGGAGACTTTGCATATTATGTGGTTTCGGTTGAAACTGAAACAGTTTGTGGACTGCATCATATTCAATGTGTTTTCCAACTGAAACAGAGTGGAAGAGTGTTAATCAAACGACTCATTAAGAGTCGTATGGAAGTCTTTAAAGGCACGACTCATTAAGAGTCGAGGGACAATCGGTTATGCACAGGAAGGGATCACTGTTAGCAGCAGAGAAGAGGTAACCGACTTTGAGGAAGTATCATGGGTTCTAGGCATCAATTGAAGTGTCCAATCTGCAATTCTTTTGAAAACTGCGCTGCTAGGTATCCTTCCTATTTTGTGTGCTTTGAAAGCATTATAAAATTGACTGTTCTTTTAATGGTTATCCACTGTAGAGTCATGTGTAGATGAATGATTAAGCTAGTAAGGCTTATCCTATCGAATTCAATGTGTTTTTGCTAAAAACTAATGGAGTTGACTATAGGAGATTGTTGTTAGCATTGATAGTAAATTGTATAGATCCTTTACAGGAATCTTTATGGCATCAAATAAACCTAGATGGCTGATGCTTGCTGATACAATTGAATACTATATCATAGCATTCTGAGCTGACAATAAACTTATTGTTTTTAAATAGATAAATATGTCAAACCATTGTATGGTGAATAAATGCTCTTTACAATCGCATACCTGAAGAAGTTTATCATAATTATCGGGTGCCATGTAAACCAGTCACCTTGATGATTAAATTCATCATATATCAGGCCAATTATATTGTCATAAGATTACTCATGTAAAAGACTCTCGGTTATAGTAGTGTTAACTGAAACTTTGATAGGTATACTCTGTGATTATGAGTAATACTGATAAATCAATAAGCAAGGTTATTATCATTTAAAACCAATCTTTGTTTAGACTTCATATCAAAACGATTTCTTTTCAAAAGAACTTAGATTATAAGCAATATGTGGAAAACTATCTTTTAACTAATCAAGTGATAGAACACTAGAATATTATGATAGAAGAAGTAAGGTCTATAGGACAAACCTTATTATCTATTCTATTAATCTTATTAAAGATATCCTTTGAAAATCATTATGATGGAATAGACTAAGTCTAACTAGAAAATGACCTTGTAGGGAAACATATATAAGTGTATATCGTGATTGTCAATGATATCATGTTAAGGAAGGTACTCATACTCCTTTTTGTAGAAGGTAATATCTATTATAGAACCATATTATTCTTAATCATGTTTTAGTTTAACCAAGGGTCATTTATAAACCTTAGTCTCATAGATATGAGATATGGCTATGTTGAAATTTCTGACTATTCAAATTGTAATGAAAACCTTAGAAGTCGATTATAAAAACAAATGATTGGTTATGTTTATAGGAACTCGTCTAAATCAAGTAGACTATCATCATGACAAATGTTAAAACTATCTACGTAAACATAGTTGGTGAGGATAAACTACAAGAATATGACATTTCCAAGTTGAGTAGGGGTGGGTGAACTATTCGAGCACATTCATTTCAAACATTATTAATATTAAAACTTTGGCCAAAGTAATGCATTCATTTTTTGCATGCATTGTTGGTTCACTGTATCTGGATTACATAACCTATCGGAAATCATACTCAACTAGAGGGTATCTAGGGTTGTATGGTTGATAGAGTTGTGTAGGATACAACACTATGTACTCAGGAAGGCAAATTACCACTAGTCGCCTTTGGTCTATATTCCTCGTGAAGGGTAGGACCACTTCCTATGTGGAAGATGTGTGGGAGACCGCCAGTCTATGGATGGAGGTAAATCACTAGGAAGATATTCTCTCTCTCTCTCCATCAGAAAACATGCCAAGGCTTGTGATAAAGATGTCAGATATTTAGAAGCAGTAATTATTCCAAACGTGTTTATGTAATTGAAATACTTATGCAAATACTTGTAATTGAGAAAGACAATATGATTTATTGTATTATGTAAGAGAATCTTGTAAATTGTTGTTACTTGATTATATGTTAAATAAAAGAATTTTTTTCTCATTTTTACCTTGTTAAAATTATTCCATGGTAAGTTCTCGTTTTTACTATTTTTAGAACATGGATGTGACAAATGGATAACTTTGTCCCCATCATAATAGGAATAGTCAACGGTCTGCAATCCACCATACTGAATCTCTCCAAGACAGTGTTAACATACTTACTCTGGCCTAACCAAAGTTTTCCGTTTGCTCTGTCTCTTTGGATCTCTATCCCCAGATTGTACCTGGCTGACCCTAAGTTTTTTATTTCAAACTGTTCTGACAACTGAGACTTCAAATCAGAAATCATATTCTTACAATTCCCAATCAGCAACATATCATCAACATACAGTGCAATAATGAGAATACGATCATTGTCAAACTTGTAATACACACAATAATTTGATTTCGATCTCAGAAATCCAATGGACAACACAAAGGCATCAAACTTCAAGTCCCACATCCTAGGAGATTGTTTCAATCCATACAAAGACTTCTTTAACTTGCAAACCAAATTTTTTTTACCTTTCACTATGTAGTGCTTTGGCTGTGACATGTACATTTCTTCCTCCAAGTCACCATGAAGGAAAGTTGTCTTCACATCCATTTGTTCCACTTCTAAATCATAAGCTGCTGCAAGAGATAACAAGAACAGATAGATGTCATCTTTGCAACAGGAGAGAAAATCTCACCATAATCAATTCCCTCCACTTGTGAATACCCATTCACAACCAATCCGACCTTAAATACTTCTCAACATTGCCATCTGCACCAAATTTCTTCTTTAACACCCATTTGCATCCAACAGGTTTCGCCCTTCAGGCAAAGGAACCAAGTCCCAAGTTTTATTATTTTCCAAAGAAGCCATCTCATCTTCCATGGCCTCCTTCCAGGAACCTGCATCTTTCATGCCCATAGCCTTTGTCACAATTCTAGGCTCATCAATGTCAGTAAGCAAAGCAAAAGCACAACTAGAATCAAGCAATGTATAACCAAACCTCTCAAGTTGCTTCCTATTTCGTGTGGACCTCCTAACAGGCTGAGGTGGAGGTTCTACTTCTTTTGAACTTTCAGAGCTGCTAGAGCTCTCCTCATCATCAAGTCCAACAGGGTCTTTCAGTTTAGTCTTCTCAGGGGTAGTAGGAAACTGAACCACATCCTTTTTCTTTCCATTTTCTTCTAGCTATAAAACAACAGGAGAAGGTGTTACCTCTCTGAAGATAACACTTTTGCTATACAATACTTTTTCAGCCACATGATCTTAAAGCTTGTACCCTTTCACACCAACACCATAGCCAATGAAGATACACTTAACTGCCTTGTTCTCTAATTTTGACCTCTTCTCTTGAGGCACATGTGCATATGCCTCACAACCAAAAACACGAAGATGTCTCAACGAAGGCTTCTTACCAAACCACACCTCCATGGGTGTCTTATCAACAAGTGTTGAAGTAGGAGATCTATTAACTAGGTAGCAAGTAGTGGCTATAGCTTCAGCCCAAAACTTTTGTTTGAGGCTAGCACCACTAAGAATGCTCCTAGCTGATGCAGAGCCACATAGTAGAAGCTTATAAACAGGTTGAAAAAAACCATTCAAACCCACAAAATAGCCATTATAGTATGGATCGGCAAGATAACTTAGATGTCTCACCGAAACAGGCCTTCACTTTACCATCGGCCGCACATCCACTATCGGTAACCCCTTTAAATCTCCTGCCGATACCTTTAGTCACCCCGATGAACCTTACAACTGCCTTCGTCAGTCAGACCAGCACCCATCGGCATCTCTCAACTCTTTCACTCCGATGCCCACCTCACACTGATGCCCACCTCACATCGATGAGCAGCTTCCTCTATTTGCCTATCGGCAAGACCACACTCTATCGGCAGCCTCCAAATTTGTCATTCCGATGTGTGCCGTCACACCGATACATAGAATCCTCAACCGGTGATTGCCAGTCCCTGTCACCTTCGCAAACGGTCACCCCCTCGACTAAGTTGCCTATCAGCAACACTTGAACTGTCGGCTTAGCCACGAGAAGTCTCCCCGATACCCCTCTCACGCCGACGCCAAACACCTTGTCACCAAGACTTACACTTATCGGCGAAGATGTTATTCCTCTTGCCGATGTCCCTGGTCATGCCAAAATCCTTTGTGTTACTCCTTTTTGGCCAGACCTCTCCTCTCTCACACTGACGATAAGGTTTACGCTGATGCACTTACTATCGGCGTGACTTCGTCGACCAGCACAACGTTATTCTCCTTCGTTGATATGCCACCTCTCCCCGATGATTAGAACCATTAGCCAGGCATCCGCCGTCAGCCTAACTTGAAATCCTTTCGCTGACATCTTGCTTCACCCCGATGGGCTTAACACATACTATCATCGGTGGGACTTGCCAACGGTCACCCCGATATATTCCTTCGGTGTGACTTTCACCGTCGGTTGAACATAATTCTGACACACCGATGCTGAATCTCACGTCGATGCTTCCTCCGTCGGTGACACCAATGAAACTTATGCCGATGCCTTCAGAACATGCATTATTGACTGGTATTGACACTCGAACTGTTCAGCGATGCACATACAGACACAACTGACGAATACACACAAAATATTCACCCTACAAATACAGGATATACACATACTAAATGATGATTTTCTCTGGAGAGATTTCTGCAATTCCTAACTTACCATACTTAACAGACAAATGAATAACCAAAAATGGGGAACTAATTTACAAGTCCATTCCACTGATTTCACAGAAATCCACCAGTGGAATGGATTTACCCAGGCATCACGATCACAGAAAGAAACTAATTCAAACCCTACACAAGTGCTATAGAGATTATGTGTATTGAACAATTTCCTACAGAATATCTACATAGAGACTAGACAGAAAAGAACAAATTGCAGACTTTCTATTCCTTCTCCTTCAACTGTTTTCCCCAAAACCAAAATACACCACACCCCACCTCTATTCCAGAGGATTTTCCAATTTATCCTTCCCAACGGTGAGAGACCGACATTCCTCTCTGTTTCTGGGATTTGAGCTTACCAAGATTATTGGTAGAAGCCCCTAATTAATTACATGACATCTGTTTTGCATGGAACAGCAAGACTCTTAATGTTAAGACACATTGATTAACCCTTCCCTTAATCCAACTTGTCTAGAATGTCAAGTTTGGAGTTTACAAACATGAAATGCCCATATAAAATGTTACATTTTGAAAATGCTATGAGGTAGCATGAAATGTCTAAAAACATATTAAAGCCTTGTTCTCCTCCTTCTTATGCATATTCATACTATTGAAGGGGTGCTCCTGCACCACTAGCCCTCTCCATCAACGTTCTGTTCATCCTCTCTGCAACTCCATTTTGTTGTGGGGTGTATGGAGTTGTCTTATGTCTTTCAATCCCATGTTCTTTACAGAACTTATCAAACTATGCGAAACAAAACTCACCACCATTATCAATCCTCAAACACTCAATCTTTTTACCAGTCTGATTCTCTACAAAAGCTTTAAACTCTTTGAACCAACTAAAGACTTCATATTTGCTTCTAAGAAAATAAATCCATGTCCTCCTACTGTAATCATCAATGAATGATACAAAATATAACGACTTGGAAATCGAAGGAATATTCATAGGACTAAACACATCAGAATGAATAAGATCCAACACACTAGAAGACTTATGAGAACTTGAGTAAAATTGAACATGGTTTTGTTTTCCATATACACAATGTTCACAAAAGTCAAACTCAAGATTACAATCATTTAACCCCTTGACAAGGTTTTTATTTTTTAGGGCTCTAAGACCCTTCTCACCAATTTGACCAAGTCTCTTATGCCACAACATTGTCTTTTTAGTAGGAAATTTTATTTCCAAAGCATGAGCACCCTTAGGTACCCAGAATTCACTACCATCGGAAGTAGAAGGAACACATTTTTTACTGTTGGTTCCAATGGTGAGGATGAAGAATCTGAAGGTCTTTTCTTCGAAATAGAAGAACTATTGCACTGAGTAGTGCATGCATCCAGCTGAAACAAAGTACCTCTCTGAGTACCCTTAGCAAGCACTATAGCTCCTCTTGTCATCTTGCATCCTCCACCTGAGAAGACAACCTGCACACCTGCATCATTCAATTTACTTACAGAGAGAAGGTTTAGTGCTAAACTAGGGATGTGCATAACCCCATTGATCCCCTTCACTCGTCCATTGAGGAACCAGATCAAGTCTCTTCCATAGCCAACTATCTTCAGGTGAGAGTCATCACCCAAGTACACCATCCCACCATCGTATTCTTCATACTTTGTAAACCAACCTCAATGTGAGGTCATGTGGAAGGAAGCACCAGAGTCAATTAGCCACACATCTTCTGATGCATGGGTGGCTAAGGCTACAACAAAAGCATCACCATCATCTTGTGACTTGTCAGAATCAGAATCAGAAATGTTTTTCTTCTTTTTCTTCTTCTCCTCCTTGCACTCCTTTCGAAAGTTCCCAATTTTTCCATAGTTCCAACACATTACCTTGGACTTTCCAAGAGATTTAGATCTCTCACAGGATTTGGATTTGCCCTTTTTAGCTTTCTTATCTTTCTTTTTCCCTTTCTCTTTGGGTCTACCACGAACCGCAAGAGCCTCCTTTGCTGATTCAGAAGACTTTCTTCGCATCTCTTCAGATAACAGTGAAGACACCACTTCATACATCTTGAAGGTGGTTGTAGTACTCTCAATGGCCATGACAAGGTGGTCCCACAAGTCTGGCAAAGAACAAATCAAGGTCATGCAATGATCCTCCTCCTCCATCTTTACACCAACGAATGTCAACTATGCAACTAACATGTTAAAAGCATTCAGGTGATCAGCAACCGATCCTCCATCATCTATCCTCAGAGAATATAGCTTCTTCCATAGGAATAACTTGTTTACCAAGGATTTAGCCTGATAAATATCACCAAGTTTCTTCCGCAGCTCCTTAACAGTCTTCTCTTCATAAACATTGAACAGGACGGAATCAGCTAAATAGAGTCTCACAAGACCCTTAGCTTTACGATCTTTGAGATCCCATTCATCTTGAGGCATTGCCATTGGTTTTGTGCTAGAAATTCTTTCCCATAGATCTCTATCAACAAGCATGTCTTCCATTTTGAGTTTCCACAACTCAAAATTGCTTCCATTAAACTTTTTTAATTCTATTCTATTGGATGTGTCTGCCATCTTCTCACTGCAACAAGATCACATAATACTCTACACAGACTCCCACTCAATCAAAGATTAGCTCAAAAAACCCTTACCCAACAACTAGGATCACAGGTGATCAAGCTCTGATACCAATTGAAAGGAAGCAAGGTACACAAAACACACTTCCTACGCCAATCTAATGAGGGGAATATTATGCAAATTATTTTTAATCCTTACAATTCCAGCAATGTTAAACACATAATATAAAAATTACAACAGCAACACAACACATAAAGAAAGTGACACAAGATATATTGTGGGGAAAACCTTTTCAGGTAAAAAACCCCACACTCTAAAACCTGCACAATGTATTATCAAAACAATGGTGTGTTTACAATACACTTGCAATGCAAGTTCTTCCAAGAGCCTTCAAATGTCATTTCTGGAATGATTCTGGTAGCATAACAGTACCTGTACAAACAGTATGTAACTACATCTCCAAAACAATGCATTATATAGAGTTACAAGGCATAAACAGGAAGCTTCTAGAGATAGGCGTCCATCTTGGCCACATGACCATTTTCTTGCATCAAAGGACACTTGTCCAAGCTGCAAATACCTCTCTTACATCTGTCATACATGGCAGATTTGACTTCCCAATAATGGAGCACTCCAGGCTAAAAATAGCTATGACAGATGCTCTTATGCATCTTACAACTGTCATAAAATCTGCCCAACATAACAACCTTAAATGTTGTAAGAGAATCCATCATACAAGGCTAAATATAGTATATTCCTCTTACAACATGTCATAGCCCAACTTGGATGCCCAAAGATTCCTTCTCCACATGCAAAGATACTTTACGACACTTCTCTTCACTTGTCCCAAGAATCTCTATACTTGGCTCTTACGCGTCATAGATTCTGTCATACACAATAACACCTTTGTCATACCACAAGATGCCGACACATGGCATATTAGTGCCACCTCAAATGGGACGCCCAAATCCACATGTGTTTGACTTGACCACTTAAGGCATATTACAAGTAGGATGACATGTCACAATGCCACCTCAAACTAAATGCCAAAACTGAATGTGCAAGTAAAATACAAATTGAGCAAATAACTAAATAAATAATTAATAAATCGATGCTAGGAATTACAAGGTTGAGACACTTTAATTCCCAACATATTCAAAAGCAACTATTGATGCATAGGTCCCTTATTCTATTAAAGTTTCTCAGGTACCAACAAAGTCAACAGACACAATTTATGTTTTTGCTATATCTGATAAGTGGTGGTTGGGGTCATAAGTTTCAAGCACTGAGGAGGCTTGGTGTCTACATTTGTCTACTAGCACAAGGATCCCTTCCCACATCCTCTCTGTAAGACCTTTTCCCAAGGTTTGTAGTTAAAGTTCTATTTGTTGTTATATGGAGCCTAATCAAACTCAGAGGTTAAATTTTCCCCACTTTTATCGACGTGATTTCCTCCCAAATCATTTAAAGGTGTCGGGAGTTATTTTTCTATTGGCTGACATAAAAAGACCCTATTTTGTAACTGACATAAGTCTTGATAAAACGGTTAAGGGTTAGGGTTTCCATTGAGATATTGTATTGTAGTATTTGCAGTGGTATTGAGTTGCGAGGATTGCTAGTTGTAATTGGTTCGATTGTTGGGTAATAATATTGGACTCTCTATTGGTGGATGTAGCTCGAGTTTGGGTGAACCACGCTAAAAATTATCTCTCGATGTTATTATTTCTGTGTATTTTCATTCCTCTATTTAATCTTTATTTGCATTTAATTGATATCTTCTACATGCAATTCCTAACACCATTACTAACAAACTATATAATAGTATGAAGAATTTAAAGTTCACTTTTAGAACTTTTTTTTTTCTATTTAAAAGTCTCTCTAAATATATAATTATGTTGAATCTTATTTTCATATTTATATTTTGTTGTTATAATGTTTTTCCAGTAGTTTTATATTACATTATATATCTTTCTAAATTGCTTGATAAAGGGGTGAAGATATAGGTGGTCATTAGGAAGAGTGGGAGTCTGGGATGATGGAAGGGATGAGATAGTTACAAGGTATAATTATTACATAGGGGCTAGCCATTACAACTAGTGGTGACGTCTTCTCGCCCTTGTTGTAAGTTGGCCACTAACATTAATGATTTTAGCTTGGTTTGAAAGAGACGATGTGTGTTTTCTTTGGCGCTATGTGGTCATTGTTTGTAGACAAATTATGGATATTTTGGCTTACACCATGAAGATTGATAAGAGGAAGGGTAGAATGTTAGAGGAGAAGACCGGTGTTGGAAAAAAGAAGAGGAAGGAATGAGAAGATGGGGAAGATATGTTGAATAACTTCTCTAATTTTCTAGAGAGGGAAATTTAAAACCCTAATCTTCAGCTTTGGATTATGAGAGTATGGGAGTTAGCGAAAGAGGTAGACAACTCTCCTAGGGTGGGGATTTGGGTGGTAATGGCTCAAATGCTTCTCAACCCCAAGCAGTTAGTTGGGTGATGGAATGTATTCGATGCTACATAGAAGTTGAGTTATGTGACTTTGTTATCTAATGCAATTGGTATGTGATGAGGTGAAGATTGACCTCATCATATTTTGAATAAAGTACCTTACTTTATGACCTAAAAACCCTAGCATGCTAGTATTAATATGATTATATGATAAATTATTGGCTATCCTAACTAGGATATATTTCTTTTTTTCTATTCTGTGTTAAAAGGAATTCCAATGCTAACGTATTGTGGTGAAAAAGATTCATTTTTGTTAAAACAAGATTCATTCAGCTCCAGAAGACAGACTTTGGAGGAAGTGGAAAAGGATGCTTTGGAATGTTTATGGATCTGGAAGGCTCACATTCCAAAGGTTGTTCTAGAGAAGTTATGGTAACAAGAAATCATTCCATGTTCATCACACTTGTCCCCTGTTCATCACACCTGTCCCCTATTTGGCGAAGCGATTGAAGATATTTGACATTGATGTGATTCATAAATGGATCGAAAAGCACTCTGCAAGAAAAAGACTCCTGATGAAAGTCTATCCAATTTCTTTGTTATTGATTATGAAACAAACTCTTTTAGCATTTATGATTTTCTATTAAAAACTTTAAACAACGGTTGTGCATGAACTACATGATGTTGGATTTTAGGCATAAGTAAAGAACCTAATTATAGAAACTAGGAACATTGAGTGAATGCAAGTACCGATTCAAGCCATCTGAGACGAACAGGAGCACGCTCAACTAACAAGAAAACAAGTATTGCAAACAATTGACAATTGGAATGCAAAATAGTAGGATAATGAATTAGCTTATAAGATGTAGTACATATAGGGAATAGTCGACTAAGGATAGTCAAGCCAAAGAATAGTGGTGCTCCAAGAATAGGAAAAGCATCCACTTAAATTAGACAAAGCTAATCTAGGCATGCCAACTATAGCTCAAGGCTAAACATAGACTCTTAAATATGCACTCTAAGCAAGCTTAATATACACTAACACCCCCCCTTAACCATAGCTTAGGTGGGATAAATGAAGATGGGTCCTGGAAACTAGGCCTGATCAGGTACCCATGTACAATGCAATGCAATGTAATCTCTCATAAAGTGGAGAAAGGAAGAAAACCCTGTGGGAAAAAACTTCCCTCCAAAAAAAGAAAAAGATAAAAGAAGAGGACTAGGAATCCTCCTCGAAGATGATAATGTTGCACCAAGCCTAAAAACATGTTGCTCTAATTGTGATGCTGCAGATAGATCGCCCCCATAGGAGAGAGAAAGAGACTATGTAGCCCCCCACAATGAAGTAGGCCCCCTATGCCAAAAGAGAATGCCCATGTATGAATGCTGAAAATGATCCATTTGTGGCAAATGACATTTCTCCCATTAGAAAGAAACAACTCCAATGGTGAATACTCAAAGAAGAAAGGTGAAGTGGTAAGTCTCATGATACTGCTCAAATGTCTCCATATTGATGTCTAAATGAGTCACAATCAAATCAGGAGGCTCAGGCCTAACTGAAACAAGTGACCTCTCAAAATCATGTGAAGACTGATGATGAACAGGATCCGAAGAACTGATGTATGAAAGTGGAATGTCAATGCATGCCATGTGGCTACAAAGCAAATCCCATGAGATGTCCTACCAAGAATCATTAGAAGCCCTCGGTGAAGCCTCACTGAACTCTGTAGTAATAGCAGGTGTATGCATACTGTCATCAAATAATAAGATGAGATCCTCCAAGGTGTCATCAAGATCCGATATGTGAGACTCTACAAACAACCAAGAGATGTCTAGCAAAAGTGTGTCCCAATGAAGTGAATTCTGAATATGATCCTATTGTAATGAATCTTTGGAAACTCTCAAAGGAGCAACATTGAAATCAAAAGTGAAGGCATAGAAAGCATGTGCCCTGTAATGTGACAATGTAAGTCAACCACCAATTGGATTCTGTACCCTAGTACCTGCACTTTGAAGTGGCTGTCTATCCCAAAGAGAGATGAATGTGGGTGAGTCATATGTTGAATCCTAATCCTCCAAAATGAGTCTTGAGATGGATGGAGATGGCACCCATCACTGTCCTCGTTGTCAAAACTGGAAGAAGAAAAAAACTCTGCCTCATGAATTTGTTGTGGATGGTCGGAAGGAGAAATAGGTGCTAGAGGAGATGATGTCTCAATATCTTGTTGCAAAGAATCATTGGAAGCTCTCATAGGAACGTCATTGAACTCTATTGAAGCAACATGTGTGGAAGCAAGAAGAGAAGTCTATATGTCATCTGACCATCTAAGACTGGAAATATACTCAAGCTCCTTTGAAGTATCATCATCAAAGGGTATGTTGTCTGCTTTAGGAAGAGGAAGAAGACAATATGCAGTAGGATCATCTGGGAATGGAGAGATATGAGGAACTTCATGAATCTCCCAGATTCTAGTCTAAAGTGTGTGAGGACACTCAATGTCAGATACATCACTGAGAATGTCAGGATCAAAACTAAGACAAATCAAACCTACTACATGGTCAATGATATTTCCCTGAGCTACTTTTCTCCCTGGTGTGTCTAGTTTAGGCATGAGTCCACAGAGATAAGGCAAAAGATTAAGCCATGTGAGGTGTGTCAGAATGTCATTTTGCCAAGACTCATAATTGGCCTTCTCCAGGATTACCACAAAAGGATGAGCAATGAAACCCATGATGAAATCGAGACAAATAATCTCAATGCACAAGAAAGGTGGGAAAGTAGGAAGTGTTCAAAGACATGACATGCAAGACCCCCCCTTGATGCAATTTTTGAGACCCCCCCTGAATTTTGGTACTTTATAATTGAGTGCGTAGGTGAAAAATCTAATTTTGGGTCATGTAGTGGCACTTTATAAAATTAGTGTGATTGAGCCCAAATTGGTTACAATGTGTTTTTAAATTTGGCACTCTAATCAAGTTGCCCTTTAACAAGATTACAATTTTTTCCTAAAAACACTCTAATTTAAATGCTCTGTTGGGTATCTAAATTTATCCTTTTATTTTCTAAAAAAAGATATTATATTTTAATTTTAAAAAAAAATTCTAAAAAAATTGTCAAAGCCCTAATTTGGGTGTGTGAGCCTAAAATAGAAGATGTAGGGGCAGTTGCTCTCTGAAAACAAGGACACCTTGCAAACAGGGGCAAGGAAATAGGGGTGGATCCACCTAGAAACAAGGGTGATCTAGGCATTAAGATGATCCTGGTCCACATCATGCCTAGGTCTCCAAGCCACACCTTTCAAAATAGATTGACTCTCAATCAAGTTGCAGATCCACTCAAAGGGATCACACCTCTTTGAAAAAATATTAGATTGGCCAAATCGTCCCTCTTAGTAGGTTCAATTAGCCTCCAAAATGGACCTCTCATAGATTTGATTAGCCTCCAAAAACAAGTCATGGGTCTGTAGAAAAAAGACTTTGGGCAGGATTTGCACAGTCAAAAAATGCCTTTTGGCAAATAAAAAAAGCCTATATGCAATCTTTCTAGAGTAAACACCTTTCCAGAGAATATAGTCCAAATGCCTTTCTTAGTTTCAAAAAATGCCCTACAAAAACTTCTTATGCAAGTCCACGAATTGGGGGTTTCGGTCTAGATTTAGGGCCTTTTGGAGGGGTTGCGTCTTGGAGGAACATGCCACTAAAAAAATAGCAGGTCACCTTAAGGAACAAGCTACTAGATATCAGGAAAAGAACACCTTCATAGGTAAAAAAAATTTACAGGTAAAAATGCCTTTCCAAAAAAACATCTTGCAAACCACAATAGTTGCAGACATGAATCACCTCTTTCACCGTTGTTTGACGCATCTACAATAAAAAATACCTCTTCTATATTGGCTGGATCGAGCCTTATGTTGGGCGCCTTCAAATAGATAATGCGTTTTGGATGCCTTGCCTTATTAGTTGTTGATTGGCCTAAATCGGCCTTTGGTTGCCTGTCAATGTGGAATTTGCTTTCACAATAAAAAAAAACTTTTGACCAAGTAAACTAAACCCTTTCCACACCTTTTCTATGTGAGATTATGCCTCATGTGGGATTAATAACCTTACAGAACACTTTCAATCACTGCAAGGAGCAATAGAGGAGGGATCATGTAACCTCCTTGAATTTCATCCTTTAGCAACACTATCAATATCTCACAAAATTCAAACAAACATTGACACAAACTTGCTTTGATACCATGTAGAAACTAGGAACATTGGGGTAAGTGCAGGAAGATGGGGGGCCAAAAAGGGGTCTTAAGTGGCCACTTTTTTTCTGAAATCAGGAAATACTGGCCTTGGATGAGAAATTGAGCATAGTTACACTCAAAATTTGGAGATGCAACCAAAACAATGTTCGTAGTGCTCCGAGTCTACTTTCTAAACTACTATTATTTTTTGAAAATGGCATAGATTAAGGGGTTCAAAAGAGGGAGCCACAGAAATTGGTGTTGTTTCTGTCAAAAAAACATAACATAGCATGTTTTGTGGCTCCCTCAAAAGCTCAACTTTTTTTTGGTATTTTTAAAATCGCTTCAGTGAGAAATTAGCTAATAGCATATAGTTTATGCCTAATTTTTCTGATAATTATTTGATGAATATTTGATTTTTTACTAATTTTCAAAGTGGACACATCCTAAAAAATAGAATTTTGGCCGTGCTACCCCTATAAATTTTGAAAACTAATCAAAAATCATTTTTTTCTTTTTTTAATATTTGTAGAATGGAGTCTAGTTTCTAAATATGTAATTTTTTTGAAATTTCAATGAATAGTTAATTTACAATGAAAAAAAGACCAAACAGTGGTTTTTGCCCAAAAACGGACACACAAACAAAAAAAATTAAAGATGAAAGGCTTAACATTGTTAAAATGTGAAAAAAATTACATCGTCAGATAGCTAAGAGAAAGCCTAACATTACCCAGGTGTTTGATTTGTTTGACCTTGAAACACGTGCAAATCTGAGGGTTAGCACGAACAAAATTATCTAAAATCTTGAAGAATATGGAAAAACACGTCTGTTACTGTTCATAAGGCACTCCAAGCCTTTGGGTTGGAAATCCAAAGAAAATCCCAAGCCCAAGGCTTGGGATTCCCAAAGCAAGACATAACGCGAGCGCGTTATAACGCGCTCGCGTTATTATTTTCTTTGCATTTTTCCTTTACAACAAAAGTTTGTGCTGTTTTTCATGTTTTAAATAACGCGAGCGCGTTATGTTAAACTTAAATTTTTTTATGTTTAAGGCTTTTAATCATGTATGTAGGTATGCCTATATGTATGTATGTATGTATGTATGTATGTATCTATGTATGCCTATATGTATGTATGTATAGTGTTGACGGTAGAGGAGGGTAGAGATGGGAGTGAGCTAGATAGGGGAGGAGAGGGGTGGATAAGGATTGAGTGATTAAGGTTTAAGGTTAAGGGTTGAGCATTTAGGGATAGGATTTGGAGCTTAGGGATAAGGGATTAGAGTTTAGGACCTTGAGGGATTAGGGTTTAGGGTTGAGGCTTTAGGGATAGCATTTAGGGTTAAGGGCCGAGGGATTAGAGTTAAGGTAGACTGTTGATGGTAGAGGGATTAGGGATAGGGTTTAGGGTTGAAAGTTTAGGGTTGAGGGATTAGGGTTTAAGGTATAGTTTAGTAGTTCTTGTGGATAGAGCCAGTAAACAATGGGAGATTATTTGCTTGTTTCATAACAATATACCTCCCCTAAGTGCGGGGTGCACAGCAAGAAACATAGATGTACCCCAATGCAAAGCTTTTCTCATAATGATCATCCTTCTGATTTCAATTGTTAATTACTCACTGTGGATGTACCATATGCAAAGCTTTTCTCATAGTGTGTACACCTATTGGCATAATGAACCCCAAATGGGCCAGAAAAACATGCCATATAACATTACTAACATTAAAAAAGTTCATAGCCATTTTTCTGACATATTCTTGCAACTCAAATATCTTTAAGAGAAGAGTGTCAAAAATGATGGGTTTAACAACCTAACATAAGGCAAAGTAGTTTTGTTGGGTTTAGGGATAGGGTTTAGGGTTTAGGGTTGAGGGATTAGGGTTTAGGGATTATGGTTTAAGGTATAGTGTTGAGGGTTGAGGGTTTAGGGATATGATTTAGGGTTGAGGGATTAGGGTTCAGGGTTGACGGATTAGGGTTTAGGGTTGACAGATTAGGGTTTAATGTTGAGAGTTGAGGGTTGAGGGTTTAGGGATAGGGTTGATGGTCAAGGGATTAGGGTTAAAGTAGAGTGTTGAGGGTAGAGGGATTAGGGATAGGGTTTAGGGTTGAAGGTTTAACGATTGAGGGTTGAGGCTTTAGGGCTGAGGGTTAAGGGATTGGGGTTTAAAATATAGTGTTGAGCGTCGAGGGTTTATGGATAGGTTTTAGGGTTTAATTTTTAAGGGTTAAGGGTTGAGGGATAGTGTTTAGGGTTTAGGGATAAGGGATTAGGGTTTAAGGTATAGTGTCGAGGGTTGAGGGTTTAGGAATAGGGATAGAGTTTAGGGTTTAGGGATGAGGGATTAGGGTTGAGGGTTGAGGTATTAGGGTTGAGGGTTGAGGGATTAGGGTTTAAGGTATAGTTTCAAGGGTTGAGGGTTTATTCATAGTGTTTAGGGTTGAGGGTTGATGGATTAGGTTTTAGGGTTGATGGATTAGGGTTTAAGGTATAGTGTTGAGTGTTGAGGGTTTAGGGTTGACAGATTAGGGTTTAGGGTTGGCGGATTAGTGTTTAATGTCAAGGTTAGGGTTAGAGTGTCGAGGGTAAAGGGATTAGGGATAGGGTTTAGGGTTGAAGGTTTAAGAATTGAGGGTTGAGGCTTTAGGGATGAGGGTTTAAGGCTTAAGATATAGTGTCAAGTGTTGAGGGTATAGGGATAGGGTTTAAGTTTTAAGGGTTAAGGGATAGGGATTAGGGTTTAAGGTATAGTGTTGAGGGTTGATGGTTTAGGGATAGGGTTTAGGATTGAGGGATTAGGGTTTACGGTTGATGAATTAGGGTTTAATGTTTAGAGTTGAGTGTTGAGGGTTGAGGGTTGAGGTTGAGGTTGAGGGATAGGGTTAATGGTCAAGGGATTAGGGTTAAATAAGAGTGTCGAGGGTAGAGGGATTAGGGTTTAAGGTATAGTATTGAGCCTATTGAGGGTCTAGGAATAGGGATAGCGTTTAGGGTTTAGGGATGAGGGATTCAAGTTGAGGGATGACAGATGATGGATTAGGGTAGAGGGTTGAGGGATTAGGGTTTAGGGACAAGGTTTAGGGTTAGGGTTGAGGGATTAGGGTTTAAGGTATAGTGTTGAGGGTTTAGGGATAGGGTTTAGGGTTGAGGGTTTAGGGTTTAGGGTTGAGGGATTATGGTTTAAGGTATAGTGTTGAGGGTTGAGGGTTTAGGGATAGGATTTAGGGTTGAGGGATTAGGGTTTAGGGTTGAGGGATTAGGGTTTAGGGTTGACAGATTAGGGTTTAATGTTGAGAGTTGAGGGTTGAGGGTTTAGGGATAGGGTTGATGGTCAAGGGATTAGGGTTAAAGTAGAGTGTTGAGGGTAGAGGGATTAGGGATAGGGTTTAGGGTTGAAGGTTTAACGATTGAGGGTTGAGGTTTTAGGGCTGAGGGTTAAGGGATTGGGGTTTAAAATATAGTGTTGAGCATCAAGGGTTTATGGATAGGTTTTAGGGTTTAATTTTTAAGGGTTAAGGGTTGAGGGATATTGTTTAGGGTTTAGGGATAAGGGATTAGGGTTTAAGGTATAGTGTCGAGGGTTGAGGGTTTAGGAATAGGGATAGAGTTTAGGGTTTAGGGATGAGGGATTAGGGTTGAGGGTTGAGGGTTGAGGGATTAGGGTTTAAAGTATAGTGTCAAGGGTTGAGGGTTTATTAATAGTGTTTAGGGTTGATGGATTAGGTTTTAGGGTTGATGGATTAGGGTTTAAGGTATAGTGTTGAGGGTTGAGGGTTTGGGGTTGACAGATTAGGGTTTAGGGTTGACAGATTAGTGTTTAATGTCAAGGTTAGGGTTAGAGTGTCGAGGGTAGAGGGATTAGGGATAGGGTTTAGGGTTGAAGGTTTAAGAATTGAGGGTTGAGGCTTTGGGGATGAGGATTTAAGGCTTAAGATATAGTGTCAAGTGTTGAGGGTATAGGGATAGGGTTTAAGTTTTAAGGGTTAAGGGATAGGGATTAGGGTTTAAGGTATAGTGTTGAGGGTTGATGATTTAGGGATAGGGTTTAGGTTTGAGGGATTAGGGTTTACGGTTGATGAATTAGGGTTTAATGTTTAGAGTTGAGTGTTGAGGGTTGACAGTTGACGGTTGAGGGTTGAGGTTGAGGGATAGGGTTAATGGTCAAGGGATTAGGGTTAAATAAGAGTGTCGAGGGTAGAGGGATTAGGATTTAAGGTATAGTATCAAGCCTGTTGAGGGTCTAGAAATAGGGATAGCATTTAAAGGGTTTAGGGATGAGGGATTAGAGTTGAGGGATGACGGATGACGGATTAGGGTTGAGGGTTGAGGGATTAGGGTTTAGGGATAAGGTTTAGGGTTAGGGTTGAGGGATTAGGGTTTAAGGTATAGTGTTGAGGGTTTAGGGATAGGGTTTAGGGTTTAGGGTTGAGGGATTATGGTTTAAGGTATAGTGTTGAGGGTTTAGGGTTTAGGGATATGATTTAGGGTTGAGGGATTAGGGTTTAGGGTTGACGGATTAGGGTTTAGGGTTGACAGATTAGGGTTTAATGTTGAGAGTTGAGGGTTGAGGGTTGAGGGTTTAGGGATAGGGTTGATGGTCAAGGGATTAGGGTTAAAGTAGAGTGTTGAGGGTAGAGGGATTAGGGATAGGGTTTAGGGTTGAAGGTTTAACGATTGAGGGTTGAGGCTTTATGGCTGAGGGTTAAGGGATTGGGGTTTAAAATATAGGGTTAAGCATCGAGGGTTTATGGATAGGTTTTAGGGTTTAATTATTAAGGGTTAAGGGTTGAGGGATAGTGTTTAGGGTTTAGGGATAAGGGATTAGGGTTTAAGGTATAGTATCGAGGGTTGAGGGTTTAGGAATAGGGATAGAGTTTAGGGTTTGGGGATGAGGGATTAGGGTTGAGGGTTGAGGTATTAGGGTTGAGGGTTGAGGGATTAGGGTTTAAGGTATAGTGTCAAGGGTTGAGGGTTTATTAATAGTGTTTAGGGTTGAGGGTTGAGGGTTTATTAATAGTGTTTAGGGTTGAGGGTTGATGGATTAGGTTTTAGGGTTGATGGATTAGGGTTTAAGGTATAGTGTTGAGGGTTGAGGGTTTAGGGTTGACAGATTAGGGTTTAGGGTTGACAGATTAGTGTTTAATGTCAAGGTTAGGGTTAGAGTGTCGAGGGTAAAGGGATTAGGGATAGGGTTTAGGGTTGAAGGTTTAAGAATTGAGGGTTGAGGCTTTAGGGATGAGGGTTTAAGGCTTAAGATATAGTGTCAAGTGTTGAGGGTATAGGGATAGGGTTTAAGTTTTAAGGGTTAAGGGATAGGGATTAGGGTTTAAGGTATAGTGTTGAGGGTTGATGATTTAGGGATAGGGTTTAGGTTTGAGGGATTAGGGTTTACGGTTGATGAATTAGGGTTTAATGTTTAGAGTTGAGTGTTGAGGGTTGAGGGTTGACGGTTGAGGGTTGAGGTTGAGGGATAGGGTTAATGGTCAAGGGATTAGGGTTAAATAAGAGTGTCGAGGGTAGAGGGATTAGGGTTTAAGGTATAGTATTGAGCCTGTTGAGGGTCTAGGAACAGGGATAGCATTTAGGGTTTAGGGATGAGGGATTAGAGTTGAGGGATGACGGATGACGGATTAGGGTTGAGGGACAAGGTTTAGGGTTTAGGTTGAGGGATTAGGGTTCAAAGTATAGTGTTGAGGGTTTAGGGATAGGGTTTAGGGTTGAGGGATTAGAGTGAAGGGTTGAGGGATTAGGATTTGATGTTGAGGGTTGAGTGTTTAGGGTTTAGGGTTTAGGGTTAGGGTTGAGAGTTGAGGGATCAGAGTTAAAGGTTGAGGGATTAGGGTTTGACGTCGAGGGTTGAGGGTTGAGGTTTGAGGGTCAAGGGTTTAGGGATAGGGTTGAGGTTCAAGGGATTAGGGTTAAAGTAGAGTGTGGAGGGTGTAAGGATTAGGGATAGGGTTGGAGGGTTTAGGGATAAGGGATTAGGGTTTAAGGTATAGTATCGAGTCTGTTGAGGGTTTAGGAATAGGGATAGCATTTAGGGTTTAGGGATGAGGGATTAGAGTTGAGGGATGATGGATTAGGGTTGAGGGTTGAGGGATTAGGGTTTAAGGTATACTTTTGAGGGTTGAGGGTTTAGGATTAGAGTTTAGGGTTGACAGATTAGCATTTAATGTCAAGGTTAGGGTTAGAGTGTCAAGGGTAGAGGGATTAGGGATAGGGTTTAGGGTTGAAGGTTGAAGGATTAAGGGTTGAGGCTTTAAGGATGAGGGTTTAAGGCTTAAGATATAGTGTCAAGTGTTGAGGGTGTAGGGATAGGGTTTAAGTTTTAAGGGTTAAGTGTTGAGGGATAGGGATTAGGGTTTAAGGTATAGTGTTGAGGGTTGATGGTTTAGGGATAGGGTTTAGGTTTGAGGGATTAGGGTTTAGGGTTGATGAATTAGGGTTTAATGTTGAGAGTTGAGGGTTGAGGGTTGAGGTTGAGGGATAGGGTTAATGGTCAACGGATTAGGGTTAAATAAGAGTGTCAAGGGTAGAGGGATTAGGGTTTAAGGTATAGTATCGAGCCTGTTGAGGGTCTAGGAATAGGGATAGCGTTTAGGGTTTAGGGATGAGGGATTAGAGTTAAGGGATGATAGATGATGGATTAGGGTTGAGGGTTGACGGATTAGGGTTTAGGGACAAGGTTTAGGGTTAGGGTTGAGGGATTAGGGTTTAAGGTATAGTGTTGAGGGTTTAGGGATAGGGTTTAGGGTTGAGGGATTAGAGTGAAGGGTTGAGGGATTAGGATTTGACATTGAGGGTTGAGGGTTTAGTGTTTAGGATTTAGGGTTAGGGTTGAGAGTTGAGGGATCAGAGTTAAGGGTTGAGGGATTAGGGTTTGATGTCGAGGGTTGAGGGTTGAGGTTTGAGGGTCAAGGGTTTAGGGATAGGGTTGAGGTTCAAGGGATTAGGGTTAAAGTAGTGTGTGGAGGGTGTAAGGATTAGGGATAGGGTTGGAGGGTTTAGTGATAAGGGATTAGGGTTTAAGGTATAGTATCGAGTCTGTTGAGGGTTTAGGAATAGGGATAGCATTTAGGGTTTAGGGATGAGGGATTAGAGTTGAGGGATGATGGATTAGGGTTGAGGGTTGAGGGATTAGGGTTCAGGGTTTAAGGGGGAGGTATATTGTTATGAAATAGGCAAATAATCTCCCATTGTTTATTGGCTCTATCCACAAGAACTACTAAACTATACCTTAAACCCTAATCCCTCAACCCTAAACTTTCAACCCTAAACCCTATCCCTAATCCCTCTACCCTCAACACTCTACCTTAACCCTAATCCCTCGACCCTTAACCCTAAACACTATCCCTAAAGCCTCAACCCTAAACCCTAATCCCTCAAGGTCCTAAACTCTAATCCCTTATCCCTAAACTCTAAAGCCTATCCCTAAATGCTCAACCCTTAACCTTAAACCTTAATCACTCAATCCTTATCCACCCCTCTCCTCCCCTATCTGGCTCACTCCCATCTCTACCCTCCTCTACCCTCGACACTATACATACATACATATAGGCATACATAGATACATACATACATATAGGCATACATAGATACATACATACATATAGGCATACATACATACATGATTAATAGCCTTAAACATAAAAAAATTTAAGTTTAACATAACGCGCTCGCGTTATTTAAAACATGAAAAATAGCACAAACTTTTGTGGAGAAGGAAAAATGCAAAGAAAAGAATAACGCGCTCGCGTTTTGACCTTTTTTTTTTTGAAATTAATTTGGCCACTTTTTGGCCCCCCATCTTCTTGCACTTACCCATTGAGTGAATATGAGTACCAATTTGAGCCACCCGAGACGAACAGGAGCACACTCAACCTGCAAGAAAATAAGTATTGCAAACAACAGACAATTAGAATGCAAAATAATGGGATAATGAATTAGCTTACAAGATGTAGTACATATAGGGCATAATCGATTAAGAATAATCTAGCCAAAGATTAAAAATCTCACTAAGAATAGTGGTGCTCCAAGAATAGGAAAAACAACCACTTAACTTAGATAAAGCTAATCTAGGCATGCCAAGTATAGCTCAAGGAAAAACATAGACTCCTAAATATGCATTCTAAGCAAGCTTAATATACACCAACACTAATATCTAGGAAACATCATATATAGTGTTGTGTTGTTCATTATAGATAAGATCATATAGGAATAGCAAGATCTCCATACATCTCCCAAAGTTTGGTCCATACAAGATGAGGTAACGCAATTTCTATGATTAAACTCAATGTGTCATCATCAACATGGTAACCAATTACTCCTAGAACATGATCCATTTTAGAATGCTAAGCAAACTTCTTCCCATAAGTACTTGGTTAAGGAACAAGGCCATATAGATATGGTAAAATATGGAGCCAACACAAGTGTTTCAAGATTCCATCTCTCTGTTGTTTATAGTTCCCCTTTTGCAATATGATTAGAGTAGGATGAAATAAAAAACCCATAATGACTAAGATAGATCTCTCCAAATTACAAAGACATGAAACCTTCAACTAAAATTATGAACTCCCCAATATGTCAATACTAAAATTGAATCCCCAAACAAAATATGATCATGACACTTTGTACTTAGTGCAATTACAATTGCCACAAGCCAAAAATAGCAAAGTGTTCTTTGATCTTGGTACAATGCAAACACCAAAATTAGGCTATAACTAAAAGTACAATTTTTATGTAGAATTGGATCAAACTGATTATAGATCTGAGAAGTATTGAACAAATTATGTACTTTCAAAAAAATCACCAAAAAATGTTATCGTATGAGCCCAAATGGAGCCCTAGAAGTTATGAAAATGGGAACTACACAACAACAATGATGAAAATATGTAATTTTTAGAAAAACTAGACACCAAAATCAAACTCTGATTACACCACTACGAAGCCTGTGAAATTCTAGACCGAATAAAAAATTTCTTGTAAAAAGGATCTTGAATGACTGAGATACATGCCTGCAAAGTTAGAATGCAAAATCAAAACTGCCAACGGAGAGGGGGCCTATAAAAATATGAGAATTTGTAGAATCTATAAGACGATTGCTTATCACAAATTTGAAGTAATTTGAATAGGCAAATAGTTGAGTACATATAGGTGAGAGAGGTGGGGAGGTTGAGTCAACTTCAACACTCCACTCATCAAGTGTCGAATGAGTGTCGATACATAGCTTGGAGAGTTTGACACAACTCTCCAAGTCGACACCTAGCACCTAAGGTGGCTTAAAGCCATGTGCTAAATATAATACTTATAATAAGTAATATAAGATAAAGTTTAGCACTAACACCCCCCCTTAAGCACAGGTACCTCGTACAAGCAAAAGAAATGGGTCCTGATTACTATCTTGGTGAGGTACCCATGTACAATAAAGTCTCTCATAAATAGAGAAAAGGAGAGAACCCAGTGGGAAATAAAACTCCTCTCCAAAAGAGAGAAAAGATACAAGTGAGGAAGTACTTCTTTCACTAAGTACAATATGTGATTCCCCCATAGGAGAGAAAAAGATAGAAGGTCTATGAGACCCCCCCATAATCTGGATAGTCAATAAAGGATGCAGATGTAGATCCAAGAATGCCGAACAACATTCCTTCTCTTGTGAAGAAATGAAACAACCTTAAGATACAAGATATCTTCCCATGCGAGAAGATGTATGTATGATCTCGAATCATGCTGAAGTTGATCCAAGGATGATGGTGCCCATGTCGATGCCTTTGAAGAATTCTCAGGTGTCCCCATGTCGATGCCGAAGGATGCCATAATCAAATCAGGTGTATGCCCAATAGATGAGGATGATGACGATCCAGAACCATGTGTAGGACGATGTAGAGTATGAATATTCGAAGAGGACAATAGAGATGCAGCTTCATCAAAATTGTCATCAAAGAGAAGACTGATGTCCTCAATGTGTGCTTCCATGTTAGCAATGCGGGACTCTACAAACATACAGGTGATGTCAGGTAGAAATTTGTCCCAATCAACAATGCTAGGAAGATTGATATCCTGTTGCAAAGAAGCACCAAAAGCTTTCAAAGAAGTGACTCTAGAATTTGATGAAGCAACAGTATGAGTGTTTACTTCTTCTATGTCAATAGAACATTCTGTTTATGTATCATGATTAGGGATGTGAGTTGTGATAAAAGTAGGATCATGTGGGAATGGAGAAACATTGGAGTCTCCATATATCTCCCAAATTTTGATCCATAATGCATGTGAATGTTCAGTCAATATCCATGATGGCATACAAGTAGAATATGCAAACTTATTAATCCACAAATATGATCACAATGATTAAACCACTTAGCCTTATGAGATTGTTTACCAGGTTCAGGGACAAGTCCATATAGATGGGGTATGAGATTATGGAACTTGAGATGTTTCAAGATGCCTTCACACCAGGACTTATAGTTTCCCTTGTTTGGGTTGATTACAGAAGAGTAAGTTTCATATCCCATGATTAAATTAGGTTAATTCCGTTAGACAAAAGAATTTCAACACAATAGGAACCCTTTGATTAGGTGACCCCCCAGTTTTGGCACTTTATAACTTAGTGCATTTTACAATGCAAGTAGGCTCAAAGCATGGGAAATGAAAAAAAATTAAATTTTTCAAAAAACGGTGCTCAATTTCAAGCTACCATTCAAAAGTTATTACTGAATTAATTTCTCGCAAAAATAAACTATTTTAATGCATTCGCACTACAAATTGAAAAAAGATGCCTATGCCTTGAGTTGACCTAGCCTTCCAACCATTCATTAGAATTGGCACGAAGTGAAGAAGAGGATAGTTTAGTTTTTGAGGGGGAATTGGCCTCTTGCCAACCCGAACCTCACCTTTCGTCTTCGTCACGCGAAGATAAAAGATTAACTAAACAATTAATTCCTCCTTAAATGATTTTTCCCTAATTTTAAATACCCCAAATGTATTTTACATTGCTTAGTGTTATTTTAAAGACAAAAAATGTCTATTTTTAACACTTAAAGCATAATTTTAAATGCTTCAAATACAAAGTCCAATAGGGGGGCAGATTAGAGAAAAAACCAAACTTCACAAAGGGCGGCCAAAAAACCTGGCAATGGTGGCCAGATTGACATGTAGGGGCATGTTGCGGTAGTTTTGCCCTTGTGAGGGCATTCGACTCTATAAACCCTACAAAGGGCTCTGCAAAGGACGTGACCGAGCCCTACAAAGAGTGCTAGAAACCCCGAACAGGAGCAGTGCCTTGGTAAAGAGGTCGCGGGGATGGAAACCACGTCGTTCAACCTTTACAATAAGGCATTCAAATTTGCAGAATAGGGCATCGACCTTCAGAACAGGGCTCAAATACGCTACATTTCACAACGTTCACCTCTAATACCCTGCCTGGAAACAGAGTTTTTCCATGTCAGTCAAGCGTTGCAGGGTAGAAACAGGGTCAACAACCACAAATTTTTGGCACAAAGCAAGTGCCAACAGTGGAAAAATCCTCCAAACATCATGGAAAACCCAGGCTACGAGCTTTCCAATGGTGTCAACCAGACCAAACAAACCACCAAAAATTTTGGCCAAGGATTGACTCATGAAGTCTTCTGCTAAATAGAAGAAACTTCATCTAAACATGCCTCCAAATCAAACCAACAATGAACTCAATCAGCTCTGATACCATATGAGAATTTGCAAAATCTATAAGACGAATGTTGATCAAAATTTTAAAGTAATTTGAATAGGCAAATAGTTGAGTACATATAGGTGAGAGAGGTGAGGAGGTTGAGTTGACTTAAGAGTTGACTTCAACACTCCACTCCCCAAGTGTCGAATGAGTGTCGACACATAGCTTGGAGAGTTTGACACAACTCTCCAAGTTGACACCTAGCACCTAAGGTGGCTTAAAGCCATGTGCTAAATATATTAATTAGAATAAGTAATATAAGATAAAGTTTAGCACTACCAAAAAACTTTACAATTAATTTTTTGCAAAATCATGCAAAAACTAACAAATATCCAGAAAGTTTTTCGATGTGGCAAACAAAACCCAAAAAGAATTTTTCTTTCTAACGTGTAGAAGATGTGAATCTAATGCAAAAAATGCATCCAACAAAAAAAATGGCATGTAGAAGCTGAATCAGCCACCTAAGTCAAGCAAAGGTATGCAACAACCTACAATATTGCACCAGGTTGCACCAAAAAATATTTTTTTGGTATAAAATCTCAAAAAAGAGGGAAGGAGATCACAGATCTGAAGCTCTAATACTATGTAATAGTTGTCAATGGACTCAAGACAACCCATGATCACCTGCAACCAAAAACACCTTCCACAACAAGAGAGAAAAGCAATAAAAATGCTTTATATTACCAAGAAATAGTGCATAAAATATACAAAATGCAAAGCTTGACTTGATACACACTACATTGCATACCGTTTCATGAAATGTACAATGAGATATCTTTCTTATATAGGCAAGGTTGAGAGTTAGGACTAACTAGGATGATGACAAGTGTCTTAATCCTATGACATGAGACACAAACATTTAAATTGTGTCACAATTATTAAATGTCTGGAGGTAACTACCTAAGTAAAATTAACATGTGAACATGTGTGAATAGGTCCTAACTAAGAACTAGTTAGATAATGTACCTTGTTCACACTACAAAAGGGGAAACCAGATAGGAAACACCCCTGTTCACACCAACACATGGTTGACTGTTTGAAATTTCATTTTTGATATGTTAGAAGAATATACATTTTGGGTTTTTTGATTTGGTTTGATTTTAGATTACTAGCTAGGGATGTTGTATGGATCAAGATAAATGACCAATTTTGATATAATAGGAGGTTATGGTTGTATGGATGTCGTGTATAGATGTCAATAGCAATTGGAGAACTAGATATCACACTATTATGTATATTATTTGACTAATATATATGATAGATGGTATTACATATTATGGTCTTGGCCAATTGAATTTTCTGTGAACTGGCTCAATCTTTTTGGTAGGATGTTCGTGAGTTGGGGTTTTTGTTTTGGATGTGAGGGAGTGTGGCCCTAGATTTGAGATTTGATCTAGGCTAGTATCAAATAGAATTTTGTGAAATATATTAATCTTGTGATGGACCTAGTAAACTTAGTGGTTACGAGTATCTAAATTTTAATTGCTCCTTTTTTGTGGCTCCTAAATACTTTAGCTTAGATTTAGTAGCAAAAATATATCTTTCTAAACTAAATTTACTTTTTTAAACGGTTTAACAAATTATTAATTAATAAATATTTTTTTATAAAATTAAGAGAGATAAAATCCATAATTAATAAACAGTAAAATATAATCTCCACTCTAATTTATGTATCATAACTAACATTTCATCATAAGTATTTGGCAAAGAATTCAACACTGCTTAAACCCATTGGAATTAGATGAAGAAGATAAAACTTCTCAAAATTAATATAGTTAGGTCATCTAAGCAATGCCATTTAGAGCATGTACTATGATGCTAATTACTAAATTTGATTCATTTAAACTTAGTACTTTAACCTTGAATGTAACAAAAGCATAACGAGGGGATTCTTACTCTTGATTTTTAAGATCTTTTTAATAAATGAGTTTAATCTATGCACATATATGCCATATTTTCTTCTCAAATCTCTATTTTTTTAATAGAACTTATTAACCTTCAAGAAATATCTTTGCTTTTTAAAGTTTGCATCTAAATTTAGTTTTTGGGTGTAGATTGAATAGTTGAGCCATTGAAAGACTAGGGCAACATTTGGTCATAGGTTTGAAACTTGATTGGCCCACTATATATGTTAAGGGAAACATGTACATCCTAGAGATTATAGGGGGTTCACCTTATGGTTAGAGCCACCTCTCAGACTAGCTTCAGGTTGTTGGGTTATCAATTCCTTTGGTTAATTTAAAAAAGAAAAACTTTGCATCTAAATTTATCTCTAAAATTTTGTAACTTCCTTTTTATTGAGATATATTTTGTAATTTTGTTTAATGAAGAATATGTAGAATATTTAATAGATATAGTATACTTTTTTAAAAGAAAGAAGTTGAGAAATAAAACGAGTTAAAAATATAATATTTCTATAATTCATAAAATTGCGTTATAATGTTTCTCGTAGAAAATTGTGTAAAGTTTTTTGTATCAACATTTTGAATCACACTTTGTGATCGACCATTAAGGAGAGAAGCAAATGATAGATCACAAAGAGTGATCTGGAACTTTGATACAAAAACCTCCACTCGGTTTTTTGCTAGAAGCATTATAATAGAATAAAATAAGTTTAAAAAAAGTTTTGATCCATTTTATATTTTATTAAATTGTAATAATATTTTTTTTGGTGGATAAATTTTAGATTTGTATTAAAGTGTTAGTCTTAATTCATGTTTCTTTTTGTTTATTTTTTTTTAAAAATGGATAGAACATTAAAATTTTGTATGATTTCCTTTGAACCAATGCCAAATAAACTTGAGGGGTCCACAAAGTTACTTGCCTCAAGAAAAATGTGGGATGGACATAATTAATTTTTATAGACAAATATTGAAGGTTCAAAAAGACTTGGAAGATTGACTTGGGAGATTTTTCTTGGGCACTAGATTTCCTTTAGTTGGTCTTATGAAAAAAAAGTTTTCAACAAGATACTTGCTTGCATATTCTTCTTTTTAAAGTGTTTTGGTCAAAATCAAAGGCCCTTTTTTGGTTTAGAATAATTGGAAGGCTTTTGAGGCAATTAAGCCCTTCCTCAAGTGTAGTGGAGACAAGTTTAGATATGCTCTTTCTTTCAATTATCATAATATTTGGTGGTATCCTATTATTAATAGTTCTATTTTGTCCTTATTGGAAATGCTTGACATCAAATCTCTTAGACACTTTTGTAGTTCCATTTTGCCTCTTACTTGGTGGAAGGACTAGTGATGGAATTTCAACATAGCTTTTAATAATAACATGCTTACTATGCTTCTCTATACAATTCGTAGCACATTCTCTTTCACACTTTGCAAGCTCAGTAGATGGTGGGGACTCAATTCACCCCTACACTCAAGGATTTGTTTTCATAAGTGCATTTGGGAGTCTAGAATGAAGCCTAAAACTACTCATTTTCTTTTGTGTCTGCTTGACCAAGAGCTTTTTATGGGTGAAATACTATCACATATTAGTATTGCACATCCATGATGTCATGTTTATAATAGGCTGGAGACATTTGGGCATCTTTTCTACACTTTCCCTAGGGCCTAGAATGCTTGGGAATGGATTCACAACCTTTTCTTGCCTTTTTTTGTTAGGGCCTATTTTTGGAGAACTAGAATGTTTGGGGATTCAATTGCTTGGCCATCTTATATTGCCAAAAGTTAGCTGTTTTAGAGCTTATATCATGTTGATTCAGCTTTGGAAATCTAGAAATTATATGTATCTTTAATGTTGAGGTTATTGAGTATTTTTTCTCTTAATGAGAAAGTTCATGTTCTCACCTTTGCGTACTTTCAAATCCTTGAAGGTAAAAGTAGAAAAAATTACATTGGAGTTCCAAAAACTCCAAGACCTTCTCAACCATTAAGGGAGTGTGCCCTACATAATGAGTAAATTTTTGCTAGATAACCTTCCCAAGGGAATGCCACTAGCTACTTCAAGGTAGTGAACCCAATCACATAGTTGAAGCTACTCTCCACCTCCTTAGCAGAGTCGTTGGACTCTTTCTTCACATGGAAGTCCATCGAGGTAGCCTTCCCCCTCATAAGGCAACATCAAGGTTAGTATTATTTTATCTTCACCTCATAGTTGGGTGTGTTAATTTTACTTGACATCTAAAATTCTCAAATGAGTGAGAGGCCCCTAAGCCCATCTTACATAAACAACAAACACATCATGTCAACTATTCAAATGATTGATTTCAACGCCAACGTCTTTACCGTCTGTGCTATTCACACACATGTACCTGTAACTGACTTTTGATCGAATTCATTTCGCCTATGATCAATTTTACAACATGTCGGTTGGATAAAGTTTACCCCTAAGCCTCCTATAGAGAACTCTTTGTGTGACTAATTCGTCCTTGAACGATCTACCTCTCCTCGTAATACAATTACGCCCACTGTAAATAGTCGGCACGTTGTGTGCCGACTGTTTTTTTATTTTTTCAACATGCAAACTTTTCGACAGATCTGATAGACCTAATCAATCGACCCTTTTGCACATGTCGATTGTTGTGATTTTTCGAAGAAATTGCGAAAACAGATGAGTCAATTACATTTTGACCAACGAGTCGTTTTAGAATGTGCTGGCTGGTTAAAGTTAAGGTTTACCATACAATTATGTGTGTTTAGCAGGATAGCTTGATGTCTTTGATTTTGTCGATTCATTAACTCCTGTTTAGAGTGTACTTTTTTTTGTAGCTTTTAGAAGTGTTTCAATAAAAGAAAGCATTTGAGAACATTGGGCCACATGTATAATTTATTGAAATCAATGCACGTACAATTTATAATATAATTGTCTGTCTGAAAACAAAAGCGGTACCTATACCGAACTGTAGCATTCAGGTAATGTTTTTTCCTTTGAATGATCTCTCGAACGAATATGAATACATTTTTACGGTACACTGTTGCAGGGCGTGAATTGTAACATAAAGCAATAGAATAAAAAGAATAACGTGTGGCTTAATTATCTAGCTGGATTCCAGAGTCATACAGAGCACCCGCTTCCCAATTTGCAGGTATGACATTGGCAGCGGTAATCCACTGTTCCTGCCCACTATTGCTGTCAGTGACCAGAAAACGAATAGAAAGAGGGCCTTTGGGAGGCGACTCCACTTCCCACAATGCTCCACGGCTCTGTGACCTCATTTTACATTCCAAATTTCTGGTCTGCAACAAAATAATCACAGGACAGTTATTGCAATTCACAACTATCAAAATTAAAATAGGGCTTGTTTAAAATTTGTATGAGTTTCTAATTATGGATTCCACATTGCTAACCTCACAGACAGCGACGAGCGATATGTCTTTTGAGCCTGCTTGGTAATAGAACAGAAAAGCCAGATAAGAGGGATTACTGCTGCTCTCATCAATTTTGAACATGAGATTTTTGCCTGTGTATACGCATGATACTCTGCATCCAAATTCATGTTCAATTCATATATTTTTTCAGTAATTATAACTTGGCACGTGTGAATTTTTAGTGCAGTGACCCAAACAAACAAATTTTGAAAAATCTATTTCAAAACTGAACAAAATCATGTGAACAAACTATTTTCCAAGTAACTAAACATGCTTGAATTTCAATCCTACAACGTTTAGGTCAAGGAGGACTCTAAAAATCATCTCATGTGAAGTTCATTTATATATGAGATATATAAAAACTTGAATTTTCACCTTCTGTAGAGAATAGTGACAGTTCCCTTTGCTACAAGCTGGTCACTGGAACTTTGGTCAAGACCCATCTGGGAGAAAGCATGGCGGCTCATGATGAAGTCAGTTCCATCACCCTCCCCCATGTCGGTCACCACCACTTTTACTCCTGCCTCACTGCACAGATCTTCATCGCCACACCTCACCTATATTTTGCAGGCCAAACACACTTTATTTAAATATCATCCATTTCAATGGTTAAACAGTCAATAGCAATTTTACACCTCATCCACAATAAAAAGTGGTAAATATTTGTCCTACTTTTATTGGCGAAAATTGACCTTTGACTATTGAAGTAGATGATGTTTAAGAATAACCGGCCAAACATAGTGTCATTTCCGTTTTCCCTTAGGACAATATTATCTCAAGGGAAACAAATTTGTTTTAAAACAAGCATTTCAAACAGCCAAAATTTTGAGAATCAAAC
Source organism: Cunninghamia lanceolata (assembly GCA_027924645.1). Taxonomy (NCBI): domain Eukaryota; kingdom Viridiplantae; phylum Streptophyta; class Pinopsida; order Cupressales; family Cupressaceae; genus Cunninghamia; species Cunninghamia lanceolata. The sequence goes on from BSBN01001866.1 coordinate 392,870, forward strand.
AAAAACTTTTACAAATGGTAGATATGTTACTGTATAGTCTTGTGAAGCCCTGCACACTTTACCATTGCAATATGCTTATAACATATTTAATAAGTGTAGGTTTGCTGTTACACCAAAACTTGAAAGTGTTAGTGAACTTTCCAAACCAGCACCTTCACCTAATTCCAGAGTGGAGGTTAGTCCACGAGATCAACTCGCAAGTGTTAGTGAACTTTCCAAACCAACATCTTCACCAAGACTAAGAGTGGCCATTAGTCCACAAGACCAATTCCTAAAGGTGTGGCAGTTAATCCAACAATAAACTTACATTTATACTAAAAAAATCTAACCCATTCTATCAAACTCACATATTTTTATTTGTATGATTAAATTGTTTACCTGGTAGCAGGCACCACAGCCCACGCCGTTTCGGTACAACTTAGATACAGCAGACACATCGCCACCATTTAGAGTGCTCCCAAAACTACCATATCCACACGACCCAGCTATTGCATAATCATTATAAAAAAAAAAAATTCAGTCAGTTTATTATCTCGTTTCAACATATTTGAGAAGAAAATCTTAGTCATAACATAGGATAACAACATATTCAAAACACCCATACAAAGTGAGTTTAATCTGTTAGAATTTGATATCTAAAACAGAATGATTCTAAATTTCTATCTATCAAGGCAAAGGCAAAGGTTTAATCTGTATACTGGGATTTCCAAGGTTGTCTGTCGCTGTGCCATAGTATGATGCCCTGGAAACTGTATAACAGTCCTTACACGCTCCAAATACTCTCTGCACTAGAACCAATAACATTATGCAGTATCTAATCCATGATGATGAAGCTGCCATGATTTCAGAATTCAAAATACTAGCACAAAGTAGCAAGCAAAAGCAAACGATAATAGTAAATTGTCTTTATGGATACACACAACTGGTTAATGGAGAAAGCTGTAGGATGTGTGTAGTAAATCGAACTTGATTGGCTATTTGTAGAGTCGAATCTAGGGATGGATTTAAAAAAGATAAACACGTGGAATTCCACTAAGATGGTATTTTCTTCTTTTATGAAATGCGTTTGGTGTAAAGCTCAATCATGGCGTCGCCCACTTCAATTGAGATACACATTATCTACAGTAACAGAGAAAATAACTAATTGGATTGGGACAATCACGTTTGTCGCACGGCACAATTAGAAACAAAACACACTTCTGAATGTAAACAAGGAGGCATGTAAATTTTCTCGCCAGCCAAAGTTGACAGAAAGCTGAATGTGCCGTGAGAGAATAGAATTTGAAATTTACTCGGTGTTTGTTTACATCTGTATAATATTTTTTTTTTCCTGGGTCAATGAACTTAACCCAAAGAAATTGTTAATTCCAGAGACTTATCATGTGAAATTGCAGAAGTAATCCTAAAGAAACCTGTTTTAAAAGCTTTTCCATTCACATGGCTTTGGTTTCTTAAAGCATCGGAAAACCTAGTTTTCAAGCTTATTCTTTTCATATGGTTGTCATTTGAGGGATCTTCACTTCCACGCCTTCAATTATGGATATGTTCGCTATCTCTTAGTCAGCCATAATAATTGCCAATCTCTTTTTCGAAGGAGACAGAACAGACCGTAATATCATTCATTCTTTCTTATATTCCTTATTTGCTCACAAGCATTTGACTAATAATAAAGAAACTGTTTTCCAAATAATTTTTAAATTAATCTATCATTAAAAAGTACAAAGCTGGTTTCATAATAAAAGTGCTGGTAGGTAGGGAGTGGTGGTCCCCCACATCGAGCTAAAATCATGATCACATAAATACACAATAGAAAAAATTATACCCTTATTGCTATATTGAGGGAGGAGGACAATCATTCTCAAGTTAGAGAGATCTATACAAAAGACTCTTTTAGGGAGGATTGATATCCTCCACTCATGTTGAATAGGGGGTCAACAAGACTAAACTAAATAAATAGTAGATGAATGGGTTGAGAAGAACCTACCTTCTCAAGTATCAAAGAGGCCCATCAAAATGGTAAAGCAACGGTAAAGGCTTTTTTCAAGGGGTTGGTGGAGTCCGTCCTCTTTGTTGAAAAAGAGGAGGGGAAAATTATGTCAAATGCTTATATTGACATTAAGGCCTTGAAGATAGACAACTAGTAAAGGAGTCTTAAGCAATATGTGGCTCACAATGAGTGCAAGGTGTACCTTCACAATGATTAAGCAAAATCTAGATGTGTAGAAACTCCACCATCACCTTCTTTGCCTTGCCTAGATATAAAAAATAGTCGAAGCATGAGAACATACACTTTCCCATTAGTAGATAAATTTGTACAATAAGCTCATTATGAAAAATTGTAGAATTTTTGTAGGTTTATAAAGCTAAAATAAATGGAATCTTTAAAGAAGTATCATAAAAATTTAATATATCTAGACTAGTGAGCAAAATTTCTAATAATAGTAACCTAGCATGTAATGTGCTCAAGCTGAAAGGGAGAAGAGACTATGAATCCACTCCCATGTACACTTTGGACATAAGGACAAGTCTAAAACAAATGGTTGAAAGAATGTCTCTAGTCTAGCACATGCTAAACAATTAAGATGAGAAAGTACCAAGTAATGAAGTCCTCCATCAACTAGAAAGTTTGATAACCAAACACAAAAGGAGGTGAACGAGCTTGGATTGATTTTGCCCCCCTAAATGTGATTGAGGCAGTACGGCCAAAATATATGCAACAAGTTTAGGCTCCATCAACTATTTAAATTTTGAAAGGTTGAGAAGAAAGGACTTAAAGTTTATTGTAAAGAAGCTTGTGAGATTAATTCTTCAAAGGGGTACCAAAGTTTCAATGCTAATCATTGCATAAAGCAAGAGATTATTACAATTAAGGTTTATGAAGCATGACATTTGGCATAGGCTCTTGAGTCCTCATAATGGAAGACAATTCTAAGTGAACAAACTTAAATTTTATTTGCAACTATGACCAATGAATCTAGTCTTCATAAGGGTCAAGGTCTTACATGCAACCTTGATGCCTTTCTAAAAAGGTGAATTGATTTGATCCCTAGAATCTCTATCAGTGGAATAGTGCTATTACCAACAATATGAGGCCACGAAAGTGAAATGCCCAAAAATCTGAATTAGGAAAAACACACAGAATGCAAACAAAAAAATTGTTTTTGAATCATAAGAGCACTATTCAAGGCAATGCAATAAGCATGCACACATGTTGTCACCATGTGCAACGTTATATGAAACCATACATGGATGAAGGTATGTGTTGGCCAAGCCCCAAAGAATGGAATAAGGATAAAAAATAAAAGGGTGGTTGGGTGGCACACATCGCCATTTAGCACACCTTATGCAATGATGAAAGCTTCCTAAGTTGTGAATGGCATCAATGCCTATGATGCCTAAGGGGGGTGGTATCTTTATGATGACCACTCCTCTAAGGTGCTTTATGTGGAAGTGATAAGGGTACATCTCACTAAGGGCATAATCCCAAGGAAAAAATATGCATGTCCAAATACAAATTTAATTAAACAAGGAGTAATTAAATTGTTAAGTCTATATTATCAATTCATATTCAATAAGAGACAAGGGAGGCTCGAGCAATATATAAAAAAAGGATACAAATACACAATTTATGTTTAGTTCACACTTAGACTCAACAAGGAGGAGAGAATAAATGTTCATTCAAACATCATCATGTAGATAAGGATCTAGAAATTTTAATTACCCTTTCATGTTGCTTCCATTTTATAATTTTAACAATAATGTGAATGGTTACATAAGATGTTGGTGACCACTAAACTATGTTCAAGTTTTAGCATACTATTCTATAATATGCTAACAATGAAACAATATTCCTTACAATTCCAACTACTTAATTTGCCTTATAATTCTAATTCAAATATAATGTCATTTTCAAAATTAAGTCATTAAATCTATGTTACTAACATGCTAACACTTATTTATAACATCATGAGATATATTACAATTACAAGATCTAATATGATAATAATATATTAAACATATTAGCTCTCCACACCATTTATAATTATCAATAATATTATTGCTCATATTATAATTGAATCATCACCCATATTACATTTAGTTGTAATAAAAAATTTCAATTTTATAATATTTTATACTTGAATCATTGTATAATATATTCCATTCATTAAAAAAATATATCATGTTCATAATATATAGAATAATGGATAGTATAATTATAAATCCTAATTAAATTTATAATTTCAACTCAAACATATATAAAATGATATTGCATTTTAATGATCACTTATAAAAGGGGCGGGGGCCCTGGCTCGATTGGCTAAGTAATTTCGTTGCGGTAAAGATGGTCACGAGGTCCAATCTCCCCTGTCCCCGTGGTACTGGAGGGCGTGTCGTGCCAGCGTCACCGGTAACGTGAAAAAAGTTTACCAGGCACCAAAAAAAAATGATCACTTATAAAACAAATGGTGAAACCTTAAATTCTTTTTTTTCCTTTATAATATATTTTATTTAACAATATATATGGACAAAAGAAACCCTAAATATAAATATTTTAGCTTCAATGTGTAGGGAATGACAATGTTGATGACAAGGAAGGGAGGCAAAATCACAACAAATGTGTTTACAGGTCATAAGGGTAAAAAGAGGTGGATTGATGAGAGGTGGTAGATGGGTTTTTAGAGAAAGGTTGAGCCCTTTCAGGGAGGGCCATAGCCTTGTGTGGATTTTGGCCCCCATAGGAGTCAAGCCCCTCTAAGGAAAGGGTCACAATGCTCCCTGTGCAAAAGCCACGCCCTTCATAGTGGGGTTTCTCCCTGCCCCTTCCCTTTGGATGTATATTTGTATATATTTTTTAATTATGTTATCCTATTTCAATTTACTTGATCAAGGTTATAGATCACTTAGGCACCAATTTTTATTTATTCTTAAATTATACTTTCTTTCTTTTAAAACATATTTGAATAACATTAATAGGGTCATGAACATTCAATCTTTCAAGATAATTTATAAGTATACATACACACATATGATTAATAAGAAGAGATAGGAGCCTTACCTATTATATTAAAATATAGGAAAAATATACATTGAGTTCATGGCTTGATAGTCAGAGGTTCACTAGTGGATATGTATTTTCTCCATTTGGTAGTGTTGTCAATTGGATGAGTAAGAGGAAATCCACGATTGCATTGTCCACTACAAAAGTAGAGTATATGGCTACTATACATGCCTATAAATAGGTAGTATGTTTATAGAGACTATTTTAAAGAGTTGGTTTTTATTATAGAGTGGTTAAGATTAGATGTGATAATTAGAGTGCTATTTGTTTAGCCAAGAATCTCATGTATCATTTTCATACCAAGCACATTGATGTGTGGTATCACTTTGTTTGTGAGGTAGTGGAGAGTGGTAACGTCATGATTCAAAAGGTTGACACACAAGATAATATTGCATTTATTCACTTATGAAACTAGTGAACACATATAAGTTCTCTTAGTGCAAGGAGGTCATGTGCCTTGCATTTTGTACTTGATTTGTTTTACAGTTTTTCTTGTGTCATTGCAATACATAATATCAAGTGGGATAATTCTAGGATTGGGTGGTATTAACCTCACAATCCTATGTATTTTCTGTGTCTCCAACATCTTGGGAATGGGTACTTAGATGCCTTAAGATGGTTGAAATTTATTATATAATTATTATTTTTGTGAGGCTTGGAATATTGGTTATAATGGCATTGAATAAGGGAAGTGACAATTGGAAAGTCAACAATGGTAGAACTTACAAATTGATTCTAACTAGTTTCCTCTCTCGTAGGCACTTGGGAGAGTGAAGTATCTTTTGTTATGGCAGATGGGGTCCACATGTTGTAGTGGCATGAAAATGGAGTACTAATTTTGGGGATGTATGCCATGAGTGTTAGTGGTTAAAGATGATGCAATTATTGATTGTTAATCTTATGTTTGTTGATGGATTTTATATGGGGGCATTGGATATTTGTTGATACCATGGTTTTATGATATTTGGTTTCAAGGAATTCACTTATGATTTTCCTACTCTAGTCTTCTATAAATTGATACCTTGGATAGTTGTTTTATGGGTTTTTTGTAGGTGAGTACTATTATGTTTCTAGAACTATATAAGAAGAAGATTGAAGTGGATCGTATTATTGGAACACATTGTTATTGTTATTGGTTAATACAAGTTTGAAGAGTCTCTTTGGTGATGGAGATTTTTCCTGAAAGGGTTTATCCATTAAGTTTTGGTGTTATGTCTTTTTTGTAGTTTATTAATTTTAATGTGATACTACATTCATAATATTGGCTACATACATGATTCTTTAATCAGATAATCAAGATTTGAACACAATGTTTTTTTTTTCACTATATTTATTTATCATGTCTTTCAACACTTTATTTTAGAAAAAAATCTCCCCCATCTCCCATAGAAAACAAAACTAAAACAAATTACACGTTATCACTCTAACGTGATATTATGTCACCATGTTCCATCATGAAATATTACATAGCACATTTTGTATGTCATTCTTACATGATGACATATTTTATGACATCTTTGTTTTATGAGGTTATGAGTTAACTCCTAGTTAGAAGGGTAAAATTTAACCTAGTCAACTAAGATAGAGGTAGCCTTGATTAGATGAAGGTGACACCTAATTACTACTAATCAAGGATTAATGAGGTATCAATCCAACTTGATGACCTAAAATCAATGTTGACACATGTCATTATTAGCTTAACTCAAAAAATGCAACCCACCTAAGTATGTTTATCCTAGGTGCATAATATGCAATAAAGTAAACAAAAAAATGCAAGAAATAAAATAATGTGCCAATAGCCCCCATAAGAATAACTTAGTTGGGTATGGATGGATCTTGACAAATGTGTAGCCATGTTAGGTACCCATGAACAAAAAATTCCCCAAAAAGAAGAGAAAGGAGAAAACCTTCTCATATAAGAAGGAAAAACTCCCCCAAAATATAGAGAAGAGATGAGAAGGACTATATAGCCCCCTAAAAATATGGAATAGCCTCTTGAAATCCATATAAGATAAGGTCTATAAATGCTTCAACATAGAAGGGATAGAATGTTGACATAGATAGCCACAGAGCAAGTGTTGTAGTAGGTCCTTCTACATTGAACAATGCATCATCCTTTCAAAAGAAAGAAACCTTGACTTATAAATATACTGAATTCCCACTCAAGTGATGGAGTGAAGGAAGGAATTAGGATGATTGTCTTTAAAAACTACTTAAACTTCACCATCCAATGTTGAGTTGTGACTAAACCTTATCAATGAAATTAGGTACCATGGAGGATTCAGGGACATGAACCATGTAAGAATGAATTTCAACATAGATATGAGATAAAAACCAATAAGAATTAGGTACTCCTATAGAAGGTGTGAACATGAATGGCGACAAAGGTGAATCATAGGACTTAGGAATTGTAGGGTGTGTCAACATGTAAGTATTTAGAGGTGAAGTAAGAATATGAGGGTTATAATCATTACATCTAGAGAAAAAGATATAGCTCCATGAGAGTTGTCATTAAAGAGGAGATAAATTTACTCAATGATGTCATCGCAATCTTAAATATGAGATTATACAAATAGATGATAAATTTCTAATAAGTATATATCCCAAAGAGATAAATCAAAAAGATAGATATGAACCTATTGAAAAGAATTTGAACAAGCATTTAGATAACTCAAGGTCTTTGTCAAAAAAAAGGTGTTATAAGAGGAGAAGAGTCCTCAACCTTAGAATGGTGACTTAGTGATATAGGAGGCGAAGCCTTTGAATCTACATAGGAGTTAGTGAATCTCAAGAATCATCACATATCTCTCTAGGAGGAGGATAAGAATCAAGAACATCAATAGTTGAAAGACTATCCAAGATGGTATCCTCTAGGATTGGAGGATCGTTTGGATATGCAAGTGTAATGTTGGAAATTTCATACGCTTATAATTTCATGTAATGTTTTGGACTCGCTTTGGTGTTTGTAACCCTTACTGTGTTTTTAGGTTCATCTAACCTTGCCTTAACCTTCTCCCACCCATGGTGCCAACTTGTGTTTTGTGTTTTCATGTGGTTTTCCATTTTTTTGTGTTAACCAGCATTACTATTGCATTTATGTCTTGTTGTTCTGATGTTCTAAGAGTTATCTATGAAGGTAGCCACCCAAGATCTAGGAGCTACAATGAAAGCACAATAGAGAACCAAAATGAGAGAATAATTCTATATTATCAAAGAATACAAAATATGTACATGATATGCCTTTGTTATAAAGACAAGGTTGAGAGGTAAGACTAACTAGGATGATGACAAGTGTCTTAATCCTATGACATGAGAAAAATATAGGATAAGATGACAACTAGAAACTTCTAGAAAGATTCATAGATCCCTAAGTTAACTTAGCATGTGAACATGTGTGAATAGGTCCTAACTAATGACTAGTTAGATAATGTGCCTTGTTCACACTACAAAGGAGAAACTGGATAGCTAATACCCTTGTTCACACCAATGCCTCCCTTAAGTGAAACTTATAGAGAATGGGAAACATGCAAATGATGCAATGATGGATGATGGATGGGTCCCAACTACAAGGTCGTGTTAGGTACCCATGTACAAAACAATCTTTCACAAACAAAGTAAAGGAGAAAAACCTGCAGGAAAAGACCCCTCTCCAAAAGAGAGAAAAACAAGAAAGCTAAAGAAGGAAGGAGGACTCAAAATGACCCCCAAGGACTACTTATGTCACCAATATACAATCAAATACCCCCCACAGGAGAGAAAGAATTATATGATAGATCCTCCCCACAAAGAAGTATCTCCTATTCCAAATAACACTCAAAGACAGAATACAATCCACTACCTGCAAACAACATTTCTCCCCTTGGGAAGAAACCAATCCAATGGTGGATGTAGAAGCAACTCTGACAATTTGGATGAAAAGGGAATCTAAATCAAAATGTATGTCTTTGAATACAACTATGGTGTCCTCATGTTGAAAAATGATGTCTTCTCTAAATCAGAAATGCAATGCCCAATAAAAGAAGTATAGCTAGGAGAGGAAGGATATGGAACTACATTTGAAAACACTAAATATGTGATGACATAATTTTCATCAAAGAGGAGAGATAACCCCTCAAATGTGTTCTCCAAATTTGAAACATGAGACTCCACAAATCAGGAAGAATGATAATTAGGAATCCCAATGAGGTGGATCAAAAAGGTTGAAATAATCCTACAGCAAAGAATCACTTGAATCTCTCAAGGAAGAAACTCTAAACATTGAAGTAGCATCAGGTGATGGAGTAGTGATCTCAATAGGAGGAGTAGGAGAAGCAAGAGAAGTCTCTATGTCATCTAAACAATCAAGACTTGTGCGATATTCAAGCTCCTCTTTTGTATCATCATAAAAGGGTATATTATCTACATCATCAATGGGTATGAGGTAATACATTTGCAAGATCATCTAGAAATGGAGAGATATGAGGGTCTCCATAGATCTCCCAAATCTTGGTCCAAAGTGTGCATGGGTATTCAATGTTTGACATAGCCCACATAGTGTCATAATCAACATGTAAACAAATCAATCCTACAAGATGATCAGTCCTATTTCCCCATGCAATTTCTTATCAAGTGTATTTGGTCCAGGTATGAGTCCATAAAGATAAAGCAAAAGATTGAGCCACTTGCAATGTGTTAGGATTCCTTTTTCCTAAGACTCACAATTATCTTTTTTTAGTTTTACTTTATAAGGATGAATAGAAAAACCCATGATATCTCCTCAAGTGATTAAAGATTAAAAACTCACAAAATTACCCCAAAATTTCACTCAATCATGAGAACCCCCTAGAAAAATATGATCATGGCACTTTATACTTAGTGCAATTACAATTGCCACTAGCCAAAAGAGCAAAGTGGTCTTTGATTTTAGTAAAATGCAAATGCCAAAATTAGGCTATAACTAAAAATGCAATTTTCATGTAAAATTAGATCAAACTAATTATAGATCTGAGAAGTGCACAAAAAATTATGCACTTTCAAAAAGATTCACCAAAAAATGTTACCATATGAGCCTAAACGGAGCCCTGGAAGTTCCCAAAATGAGAACTACTCAGCAACAGCAATGAAAAACTAAAATTTCTAGAAAAACTAGGCACGAAAACCAAAATTCATCTACATCACTATGAAACCTATGAAATTTTGGCCCAAATAAAAATAGCTCAAAAAAAGAAGCCAAAATGACCAAGATATAAGCCTCCAAAGTTCAACTACCAAATAAAAAATGCAAATGAGAGGGGGTTGGATTAAGGGCAAAGGATTGATGATGTCATGCTAACATCAATAGGGGTGAATGGAATATTCTGGTCACTGAAATATGCCTTCCTGATTGCAAAATTACCACTAGTTTCTCCCAAAATCACCTGGAAATCCTAAGACCATCCTTCTTGAAGTCAAAAAAATGCCTTTACCTTATAGAAGACTATTTTTTGGTCATGAAAACTGCTTAAGGGTGGCTGAGGCTAGCATATTAAGTGTATAATGCTTTTAATGGAAGGTGTGAGTGTCAAATCTAGTTGTCGATGCAGAATATTCCTTAGTGATATAGTTGGGATTTCATCGAGAGTTGTTTGTTGGCTAGAAGGTGGGCAGATCTCAAAATATTCCAGAGATTCTATCAAGCTTCCTTTCAAATCACCACATGTGATCTCTGTCTGCTGGTCGGTGGTTTGAAATTTGTTGCCGACAATTTTGGTGATTGCCCTTGGTAATGGGAGGAGGCAAGTTGGGGGCTCATGTGCCACATGGCACCCTCAAACTAGCCCCCTATTGATGTTTTGCTAATAGGGTACCCTGTACCCTACTAATGCCAGCAAAATAAATAACCTCTGTACAAATGATTTATTCATCAGAAAACTTAAAAAACCAACACCATGTAAAAGAGCTGGTTATGAAGGTAGCCACCCAAGATATAGGAGCTTCAATGAAAGCACAAGAGAGATCTAAAATGAGAGAATAATTCTATTCTATCAAAGAATGCAAATGTTTAGGGGTGGAAAAGGGGGGAAATGTTTTGGTTTAGGTTTCAAAGGCAAATCCTCCCTTCTCACCAAACATTCAAGGGCATATCAACCATGTTGAATCTCCATTAAGCGAGAACAATCATCTATCAGGTTGGGCTGCCACTTGGAATGATGTGGAAGTTCAGATGTAACAAACAATATCTCAATTTAATGCTCAATTACTCTCAAAACCCTAAATAAGCAAAACAGTAAGCAAATTAATGAATTACGGTAAATCCTTTCAGACTAAGGTGAAGGATAGAGATTGTTAACTCACTATTTTTTGAAGCTCAGAATGTAGAACAACCAGGGACACTAGCACTAGTGCCTCTGTCTAAGGTACAGTTTTCATCACAGAATCTGAATTTCCTTCCGACATTGATCTACCTGTATCTTCTGTTTCTGTTCTAGAAAAGATGGAGGACACTAGTACTAGTGCCCAAGTCCCGAAATGTTCACCTTTGTCCTTTTTCTTTCAGATCCCAAATCCTTGTTGTCTGCAACCTCTTTTTTGCAACTCCACTCCATGAAACTTGGTACCTGTAACCCACAATCACAAATGAGTGTGGGAGGGGGTTGTGGTGTTTAGAGGCTTGCCTCGGTCAATCCCCAAAGAGACATTCAAGTCTTCCAAACATCATTGTCAGATGAGAGTGCGTAGCCTTGCGGGATAGAGGCAAAAATCCAAATGATAAATGATTAAAAACACAATGGATATCACCTTGAAGTGTAGATCTCATGGAAGGAAGAAGCTCTTTCATGCCATGAGGAGATGGAGTCAAATATGCAAATGCAAACACAATAACAACAAAATACTACTTTGCAAATATGAATACCTTGAATGCTTTCTAATCACAAGTATGCCTAAAGTTTAGAATCATATTCTAGTTTACAAATGAAAACCTAAACATGCTTATATATGCAACTACAAAGATTCTCGCTAAGAATTTCATAATTCAAACTTGAGATGTCGGCATAGGACCTAAATAATGGTCATAAAACCGACATTTAAATTTAGGGCAAACCCAAAATAGGGCAGGACTAGGGTGCTAGCACCCAAGTCCACCCTCCCATTTTTGTTTAGGGGATATCAAAATAGCACCCCCTAGGGTCCTATTTGCCATAAGACTTCAGTGTTTTCTCATTGGGAGTCAAAATTATCATGCAAGATGCTTATAATGCATTCTAAGGACCCGGGAGCTAAACCTTAAGAAGGAAAAGCCCCCAAGGGGACATTTTCCAACATAACAACAAATTACATATGTACATGATATGCCTTTCTTATAAAGACAAGGTTGAGAGGTAAGACTAACTAGGATGATGAAAAGTGTCTTAATCCTATGATATGAGACAACTATAGGATAAGATCACATGACAAATAGAAACTTCTAGAAATATGATTCCTATAGCCCTACATCAACTTAACATGTGAACATGTGTGAATAGGTCCTAACTAATGACTAGTTAGATAATGTGTCTTATTCACACTACAAAGGGGAAATTAGATAGGTAATACCCTTATTCACACCAACAAACATGTCAAACATTTAGATGACCTATTGTACTTGGAAACCAACATGATATGTAGATATCCACGTGCCACACTAGCATTTTAGTCATACATCAATTATTTTCCTCAAAATCTTTCCACAACTCCTTTGAGGACTAGGCTTGGTAATCAACTTAGTCTGAATCCCGATGGCTAGTTTGAATCTCTTTCCTCTTCATCTTTCCTCTAAGCTTCATTTTTGAATCCATTGCTTACATTCTTAAATCTACCAAGTTCTCTTGAAAGATTTATATGTTTGAAGCTCTCATGGGATTGTGACCAACATTCTTCTACCAACAATATGAAGGTTTTTGAGCACCCTATTGTCATGTGTAATTTCCTTGGCTTATTTGCACTCTTGGGGACATCTAGCTTAGCATTCTTGTAGGTTTTTAATTCTATTCATGGTGTGAGGTGATAATGTTCAAACCTTACTCATTTATTTCTTTTTTTGATAACATTTGTGAATCTACTTGTGTTTTGTTGGCACTTGTTGGGTTTCTCACTTCCTATTGACATCTGTACACACTAGTTTATTGCTTCATATAGACCAAGAAGTAATATTAATAGCACTTTTTTTAATGAATACTTCCTATTTAACTTATATTAAAAAAGAAATAAATAATAAATATTAAAAAAAAGGCAGGGTGGTAAAAAGGCACACCCACAAAGTCAAAGCCTTAACAAGCAATCAAAACATAATGTTTCAAATTCTTAACATGCGAACAAAAGCTAATATAATAAAAAAGGGCCAAGCCCAGAGAAAACTAAGTAATAAGAGGAACAATAGTAGAGGGAGGAGGATACTAATCATCAGGTTTCCCCCAAACATCTCTAGGGGTTGATCATCAATGGTCTATCAACTGTTGAGAGCATCAGTACCATCTTCATTCTCTTCGAGAGGAGGCTAAGCACAAGCCAGAGAAATGGCGAGTTGCAAGTGAGGGAATTTTCCTTTATCAGGCCAACCAACATCCCACCAAGGAAATTATGGTTTGGAAGGTTGAGACCATCCTCCACGAGAAGCAAAATCCCTGGAGGGCTAAGGGCCATAGGAATAGAAGCCACGATCACCACGGTTTCCATGGCCACACCAGGAGGACTAACTATGACCACATCAATGTCCTTGAGAGGAGGTAAAGTCAGGCAGAATCTATGCAATAGTGCAAGGGGCATTTCCCCAATGGTCCAACAACTCCTAGACATGGGCAACTTTAAGTGCAACTTTGCTAGCTTGCACCTGAATCTACATCAAAACATTAGAGAAAATAAATCTTTAGTGTATAGAGAAAAATTCTTATCAGTAGAATAATGAGTGAAAGTAGCAGCATTTCTATCCTTTCAAATGCTAAAAATAATTTCCACCCTACATGCCAAATCTGAGTGTATCTGTGAGGGAGATAGGGCCAATCATTCTGTAAGACCATATGCCAAGAGAAAGGAGTAGGTCTGAAAGGTTTGAAAAATCACAAATCCAATTCTAGGCTTCCTCAGCCCATGAGACAAACCAAAAAAGGTGCTTGAGAGACTCTAGCTACCCACAAAATGGACAATGAGGAATGGTTATGCCCATATGAGCTAGACGAACTCCCAAAGGGAGGCCTTGGTATAGTAGACACCAAGCAAAATGATCCAATTTAGGCTCCACCATAGTAGACCAAACGCATCAAAACCATCTATGCCAAGTCCCACAAGAGGACTAAAGTTGCCAATGGTGATTCAACTACTCCACCATATGCAAGTGGGGAGACAACCAGGAATAACCTTTGGAAGGTTTGTAATTCTGAAAAAGAGTGTCTAGATACCATTTCCAATCCTTCCACCATAGTTTGAGAGATCTAACTCCTAACTTATGAATCATTTGAGGAGAAATGGCATCAAGAAATGACCGTTAGGTCTCTTGATATGTGTTTAGAATCATGTATGTCTACCTAAATTCAGGCCAAGATAGGAAATTTTTGGTGGCCTTATGCAAGAATTCAGGCAAAACACAAATCCCATGTTTGAAAAATTTTAAGGCATGAACCCAAGGCATCTTAGCAAGTGGCCTATCTTGAATTATGAGAATAGAAGACCATCAAATGGATTAATAATTAATAGATAATCCATTACGAAAATCATCTCTGACCCATCGAAGCTAAGGCTTGAGGGCTTCCCAAGCCTTCCAAATGTTCTTGACAATAAATGTGCATTGAATGGAGACATAATCTCTCATAGTGAGGAGAGTTCCTATATCCAAGACTTTCCAAGCCAGACAACCTATAGGAGTACCTATGCAAATGTAGTGTTGGACAAGAATTTTCTAGGCTTCATTGCCTTGAAGGGCTCGAGTAATCCATTTAGCACACAAGGCAATGCCTTGATGGTGAATGGAAATCAAGCCAAGGTCACCAGACTCATGAGGAAGGCAACAAAATTTCCATGCTACTCGGTGAAAACCTTTAGATCCATCACTGGAGGCCCACAAAAAATCTTAAAGGAGTTTTTTAATTTTCAAATAGGATGCCTTAGAAGGAACTGAACATGAAGAATAGAAAACATGCATGGGAGCCAAAATTTTGGAAAAAACTTGAAATTTACCTGCCAAAGACAAAGGTTTGATAATCCAATAGTGTAATTTCTTTTCAATGCATTTAATAACCACTTGCCATAGCTCTGAGGGAGAGGCTTGGAAGGCAAAGGGAATGCCCAAAAAATTAAAAATTTCTCCATGGTCAATCCATTTCCATCCATAAGAATCCAACCAAATTGGCTTAAGAAGGAAAGATTGTTTGTAACACAAAGTTTTCTGCCATTGAATGTTGGAGCTGGAGGCCTAGCAAAAGATGTCCAGGCATTGAAGGGCTTGTTTGACATTCTCCTCTTCCTCAATAAGAGTGAGAAAATAATCATTAGCGAAATGACCACTCAACAACTGTTGTGAAGAGTTGGGAAGGGAAATCCCCTTGACATAGGATTGAGAAGTAGCTTGAGCTAACAAGTAGCCAAAGCTTTCAGCAGCCAAAACATAAAGAGCAGGAGCAAGATGGTAACTTTTCTTATGAATCTAAAAAGGAAAAAAGAGTTAGATTGTCGGTTGGAGATGGTGATACAAGTAGAGGCATCTGCAAACAACATTTGGACCATGTGAATGAATCAGGGGCCAAAGCCAAGGGCTTGGAACATGGCAAGAATGAAAGGCCACTCAATGCGATCATAAGCTTTTGCAAAATCAATCTTGATAAACATAGCACGTTGCTAAAAATGGCAAGCCTGCTCCATTCCTTCCCAAACAACAATGATGTTATCCAAGATAAACCTAGATTTAATAAAGCTCATTTGTTTAGGTTGAATAATGAGAGGCAACATCAAATGAAGTTTGAGAGCCAACACTTTAGCCATGATCTTGTAGGAGACATTCAACAACATGATGGGCTACCAATTATTGATATCCTTTGGGTTGCTAGCTTTAGGTATGAATTTAATATTTCCTTTGTTAATAAGAGATCCCAATGAACCAGTTTGCATTGCTTCAAGATAAACATTGTGCAAGTCATTGCCTACAATATCCCAAAATTTTTTAAAAAAATCACAAGGAAATATATCTAAACTAAGGGCTTTATCATTGGCCATGGAAAAGACCGCTTCCTTAAGATCACCTTGAATGAGAAGCTGGTCACAAAGGACTTGCTAGGCATTTGAAAGCTAACATGGCATGGCCGCAAGACATTGCTGCAAGGAAAACTACTTGGCAGGAGTGACATCTTGAGCTGCAAACACCTGTTCATAGTGCTGAACAAAGGCTTGAAGGATAGCAGAAAGCTCTTGAAGAATATGTTTTCCTTCATAGATCTGCTTAATAGATTGGGAGGTGTGATGAGCTTTGAGAGCTTGGAATAACTCCTTAGAAACTTTATCTCCAATCGTAAGCTAGTGGAGACAATCCTTGAGTTGCACTCCACGAGTTAAGTGAGCATCATCAATTTGATTTTGTTGTCTCAGCTGAGCCAATTGAAGTTGAGTGACAGAGTTAAACAGTTGAGCCTCCAAAGCGGCGATGGTGAGGCAGAGCTTATGAGTGGTGACCTTGTATGAGTGATGGTGGAAATAGGCAAGTTTCCTCCCATAAATGTGGAGAAATCATGAAGTACGAGTGATTGCATCATTCCACCAAGATATCCATCCCACACCATGTAAAGGACGTGGTGCAAAATTCCAAACATATTGAATGCGTACCGACATGGCTTTGTGATTGAGAAGAGACATGTTTAGAAAAACTAAATTTTCTACGGTTTGGATATGAAAAGTTGTCACTTTATACATAAATGTATCGAAGAATGATCTAACAAGATATCATCCGCTAACGGTTCCACTAGCAAGGAAAAATAGTCGGCAAAAGTAAAGAAGGATTGGGCAAATATCATAGCTCTATCAAGCCCCTTTAAGACTCTGTCAGGTCTAGCCCACAAATTGCTCCGAGTCTACCATTGCAAATTAATAAGGTGGAAACCAATGTTGGGACCAAAAAGACTCAATTTATTAGGCATGAAGTACCATGCCTCTCTTTCACTGGTTGTCCAACGTATAGGCAAGGTGCCAAATTTTTCATAGGCCATTTCAATCATATTAAAATCCCCACACAAAACCCAAGTGGTGACCAACATTGAATTTGTAATGCATTACCAAAGGGAAGATCTCTCTACAACATCATTGGGAGCATAAACATTAATAATCCCAAAGGATTGATTATCAACATTGAAAAGAGTCCACAAAACATGGTTAATGGGGTCACATCCATGATCGACCAAGAGCTAATGCAATGTGGGTGAGAGAAATGTGATGACTCCACCATGACCAGCTTCATGGTCGCTGCAAAAAACATGGCTAGTGTTGGGTCTCAAAAATGCAGGTTGTAAGCCCTAAGAGGATGCCAAGCTCTATGATCAGATTTGGAATGTTTTTGAACCAACTAACAGAGTTAACCTAAATGGTTGATGACTCCTTGCACTTTAGGCTCTGCTAAATGTAGGCGGGTGAACCTTGAAAGCTAAAGTAGATAAAAGGAATGTATGACTCAAATGAATTTAGGAATCTACCCACAATAGCATAAAGTGTGGAATAGATGAAAACTTGCGAACTACTCCTACTCCTAATACTAAGATATGAGATGTAATTGTTTGAATAAGATTTTATAGAATCCTAGAGTGGAATTGGTATGACCAGTGCCTATTTCTATTGGGCTAATGGAGTCAAGGTGTATATGATATATGATTTACTTACTGGTTACAATTCTAATTGTTTGGCACTTGTGTTTGTTTATAGCTTGTATAAACGTGCAAGAATGTGACTGACAGACTACTTATTGACCCACTCGATCCTACCAGGTTACTATGACTTATTGAAAGGATTTTAATCCTTTCTTGAAGGAACCAATCAACAAAATCACACAATGACAGCAAATGTGTATTGAAAAATGGAGTAGATGCTCAATTTGAATAACAAGACAATATCAAGTTGGAGACAGTATGGCAATCTTGTCAATTATAGGGCTCTTCTTACTGATCTAAATGTTACTTCCAAGTTACTGTAATCAATCAAAAGGATTTTAATTCTTTAATGGAAACCAATTAATTCAATTACATGAAAACAACAAGTGTGTCTCGATGAAACTGAAATATCAACTTGGAAACTCAAGTTCAAATAACAGAGAAATAACAATGTGGAGACAACCAAATAATTGTTCAGTTGAACAAACAATAGACACCAATATTAAATCACCAATTTATGCATTCTTCGCCATTATACAATTTTAAAAGATTTTACAATATATAGTATAATGTTTTATTTCGGCAACTGGTCAATCCATCCAGTTATCTAACTCCTATTTCTGATCATGATGCTTTCTAATCTACTGATGATCAGACTTTTCCCTTGTTTTCCCTGATATATATGTGTGGGAAACAAACTTCGGGCTGAAACAATATGACTATTCATGGCTCACACCTTTTCACATAAATGGATGAAGAAATAGACGAATTTGATTAAGAGCTGGATCCATTAATCTTCATCTGACAAGGTATTACAGTTTCTATCAAATAAGTTGCACCTGTTCTCATTGTTGAAAGCAATACATCAATTTTTACAACGACAAAATCTCATTTTTGTTTTATACGACCCTCTTCATATTGCTCTGGCAACAAACAAATCCATCTCAGAGTTGTAACAAACATATATGTATTACAAATTCCTGTGTATCAACTTTTGTATATGCATTTGGGACACACATACAAGTGCGGACTCCATCAGGTCTATAAAATAAATTGGATTTCAGATCCGTCCTTGTATATTTTCTTGCATCCTCCTTTTGTATATCACATACATATCTTTTATATATCAGATACATTTTCTTCTATATACAAGAGCGGACCCGACTAGGTTTATGAAATGAATTGAAATCACCTTCGAATCCACATTTGTATCACCTTCTTGTATATCAAATGCATGTGTTTTATATACAATAGCAGACCCCAGCTAAAATTCACAATATTTAATCTGTCATTCAAATCCAGGTTTGTATAAACTTGTATATCCATTGGAGATGGGGCCCACATATGTATCTTTGGTGTTTCGTGCATTTGTATATACATTTCCTTTGTTTCTCATATGCATTTGTCTTTGTATCTTGTATACATACATCGCAATATACAATCACGGACTTCAAATAAAGTTCTCAAAATTTAAACCTTCTAACTAGGTCTGGACTTGTATGTATTCGTTTGTATCACCTTTTTATATCATATGCATACACTTTTTATACAATCACGGACTTCATTGGATTTGTGAAATGAATTGGAATTATCTTTGGATCCTCCATTGTATGTATCTTGTTTTATTACTTTTTTTTTTGCATATCATATACATACGTCTCCAACATACATATGTGGTCCCCACCAGATGTTACAATGTTCAAGTCTTTAGTCAAGTTTTGTATGTTATTCTTTTGTATATCTCCATGTATACAAATATCCACGACGTTGCTTCCTTATCAAATGTACTTTACTTCATATTTGATTATGGGTTCAAATCCGTAAGTGCATATCACTTTTTTGTATATTGGATACATACATTTCTTAAATACGGACGTGGACCCTACATAAATTTCATGATATTTAACTTTCCATTTGAGTTCAACTTTGTATATGTATACCAAATACATGCAATGATACATATATAACTATTTGTTTTCACCCTCTAACTTCAATTGAATATCGGCATCAGGTCCACCCATGTATACTAGATTTGTATATGATATACATGCGTTGGAAGATACAAATACAGATTTTCTTCCATTATGAAGCATGCTTATGAAAAGCTATCAGGTCTGGATTGGTATGCATATCGATGTAAGCCACGCCGAAGCACTTTTCTTCAATCAGTGAGACTTTAGAGTATCAAAAACTCCTTGATTTTTCTTTCCAATGATAATCTCCTGTCGATGATTGCTAGTTCCCTTCGTTCCACTAGATGCTTCAGTGAGAGTCCTACCGAACTCCACCATCAGCATGACTTATACTGTCGGGAGGGCTTGTAGAGTATTCGCCGATAGTGTTTCCCTATGCCAATCGGCATGACCATGCATTTTCTCCCCGATGAAAGGTCATCAGTGCCACTTTCTCCATCGGTATCTTCCAAAACATTCTCCCCGATCCTTATTATCATGCTGATAGCCACTTCAACTAGTTTCTCATAGAGCATGGATCAGTACAACAAAAGGAAGGTCTTGCCGATGTTAAGAAATTGAGGCCCTTTACATTATTTGTGATAAGATTCATGGGATATATCAGTTGTTTATTCTGATTTTGGGCGAAATATTTTTTGGTTTGGTTGGAAATGGGTGAGTAAGAATACAAGAAAAATTTCAACTTTTCCTGTCCCAACAATGGCTCTGTCTGGGATGTATACTCCTTTTGAGTATAACAAGATCCCAGATCTTTGGGGAGCAGACCAGTAATTACTCCATTAGGCATAGAATCCACATGTCACTTTTGTCCTAAAATGATATGGTCTGAAAACCATACCATGGCTGGCGGCACAAGGCCAAAAGAAAGGACCATGTTTTCCTCTGTCAAAAATCCGATTCTCATCACGCTGTAATGAAACCAACTTGGAGACATTATTAAAATTTATCTGATTGAATGCATTCATATCTTTGATCAATTTTTTATGCTTAATGTTGCTAGTATATTTTTCCTCATTGTGCAGATAAAATTCAAGTATAATCTGCACAACCTCATTTCTATGTGATATATTTTTACTACATGAAGAGTATCCCTCTTCAATGCAACATTTTTCATTATTCTGCTTACTATCATGCATTGTTAATTGACCTCCTGGCTAATCTGGAAACTGGGAGTGCTCATTGTTCTCTTCATCATCATCACAATAATCAACTATGCATATTTCATCATATGACTTTCCTTCATCTATGGATTCATCATCAATATTATCAGCATATTCATTTTCCTGACTATCTAAAAGCATTTCATCTTCTTCATAAAATGGGTTTGAATACACATGAAATTCGTGTTCTGGCACACCTTGGAAAAATGTCATCTGATCTTCTTTTACTTCTTCATCATACAATGGGTTTGAAGAAATCTAAAAATCATTTTCAGATATGTGCATTTCCTCCTCATTGTGAGTTTGTCTTGATTGTTGAGAACAATCATCCTCTTCCTCCTCAAACTGTTGATTCAAGTATTGCAGTGGGTGGGCTGGGACAAAAGGAATATCCACTTTTTGAAGACTGTACTCATTTATTGGAATAAGCTGGGGCTCCAAGTCTTGTGCAAAATTTTGATAATTGCAATCATGATCCTAGGTAAAGAATTGATCTTTTAAAACTTCATCATCATTTAAATCTAAAATATCATTATGAAAATTTTCACTTGCATATGTCTCATTTACTCGCTGCATTGCCTGATCAGATTCTCTATATTCATCTTCATAATAGTTGCAGTAGCGGCTAAGGAATAGTCTTTTGAGATCTTCACATGAAGAAATACTTTGCATAGGTAAGTCTATAAACCAATCCCTTGTGTCATCCCTCAAAGATCTTGAAAAACACCTCATAATGACATCTTCTGGAAAAATCTGAAAGTCCAAAATGAAATCCTAGAATTGTTATACATGCTTGTGAGCTAATTCATACCATTCTCCATGAAATTTAGGGACATGCTTTAGTATTTCTGTTAGCTCTTAGGGATAAGGAATTGGGTAGCCCTGGATACTATTGTAGTTAAATGGTTTATCGATGGCCATATGGGTTTTGATAGATGATTGATCTTTGGTTAGGGAATACGGGATAAGTATTTATTTGGTATGAGGCTTGTGGTAAATAATTGTTTTGTTGTGCATGGTATGCACTATATTCATTGCCTAAATCATGGAACACCTGTGAGTTCAAAGGATCATTATACCCATTCTCATTAGTTGTTGGTATATGTTGTAATGAACTTGAAGCCAGTTTGGCTTTTAATCGTTGTATTTCTTGAATCAACCATTTTTTCTCCTTGACAACTCCAACAGTTCCTCTTCTTCTAGCATATTCATTTTGACTGCAGATGGTGCTATTTACAAGTTGTATTTTATATTCTTCATTGAATTCCTTTTCAAAGTCACCACCTCTTATCAAAAGAGGAATGATTTTTTTCTTTTCCGGGTCCTTCTTGCTAGCAAAGTTACCAATTTGTGTCAGAATTCAAAAGTTTACTGACTCTGTAATGAGATGATCTTTAACCGGATTTTGGATTACTCCCTAGCGGAGTTGCCATTTTGTTGGGTCTCAAAAATGCAGGTTGTAATCCCTAAGAAGATGCCAAGCTCTATGATCAGATTTGCAATGTTTTTGAACCAACTAACAGAGTTAACCTAAACGGTTGACGACTCCCTGCACTTTAGGCTCTGCTAAACCTAGGTGGGTGAACCTTGAAAGCTGAAGTAGATAAAAGGAATGTATGACTCAAATGAATTTAGGGATCTACCCATAATGGCATAAAGTGTGGAATAGATGAAAACTTGCGAACTACTCCTACTCCTAATACTAAGATATGAGATGTAATTGTTTGAATAAGATTTTATAGAATCCTAGAGTGGAATTGGTATGACCAGTGCCTATTTCTATTGGGCTAATGGAGTCAAGGTGTATATGATATATGATTTACTTACTGGTTACAATTCTAATTGTTTGGCACTTGTGTTTGTTTATAGCTTGTATGAATATGCAAGAATGTGACTGACAGACTCTACTTATTGATCCACTCGATCCTACCAAGTTACTATGACTTATTGAAAGGATTTTAATCCTTTCTTGAAGGAACCAATCAACAAAATCACACAATGACAGCAAATGTGTATTGACAAAGGGAGTAGATGCTCAATTTGAATAACAAGACAATATCGAGTTGGAGACAGTGTGGCAATCTTGTCAATTATAGGGCTCTTCTTACTGATCCAAATGTTACTTCCAAGTTACTGTAATCAATCAAAAGGATTTTAATTCTTTAATGGAAACCAATTAATAAAATTACATGAAAACAACAAGTGTGTCTCGATGAAATTGAAATATCAACTTGGAAACTCAGGTTCAAATAACAGAGAAATAACAATGTGGAGACAACCAAATAATTGTTCAGTTGAACAAACAATAGACACCAATATTAAATCACCAATTTATGCATTCTTCTCCATTATACAATTTCAAAAGATTTTAGAATATACAGCATAATGTTTTATTTCGGCAATTGGTCAATCCATCCAGTTATCTAACTCCTATTTCTGATCATGATGCTTTCTAATCTACTGATGATCTGACTTTTGCCTTGTTTTCCCTGATATATATGTGTGGGAAACAAACTTCAGGTTGAAACAATATGACTATTCATGGCTCACACCTTTTAACATAAATGGATGAAGAAATAGATGAATTTGATTAAGAGCTGGATCCATTTATCTTCATCTGGCAAGGTATTACAGTTTCTATCAAATAAGTTGCGCCTATTCTCATTGCTAAAAGAAATACATCAATTTTTACATCGACAAAATCTCATTTTTGTTTTATACGACCCTCTTCATATTGCTTTGGCAACAAACAAATCCATCTCAGAGTTGTAACAAACATATATGCATCAGAAATTCCTGTGTATCAACTTTTGTATATGCATTTGGGACACACATACAAGTGTGGACTCCATAAGGTCTATAAAATAAATTGGATTTCAGATCCGTCCTTGTATATTTTCATGCATCCTTCTTTTGTATATCACATACATATCTTTTGTATATTGGATACATTTTCTTCTGTATACAAGAGCGGGCCCGACTAGGTTTATGAAATGAATTGAAATCACCTTTGAATCCGCATTTGTATCACCTTCTTGTATATCAAATGCATGTGTTTTATATACAACAGTAGACCCCAGCTAAAATTCATAATATTTAAACTGTCATTCAAATCCGGGTTTCTATAAACTTGTATATCCATTGGAGATGGGGCCCACATATGTATCTTTGGTGTTTTGTGCATTTGTATATACATTTCCTTTATTTCTCATATGCATTTGTCTTTGTATCTTGTATACATACATCGCAATATACAATCATGGACTTCAAATAAAGTTCTTAGAATTTAAACTTTCTAACTGGGTCTGGACTTGTATGTATTCATTTGTATCACCTTTTTATATCATATGCATACACTTTTTATACAATCACGAACTTCATTGGATTTGTGAAACGAATTGGAATTATCTTTGGATCCTCCATTGTATGTATCTTGTTTTATTACTTTTTTTTTTGCATATCATATACATACATCTCCAACATACATACGTGGTCCCCACCAAATGTGTACAATGTTCAAGTCTTTAGTCAAGTTTTGTATGTTATTCTTTTGTATATCTCCATGTATACAAATATCCATGATGTTGCTTCCTTATCAAATGTACTTTACTTCATATTTGATTCTGGGTTGAAATCCGTAAGTGCATATCACTTTTTTGTATATTGGATACATACATTTCTTAAATACGGACGTGGACCCTACATAAATTTCACGATACTTAACTTTCCATTTCAGTTCAGCTTTGTATATGTATACCAAATACATGCGACGATACATATATAACTATTTGTTTTCACCCTCTAACTTCAATTGAATATCGGCTTCGAGTCTGCCCATGTATACTAGATTTGTATTTGATATACATGCGTTGGAAGATACAAATGCAAATTTTCTTCCGTTATGAAGCACGCTTATGAAAAGCTATCAGGTCTAGATTGGTATGCATATCGGTGTAAGCCACGCCGAAGCACTTTTCTTCAATCGGTGAGACTTTAGAGTATCGGAAACTCCTTGATTTTTCTTTCTGATGATAATCTCCTGCTAATGACTGCTAGTTCCCTTCGTTCCACTGGATGCTTCGGTGAGAGTCCTACCGAACTCCACCATCGGCATGACTTATACTGGTGGGAGGGCTTGTAGAGTATTTGCCGATAGTGTTTCCTTATGTCGATCGGCGTGACCATGCATTTTATCCCTGATGAAAGGTCATCAGTGCCACTTTCTCCATCAGTATCTTCCAAAACATTCTCCCCGATCCTTATTATCATGCCGATAGCCACTTCAACTAGTTTCTCATAGAGCATGGATCGATATAACAAAAGGAAGGTCTTGCCGATGTTAAGAAATTAAGGCCCTTTACATTATTTGTGATAAGAGTCATGGGATATATCAGTTGTTTATTCTGATTTTGGGCAAAATATTTTTTGGTTTGGTCAGAAATGGGTGAGTAAGAATACAAGAAAAATTTCAAATTTTCCTGTCCCAACAGCTGGAAGGCCAAATCACACGACATGCTACAAACAAAAAAAATCTTGAAATTTAACTTCCTAGAGGCAAAAAATGTCCAGACCAGGGAACTTTAAATCAAAACCATGAATGAAGTATTTTCGAGGGAGGTCAGTGAGACCTTGAACATTCTAGGAAATACAGTTCATTTAATGACCGTCAAGAGGCATGTCCTCATTATCTAGCACCTGAAGGGTAGAGTAGTTGTTTTACATCACCGCATCAGCGACCTCAAAGCTTCCAATTTGGAAGCTAAGAGGCACTAGTTGCTAGTGGCGTGTCACAAATTCACCTTCCTCCAAATACCTAGATGGGCTACAAGACCTCCTATGTCCAATAAGAGGAGTAGAAGTCTATCGGGCTATGACGGCTATTGGTTGTGAGATAGCTAAAGTCATTGGTTGAACCTTAGGCACCACCACCACGCTCGATGCATCAGTGTCGACTAGTTTTGAAACAATTGGAGCTGAAGCCCTCAAGCCTGTTAGCTTAGTAGAGGGTTTGTAGGTGTTAGTATTTTTAGCCTTGTGGCTAGCAATAGTTGACCACCCTTCATCTTCTTTTGCAAGAGGTGCCGACTCGGATGAAGGCTAAGCAGAGGGTTTCAGCTACTAAGTGGCTAAAGGTCAATCTTGTATCTTATGATCGAAGGACTAGCATCGATAGCATGTGTTGGGTAATTTGATATACTAAACCCGTTGAGAGTAACAAGTTTGACCAATTTGAATGTCCACTAAATCCTTAAGTTCTTTGGAAAGGTCAACCTCAACATAAACACATCACTGGGGACAAGCTCAATAAAACTTCTCAAGCTCTATACAAACTATAGTGCCTAGAGAAGAATCTGTTTGGATGAGAAAGTTCTAGCAAGGCAAGGGTAAGATAGAGAATTCCACCCAGACAGGGACGCGAATGTGCTTTTCATTAGAGACAAAAAAGTCTTGGGTTCAAGGTTTAAACACAAGGAGAGATGAGAAGACTTGCCATGGGCGTCGGCTTAGAATAGCCTCGACATGGTTGGATTCAAAAAAATAGAAAAGAAAAAACCCTTTAGTGAGGTTTTGCACAGCATTCAGGTAGATTCCATGTGGGGACCGAGCTCTGCCAACCCAATCATTGAGAATTCTTTTAGGGGGAACTCTACCCACAAAATATCCAATGAAAATAAAATTTTCTAACCATTTACAGGCATTATCAAATTTTGGAATAGGAAGCACAAAATTTGGAGGTGATTCAGGGGACATACCTTATGAAACACCTTGGGAACAATTTTTTGGGGATGCTTGGGTGGAGGATCCATTGGTAGTTGTCGTCAAACCTTCAACTCCAGCAACAACAACTACAGAGGCATGAAAAATTGAGGCCATAAAAAGGGGCAAAAAACACCCTCAGTCCTAATGAATGACAAAGCACTACAATAAATGTAGGCTACCACAAAGGATTTCCTACAATAAGTTGCAGTATGACATGTGTAGGAGAAAAACCTAGCGAAGAAAAAAAACAACTTTGAGACTCTTGTTCTCCCCTTGTTTTAGCACTTTTATTTTTTTTCTCTAGTTCTATATTTACTTAGGATAGGAGCACACACACATTTCCTTTTCTTCTTTATCATTAGCTAACCATGAAGGTGTTTAGTGTGAAAAAGGAGAAGAATGATTAGCATGTTCAACTAGGTCAAACCTCCCTTCTCATACACTAACATTTGAAATATGAACCGAGCTCAACCACTATAAGAGGGTTAAGCTACAAGTATCCTATTCCTCTACCGATGTCTATGAAAAGATGTCTGAACTAGGTTTTTGCAAACCCTAACTATCTATTATCAAGCCAAACCCTAGTTATGCAACTTGCTCAGATAGACTGATTTTAGAAGCAAAAAATAGTTGAATGAGTACAAAAATACATACAAGAGATATCAGAGTCTGTGCACCTGAATTTTGAGGGCTTGGAAGACTTGGGTGCCCTCAAAATCATCTTGCAAGTTCTCCTATCACAGAATTGTCTGCACCAGGTGTCTGAGTCTTTGTTGAAGATTCCAGATCCTAGATTTGAGGTCTTAAAGACTTGGGTGCCCTTGAAATTATCTTGTAAGTTTTTTGAAGACGAATTTGTAACTTTTGTGGAAATTGTGACTGTAATACCTATTTCTTCACTCCTTTCCATTAGATCTTCCCAAATCTGACCTAGACAAATGAAATAAGGAGAAGGTATTTTGTGGCTATATAGGAGTTTGCCTCAGTCAAACCCCGTCTTTGGTATTTCTACCTCAATGATATCTAATGTCAAAATATGTAGATGTGTGTGCTCATAAACCATAAGTGTAAGCATAAACAAATGCAAGATCCTAAATGACTCAAGCATCGAGGAATAGATCCACACAATGTTTCACTCAAGGAAACAACAACTTCACCTTGAGGATATGACATCAATGAAGACTTGTAGAACAA
The DNA here is from genome assembly GCA_027924645.1 of Cunninghamia lanceolata. NCBI lineage: Eukaryota > Viridiplantae > Streptophyta > Pinopsida > Cupressales > Cupressaceae > Cunninghamia > Cunninghamia lanceolata. The sequence goes on from BSBN01001866.1 coordinate 420,846, forward strand.
GAAGGCAAGGCAACCATATCCACAGAGGATTCCAAAACTCGAGTTGGAGGCTTCAACCTTCTCCCGATTGTGCAAAATGCTTCACAAACCCTAGGAAGAGCAAGATAGACTTAAGATCTTGATTCCTAATCTTCACAACATATCTCCAAGATATAAAAGATCCAATTCTTCAACGAGCTTCAACACTTTACAAACCTTCAATAGCACTTGTAGCAAAATTTTGGCATAGTAAGCTTGCATAATAGTTGTGTGTGATAAAATGATTTTGAGTTCTCTTTAAATATCCAACCTTAGAAATGAAATAAAATGCCGACATCACATGGGAAAGAGATTTTGAATTCAGAAACACGAAGCACATGACAAAAGCCGACACCAAAATTAAATTTGTAATCCTGAGATTTAGGGCAGGACTAAGGCGTGGGCGCCCAAGTCCGACCCCCAAATTTATCTTTGGATTATGCTTAAGGGTGTCCTAAATCTCTGAAATCCATAGTTTCTTTTCAGGTTTTGTTAGTAGTTACTCTGAAATGTGACATTTCTTCGATAAGATACACGTCAATTAGGGTTTAGATAGGTTTAATGATGAAAGGGGTGAAGGAACACTAAAAGGTAGGAGCTAAACTCAGTGAAATTATGCTATCCTAAGCAAGAGCACAATTTATGACATAACAAAAGGTTGAAAGACCAAACTAGGGGCTTGGTCATTCATGGCAAGCTCCTAAGCAACCCAAACCTTCTTTTGTGTCTGTAGCTAAAAGTTTTTAGCAATACAAATGCATGAAGGTTTGCTCATTCTCTTCCCTCTCTTGTCATTTCATGATTTTATTTTATTTGGACATATTTAGTTATATTTTATCTATTTTTATTATCTAGCACTTTGATTGTTGTCATTGGGTGTTGTTCTTGTCTTTTCTTTTGTTGTATAGGAAAGTCTAGAATCTATGAGAAAACTATTTTTACAATTTTTCTGGATGACAATGTGAGATCTAGATGATAATGCTTAGGCAGGACAACAACACATCACACAAACATACATGCATTGTGGTTAAGCCCTTGTAGTGAGCTCTATCTTTTGGTATTGGGTCTAGAACTTTAACTCCTATACTTTCTATTTCTATATTTCATTTATAAATTTTGTAAGTACATTTTCTATAATTTTTATTTTCAAGTCATCTCTCTTTCTCTTTTCACTTAGCTTAAGTAGGAAATGGAAAAAGATCATTTAGATAAGATTTCATTTAGCTCTATATTTATAGTAGTAGAGCAAACTTCTTACAAACTTCAAAAACACAAAATACAATTATTTATTAATCGTATCTAGTGTAGTGTAGAAAAGGAAAAGTTTAAATAAAAACAAAAACCCATATTTTCTTCCTTTACATTTTGGTGACCTTGAGTGGTTAGGTAAACTAAAACCTAGGGAAATTTTCACTCTATAAAAATCTTCTCATAATTCTATGATGTGTGATGTGATGCTCATTGTTGTCACCTTTTATGAGCTTCACAACCCAATCTCTCTTCTTTGATCATGTTGTTCATAGTCCAGTCACCACAACTTGACCAAAATAAATTTCTCTTACAATCTACTTCTCCTATATGAACAACTCTCAATTTTTCTAATTTCTTATATGATCCAACTATTACAACTCTTCCTAATCTATCAAACTCTCCTACCTTTGTATTCCATGATATTGAGGGAGGCTTCAACCATGAAGCCACCCTCTATAATGGAATCAAGAATTAGGTTCGTTATCTTGATTAACATTTATCAGATTTTCAAACACATCTTATTGATATTGAGAATGTGTACACTATCACTTGCCCTATTCTAGATGCCATACAAACCATGTTATACCACATCTATAGGGTCTTAATTTCTTGCATGGCCTAGCCCTTATTATTAACAATGATGTTTCCACATCAATGGCTACCTATGAATAGACTCAAGAATCCCATTCTAACATTACTCACAACCAACTTTCCATGTCCATGCCCACTCCAAGCATGCACAATACTATCCCTACACATGTTGCTACTTCCACTATTCAATTTAGTCATGTGAACCCTTCCTCCTCTGGGATGGTGCAAAATCCCATTCCTTCTTATGGGTTTGTTCCTTCATCCTAGCCCCTACCCTTCATGTTTTCCACTACTCACCCTAGCACTTTACATGCTTTCACTATATCTAGCATTCCTACCGCAACTGTTTCTCATACTACTTCCCTTCATACAACTGACCCTATAATTAATCAATTAATGCAAAACATGAGTAACTTGCAGTAGTAGCTTGCTTCACTCTCTATCACTTTGCAACCACTCTTGACCCCTTATTATCACTACAACCCACTTGTGCTAGATATCCTTTCCACTCCCATTACTAATAGTTTCAAGGTCAAGCACTTTGAGAAATACAATGGCAAAGGTGACCTATAATCATGCGTCTACATTCACTACACTTTGTAATCACTTCATCCTTGAAGAAAAGTTAGCAAAACTTTTTCCATGATCTCTCAATGATACCACTTTAGATTGGTTTTTCTCATTCTATTCATTCTTTTGATCAATTAGTAAATCTATTTATTCAACATTTTCAATTTAATATAGACCCCCAGGTCACCTTCACTGAATTGGTTCACTACAAACAAGGCCCCAATGAGAAAGTGGCAGATTTCATTTTTTGGAATCAATCTCTCTTTTCACAAATAGTGTATCCTCTCCTTGATTTAGATGTGCAGAGGGTGCTCATTAGTAATCTTTAGCCTTTGATTAGGGAAAAGATTATTTTGATGCAGTATTCATCATTTTCTCATTTATGCATAGTCTTGCATGATTACCAACAAACTATTAGGCAATTTGAGGCATCTTATTTAATAAGAATAATACAACCATGATTTTTGTTAACATTGTCGATACAAATTTGCCTTCTTCACTGGTGATGGATTTATTTATGTAGTCGCAACATAACCACTACTGCACACAACTTTATGATCCATTGTATTATATTCCTCAGTATCTCCTTTCTAACAATTTAGTGCAACTATTGACCTTTCACCCTTTAGACATAAACTAACCTGTCCCTGAAAATTATGACCTAAAATCCTTATGCCAGTTCTATCGTGTACCTAGACATGATGCAGAGAAATGCATGGGATTAAGACATCTAATTCAAGATCTAATCAACTCTAATGTTATCTAGATAGTGGGTGTGAATGATAGAGTTAATAAGTCTATATACCCACCACCAAATCAAAACCTCCAAATATTCATTAATCCATTTCCATAGCATTCTAGCTCCAACTTCATTTATTCCCTACAATCCCACACTCTTGAGCCTAATCCTATTTCTACGCCTCCTATGTTGGATATGGATTCTCACCATTCTTCAAGTTATCTTTTTCTTCTATGGTAGGAATAGTGGATGTTTGACCTCATGATCCTTGGTTTAAACCTATCCCTGAGCCTATCATTTCATTTTCTTCAACTGACATGCCTATGGCTATATATGATAGTCCTCTTTAAATTCATGTTATCATAAACTAAAAAGTTGTTCATGGTGTTCTAGTAGACCTAATTAGAATGATGAATGTAGTCTTGGAGGAATTTTTATATGTTCACCAATTACATAGAGATGTATATGATCTATCTGACATCTCTTTATGCACACATGATGGTCTCTTTTTTGCTACTTTGGGTTCTATCACCCTTTCTATCTAGGTCAGATCAAAGACCTTGGATATTTCTTTTAGTGTGATTCCTACTTCAGATTGCTTTCACATCTTGTTGGGCCACCCATGGCTCACCATGATGTGGGTTATTGCTTCTATTGTTCACAAGTGTCTAAAGTTTCCCTATTATGGTGTGGTGCACATGGTTCCTCACAGTGAGTTTCAATCACTTCCCATTCAGGATAACTCTTCACTTGATTATCTTTGGCCTACTCCTTTTATCCCCCTTTGACCTCATTGATTTTATTTTGTAGTTCTATTAGAAATGCAAGGCAATTCAAATTTCCCCTCCTGTTACTTCTTCTGCTCCACCTAATTCGTCTATGGTCACTTGACCTCCATCAGTTACTCCTATTGCTCCTTCTATTAGTACAATAGATAGAGGAAAACAACCTTCATTAGATGACCCTCTGCTTCCTTCTACTACTCAGGCATGCACTAGATAGAACTACTTGGCTAGATTGTGTAAGCATAGATGTTGTGCTACCGCTTGAGCCATTCCTTATCTACCTTATTCTACCCCTCCATATTTTGATCCTTCCCTAGAACCTCAAGACAAATGACCCCAATGGCTCCAAGTAGTCTTGTCTCCTTCCATTGAGCCTCCCTTACTTCCTAAGATCCTAGACCTACCCCCATTGTTTGAGCCCATTGACCTCCCTAATGTGAGTGTTATATCTAGCGCCACCCTTTCTTCCATGGACCCATTCATGTGCACCCATCATCGTATCTTTCCTAAACTCTACCCTTCTACACTTGACATTGATATCTCTCCTCCACCTCCCAAACATAAACCTGAGCATTACCCTACACCACCCTACCACAAACCTAAACCTAATTATATTTTCCCACCTATGAGCCCTTATGCATCAGTTCCCCCTAATGTGGAGGCTCCTCCTCCACCCCAGTCTATTGATCTTGTTTCTCACATTCCTATTTCCAATGGTGAGGACCAATTATTGGTTGATTACTCTAATATTGGTTCACTAATCCCTCCCCCAGAGTGCTTGTTTGAGTTAGTGTTAGATGTACCAGCATTATCTGTAATCTTCAAATGATTACTAACACTTGCCCCTTTGATGGATGTCAAGGAGGATGCTACTCTTGTTGATGTACAACATCCTATTGATCATGTTGTTGCTTATGCTATCCTTGAGTTTGTTCCACCACCTAGTTGTCCCCTTACCATGCCTAGATGATATTGGGATGAGGATGACTTGATGGAGTGAGAACTAAGGAATAGCATCTTCATTTCATGTATATGTATGTGTTTAGTTAGTATCTTTGTTTAATGTATGTGTTCCTATATTCCTGTATCATTGCATGTTATATGTTTGTTAGTTCCCCCTGGAGGACCCATGATACCCTTGCAGGTACATGGATATATGAGGAACAAAATTTTGTGACCTTCTTCCTTTTGTATCTACTTTCCTCTATATGTTGTACATTTACCTTGTGTATTTTGGAGATGATGCAAACCATTGGAACATTTAAGTCTCTTCCATGTTGACTATAAAATTTTATTTTTCTTTGTTTATTTGCTACACAGCTTTCTTCCTTTGTGCTTTTAGTTTACATGCTTGGGGGATGATGACAATTCTATCCTTATTCCCTATCATTCCTATGTACACATATTGACCCAAAACATTAGATCCCTTTGTGTGCCTTCGTGCAATGTTGCTAGATTCTATGTGACATTTCCTCTTTCCTTGATGTCATTCCATGAGCATGATTATAGGTGTATCATCCTAGCAACATCGTCTTTTGTGCCCTTCTTTGTGAGCACTTCTCTTTGGTGACTCTAGAGGTATTTTCATTTCCATATATGCTTCCTAGATATCTTTCACTTTTTCCCTTTTCTATCTTGAATCAATTGTATGTTAGGGTTAGCCGGCAGAAGATATCAATTAAATGCAAATAATATTAAACAGAGAAATGGAAATACACAGAAATAATAACAACGAGAGACAAGTTTTAACGTGGTTCAACCAAACTCGGGCTACATCCACCAAACAAAGAGTCCAATATTATTATCCAATAAATCAAACCGATTACAATCAACAATCCTTGCAACTCAATACCACTGCAAAATGCTCCTATATAATATCTCAAAACCCTAACCCTTAGCTACTTTTATCAAGCCTTTTTGTCAATTACAAAATAGGGTTTTTTTATGTCGGTTACAAAAAATAGGATTTTTTATGTAGGCTCTAGAAAATTGTTTATGTAGGCTCTAGAAAAAAAAATTTGGGGGCTGCGCCCCCAAACCCTAACGAGGATACATGGCTAGTGTACAGTACTTTCCTGATCAGTCACCACCTACCAACAATCTCCCACTTGGAGATTGATCAGGCTCCACACCAAACAATCTCCCACTTGGAGACTGAGCCTGGACGACACCACTGCGCATGCAACTCCCATTGGAAATAAGCACCCTGGACTCTGCTATTATGTTTTTGTTGTTTTCAGTCAGAAGACCAATCGAAGCTGAAGAGGAGCTTAGCTTCTCCCTTGTCACTGCCTTTGTAAACATATCCGCTGGATTTTCATCTGTATGTATCTTTTCCAGCCTTAACTGTCCATTATCCAACACTAACCGAATAAAGTGATACCTCAACTGTATGTGTTTGGTCTTTGAATGCAAGGCAGAATTCTTTGCAAGATGTATGGCACTCTGACTGTCTGTATACAAAGAACTGTTAGCCTGTTGTTTGCCCAATTCTTCCATGAAAGATTGCAACCATATCATCTTCTTGCTTGCTTCTGTTGCAGCTACATACTCTGCCTCTGTGGTGGATAAAGCAACCACCTTTTGCAACCGTGAGATCCAGCTCACTGTTGTCCCACCTATAGTAAAGACGTAACCTGTAGTACTCCGCCTGGTATCAATATCCCCTGCCAAATTGAAGTCTACATAGCCTGCTAAATCAGTACGAGAGCCCCCCAAAACATAAGTGTTTATTGGATGTACCTCTCAAATATCAGAGAATCCATTTTACCGCATTCTAATGCTCTAATCCGGGATGACTCATATACCTGCTAATGACTCCTACAACATGTGCAATATCCGGTCTCGTGCATACCATGGCATACATTAAACTTCCTATAGCTGAAGCATATGGTACCTTGGACATTTTCTCTTCCTTCTCTTGTGTCTTAGGACACATCTCCTTGGTCAATTTCAAATGACTAGGCAAAGGTGTGCTGACAGCTTTTGCATTCTCCATGTGGAATCTCTGCAACACCTTTTCAACATAAGCAGCCTGAGATAGAGTCAATTTTATGTTCTTCCTATCTCTGCAAATTTTCATACCAAGAATTTGTTTTGCTGCCCCCAAATCCTTCATATCAAATGACTGTGCTAACTGATGTTTTAACTCTCTGATGTGATCCATGTTAGACCCAGCTACAAGCATGTCATCAACATATAAACATAAAATAATGTAGCTATCATTATCCAACCTCTTAAAATAAACACAATGGTCAGAATTACATCGGCTGTAGCCTTGCTCCGCCATAAAACTATCAAATTTCAAATACCATTTCTGAGGTGCTTGTTTCAGGCCATACAAACTCTTCCTCAATCTGCACACCAGTTTCTCCTTACCTCTAACCTCAAATCCTTGGGGCTATTCCATATATATCTCCTCCTCCAAATCACCATGGAGAAAGGTAGTTTTCACATCTAGTTGTTCCAAATGCAAATCTTTAGCAGCCACAATACTCAAAACAGTACGAATAGAAGTCATCTTGACAACCGGAGAAAATATCTCATCAAAATCAATGCCCTTTTTCCTATTGCAAATCCTTTTACAACTAATCTAGCTTTAAATCTTGTCTTACCTCCATCTTCCTCTTTCAGCCTGTAAACTCATTTGTTTGGTAAAGCCTTTTTACCTACAGGTAACTTACATAATTCCCAAGTCTGATTTTCCAGCAAGGAGTCCATTTCTTCTTTCATTGCAAGCTCCCACTAAACCTGTGTATCCACCTGCATAGCTTCATCATACCCTTTTGGTTCACTAGCATCTGTTAACAAAATAGAATACAAAGAGGGAGAAAACCTTTCAGGAGGTCTACTTATCCTTGTTGACCATCTAACATTCACTGGAATTTGTGGTATTTCTTGTCGTTGTTGCGGAGCATGAGGAACCACTAAAACATCACTATATGGAGTATCATCCAGCACTACATAATCTTTTTCTTTCTTCTCATGCTGCTGCAATTGATCTTTGTACAACACCTTCTCATTGAATATAACATCCCTGCTTCTCACAATTTTCTGATTTTCAAAATCCCAAAGCCTTTAACCAAATTCATCAATGTCATATCCAACAAAGGTACAGTTTTTTGATTTTGCATCCAGCTTGGTTCTATTTTCAGAATCTATATGTGCAAATGCTTCACAGCCGAAGGTTTTCAAAAAAGAATAACTCACCTTCTTGCCTGTCCATGCTTCCTCTGGAATACCACAGCCCAAAGGAACTGAAGGACCTCTATTAATTAAATATACAACAATGTTGATAGCCTCTGCCCACATGTTTAAAGGCAGCCCAACATGCAATCTCATGGTCCTTGCATGCTCCATTATTGTCCTATTCATGCGTTCAGCCACTCTATTTTTCTGTGGAGTCCTTGAAACCATTTTCTGCCTACAAATTCTATTAAAGGAACAATAATCCTCAAATTCTTTGCTGCAATACTCACCACCATTATCAGATCTGAGACATTTTAATCTTTTACCCGTCTCATTCTCAACCAAGCTTCTCCATTTCTTAAATGTTTCAAATACATCAGATTTCTGCCTAAGGAAATAAATCCATACCTTCTTAGTTGCATCATCTATGAATGTAACATAATATCAAGAGCCACCGAGAGAAGATACATGAGCCGGTCCCCATACATCGGTATGCACAAGCTCCAACTTTTCATTTTCCTTTTGCTTCCCATCCTTGAGAAAACTGACTCTCTTTTGTTTTCCATACACACAACTTTCACAGAAATCCATATTAATACATTTCAGACCTGGTAAAACTTTCTTAGAATGAAGTACCTTCATACCTTTTTCACTCATATGCCCAAGTCTGTTATGCCACAATATTGTCTCAGAACCTGCAGCAACTTTTCCAGTCTCTTCCTGCAAACCTGCAGCAACTGTTCCTGAACCTATTTATTTTTTCTCTATAATAGCTAAAGTAGAAGGAACAATATGACCTGTACAAAGATATAAGGTGCCTTCTTTCACACCTTTTGCTACTACTAAGGCACCTTTTGAAACCTTCTAATTTTTATCAGTAAATGTAACAATGCAACCTTGTTCAGCTAGCTGCCCTGCTGAAATTAAATTCCTATTGAGCCTTGGAACATGCCTTACCTCTTGTAGTAGCCAATGATTCCCATTCTGTAACTTAATCTTGATTCTTCCCTTTCCAACAATCTGACAGGGTTCGTTATCTTCCAAATAAACCAACCCAAAATCCCCTTGGACATAATCAAGAAAATAACTTCTATGGGGCGTAGCATGAAATGAGGCCCCTGAATCTAAAACCCATGAATCATCAGCATTATCTAGGGAAAGAATCAAAGCATCATCTTCAGATTTATTACTTACATTGCTTCCTTATTGCCTTCTTGTTTGTCTCCTTTATTTTTTCGAGACCAACAATCTTTCTTCAGATGACCTGGTTTCCCACAGTACCAGCAATCCTTCTATCCTCTAGTTTGGGATCTTTTGTCCTTTGATTTTCCTCATGACTTCCCATGACCTCCAGAACCTTTTCCTCTCTCCTTTGATCTGCCCCTACTTTTTGCATTCAAAACACTGCCTGATGTGGATCCACCTGAGCTTTTCTTACAAATTTCCTCACTCAGAATAACACCAACAACATCAAATTTCAGGGTATTTGAACCAGAAACAGAGTTACTAATTGCCATTACCAAACTATCCCAGCTTTCAGGCACTGAACATAATATCAAGAGAGCTCTAACTTCTTCATCAAATTTTACATTTACAGAAGTTAATTGACTAACAATCGTATTAAATTCATTTAAATGATCTGTCACAGATCCACCTTCAACCATTTTTAGATTAACAAGTGCTTCATGAGAAATACCTTATTTGAGGCTGAAGGTTTTTCGTACAATTTAGCTAAAGCTTTCATCAGACCATCTGTTGTCTTCACTTCTGTTATATTGAATGCCACCATTGGTGCCAGGCACAACCGAATGGTTCCCAGTGCCTTTCTGTCAAGAAGATTCTAATCCTCATCAGACATTGTTGCCGGTTTCTTGGCTACTCCTTTCAACAGCATCCATAAATCCTTTTGATAGAGGTAATCCTCCATCTGCATCTTCCATAATTGATAGTTCTGCCCATTGAATTTATCGACCTTCAATTTACCCTCATCCGCCATTTCTCCCAGTCAACCGTGAGACCTTGCATACGATAATTAAACACAACCTGCTCTGATACCACTTGTTAGGGTTAGCCGGCAGAAGATATCAATTAAATGCAAATAAATATTAAATAGAGGAATGGAAATACATAGAAATAATAACAACGAGAGACAAGTTTTAACATGGTTCACCCAAACTCAGGCTACATCCACCAAATAGAGAGTCCAATATTATTATCCAGTAAATCAAACCGATTACAACCAACAATCCCTGCAACTCAATACCGCTGCAAAATGCTCCAATACAATATCTCAAAACCCTAACCCTTAGCCGCTTTTATCAAGCCTTTTTGTCGGTTACAAAATAGGGTTTTTTTATGTCGATTACAAAAAATAGGATTTTTTATGTAGGCTCTAGAAAAAAAATTTCGGGGGTTGCGCCCCCGAACCCCGGCAAGGATACATGGCTAGTGTACAATACTTTCTTGATCAATCGCCACCTACCAACATTGTATACTCTTGATTTATGTAATTATTTTAAGGGGAGCTAATTTACACTTTCACATGTGCATCCACACATATGCACACACTTTGCCAATTTCACTATGTTGTGGTCCCAACTGTAGAGATTTGCTTGTATAGGCCAACCTTATCAAGATTACCTAGCAATAGAGCACACTAGCTCTTTTAATCCCCAATATTATATTTACATATGAGCCACCTAGCAATAAAGTACACTAGTTTGTGTGCCTCATATTGGATACCCTTTATACTTCTCATGGGTCACTAGCAAGGGAGTTTGCTAGTGCTTGTGATTCATGAGAGTATTGTATTGTTCCTAGTAATTTAGAGTATGCTAAACCTTGAACCATACTCAACATTCTCCTAACAACAAAGCATGTTAGAATAATGCCTTTCCATTTTCAAACAACAGAGCATGCTAGAAAATGTTTGGTTTCTTTTCCTCTTTATCTCTTCGTGTGTTTATTGTATGTTTTTTTGCTTATTTCTATCCTTCATTTTCTATTTTTCTTTACATTTATGTATGTTTTGCATATTAGATTACATATGATTTTATAACACTCCTATTTTGCAAGTTATATTTTTCTAACACTTCTGTGTTGCAGGTTTTATGTTGTTCTAACATTATTTATCATGTAGGTTTTTATCGTTAACATGTTTGTTTTTTAGGTTCTCAGCTAGGGGCATGATTCCTTTACTTGAAGAGTGGTGTAGCCACGGTTAGGAGGGTCCACAAAGTGAACATTCCAGACCGTGTTTCAAGAGTAAACACAATGGAAACAACTCAAAGATAGAATGCAAATGCAGATTCAGTCATTCAGTATATCATTGATTCAAAATACAAACTAGCTAGAATCGTGCGGACTTATAATTAGGGCTCACAGGCTTGATTCCTTAGTTACATAATATGCACAAGATATGGCTTTGAAGTGCCTTACAGAAATCCAAAACTATCCAAATTGTAAATTATGTTAACTATCGATGACTGCTTTCCTAGGCATCTATTACATGATTATATATCATCTTCGGAACATAAGATTCCTCTGCGTCAGCCAAGGATGATTACAAACTCCAAGAAATAGATGTAACATGTGTACATGGATAGGTTAGACCTAATCATATAGAACTCCTCCGCAAATGAATGGAATAGTGTGTGGATCTCAAGGAAGGTCAACCATAATCCAAACAACATTGAATGATGTGTCATTCAACTCCGTAAGTCATGAAATGCTCTACAAGTCTTTTCCTTTAGCTGATTATCTGAGACTGTCAAGATGCTCTATTCTAAGAAAACAGTCGATCTTCTGATAGAGATATCTTACCAGTACTTGATCCAAATGATATGAATTTTGGATATGATGTGCATGAATGTGTCTAGATGCTAAGTCCAGCTCCACAAGGTCTGAAATGAAACTGTGGCAGAATGCGGACCAAAATACTAAAACTGCTATTGACTGCACTGACTAAACTAAACTGGAAAATGAAAGAAAAAAAACTGAAATGCAAATGTTTTTGGTTGATGCAAGATTGCTCTTGAACTAGGGATGCTCCTGCATTAGACATCCAGGGTTGTTGAAAAAGTGAGTCCCTCATTTTGTTGGGGCTAGATGAAAACCAAGACAGTCTACCTCAGCCTTAGAAATCCAAGATGAGTCTTCTTCCGATCGGCCTTTCCACTTCACAAGTTATTCTTTGTATTTTCTTCCTCTGGTATTGTGTCCAATTCTATTCTCCAAGATGTCCTTAATCTGCTCTGGTGCTTGTTGTGGTAACTGCTTCTTCAAGTCTTCTTACATGCTATCATTGAATTTTGCTTCATGATACTAATGTAGGTCTGCAATGTTGAAAATAGGTGATATACCCAATGTTTCTGGTAACTCCACTTCATATGCATTTCCTGAATCAAACTTTCTGAGTATCCTACATGGTCCAAACTTCTTCATTTTCAACTTGTTATAAGTCCCAACTGGAAATCTCTCTTTTCTCAGATATACCATCACTTTATCTCCAACTGTAAACTCTTTGTGTATCCTCTTCTCATATGCTTGCTCCTTATACTTACTGTTCATCTCCTCCAAATGCTTCTTCACCTAATTATGCACTATCTCCATGTGTCCTGCAAATTCTTCTGCTTCTACACTCCTTTTGTCTTCCATGCTAATATCTCTTAACTCTGCTACTCCTCTAGGGTTAGTTATTGTCACAATCTCAAATGGTGTTCTTTTGGTACTCCTATTCACTAAATTATTATATGCAAACTCTACTTGTGATAGCATCAAATCCTAATTTTCTGTCTTTTCTCCAACCAAACATCTCAACAAGTTTCCCAAACTCCTATTTACTACCTCTGTCTATCCATTAGTCTATGGATGAAATGTTGAATTGAACTTCAAATTTGTCTTCATCTTCTTCCAAAGTGTCTTCCAAAAGTATCCAAGAAATCATGTATCTTTGTTTGAAATTATGCTCTTAGGTAATCTGTGCAATCTCACAATCTCCTTGAAAAATAGGTCAGCAACAAGCACTGCATCAGTTGTCTTCATACAAGGTATGAAATGTCCCATCTTTGAAAATTTATCCACCACTACAAATATTGAATCATGTCCTCTCTGTGTCTTCGGCAATCCCATTATAAAATCCATACTTATGTCTTCCCAAGGTCTCTATGGTACTGTCAAAGGTTTGTACAATCCAGTGTTCTAACTACTCCCTTTTGCAACTTGACAAACTCTATAGATCTACACAAATTTCCTAACATCCTTATGTATCTGAGGCCAAAAGTAATTTTCACTTACCAAAGCCACTGTCTTATCAATACCAAAATGTCCTGCCAATCCACCATTGTGCTTCTCTTTTATCAAATTGTCTCTCATTGATCTCCTAGGTATACACAACTAATTTCCCTTGAATAACATATCTTCCTAAATGAAATACTCCAACCACTTATATCTATCACAACAGGTTCCTTACATGTTTTCCAAGGTTCTACAAAATCAAGATCTTCCTCATACACGTTCTTCAATTCCTCAAATCCTAACACTTCAACTCTCATCTATGTCAGTAAGTTCCTTATACTACTCAATGCATCTGCAACTTTGTTTGATTTTCCACTCCTATGCTTCAATACAAAAGTATAACTATGCATGAACTCTACCCATCTCATATGTCTTTGATTCAACTTTCCTTGACTATTCAAATACTACAAAGCTTGATGATCTATATACAACACAAACTCCTTAGGCAACAAGTAATGTCTCTACGTCTTCAAGGCTTAAATTATGGCATAGAACTCTTGATCATAAACTAAATATCTTCTCCTTGCATCATTCAACTTATCACTGAAACATGCTACAGGTCTACCTTCTTGACTTAACATTGCTCCTATTGCATTTCCACTTAATGAAATACCTTATTGAAATCTAGTAGTGCCAATATAGGTTGCTCGGTCACTTTCTGCTTCAACAACTCAAAACTCTTATCTGCTCCTAATGTCCACTTAAAGTCTTTTCAGTCACCTCTCATTGTCTCTGTCATAAGGTTACATACTGAATTGAAATTTCTGATAAACTTCCGGTAGAAACTAGCTAATCCATGAAATGATCTGACTTCTCCAATGCTCTTAGATGTAGGCCATTCAACAATTGCTCTCACTTTTTCAGGGTCCATCTTCAATCCTTCCGCAGAAATCACAAATCCCAAATATACCAATTCTTCCTTCATAAAACTACACTTATTGATGTTTGTCAATAATTTCTCTTCTCTCAACCTCGATAATACTTGTCTCAAGTGCCACAAATGTTTTTTTTTTTTCTTACTAAAAATTAGAATATCATCCAAATATACAATAACAAACTTACCCAAGAGTTTCTTCAAGACTTCATTCATCAATCTCATGATAGTACTCAGTGCATTTGTCAATCCAAAAGGCATCACTAACCATTCATACAATCCTTCATTTGTCTTAAAAGAAGTCTTCCATTCATCTCCTTCTCTGATTATGAATTGATGGTATCCACTCTTCAAATATATCTTTGTAAAATATTTTGCTCCACTCAAACAATCCATAATATCATCCATCCTAGGTAAAGGGAATTTATACTTAACTGTGATCTTATTTATTGCTCTAGAGTCTATACACATTCTCCATTCTCCATCTTTCTTTGGTGCCAATACTGCAGGTATTGCACAAGGACTCAAACTTTCTCTTATCAAACCTTTCCTTGACAACTCTTGTATCTGTCTATTCAATTCTTCATTATCTGTTGGTGTCACTCTATGTACTACTTTGTTAGGCATACTAGCTCTAGGTATAAGATCCATGTGATGACTGATACTCCTAATTGGTGGCAATCCTTCAGGTACATTGTTTGATATGATGTCTTCATACTCTGTCAGCAACTCAGTTATCTCCTCTGGTTGTGATTTTTCAATTTCTATCTTTAGGTTTTTAGGTTTCTTAGGAATCAAAGTATAACACATATTTTCATGTCTCAAACCATCCAGAAATTTCCTTCCATATGCCAAACTGATTCTAGCATTCCCACACACTTCGCTCTTAGAATCATCTTCTAAAGGAATCAAAGCAATTCTCTTTCCATTTGATGTTATAGTATATGTATTCTTTCTTCCATCATGTATATCTTTTCTATCATACTGCCATGGTCTACCCAACAATATATGACATACATCCATAGGCATAATATCACACAATACTTCATCATGATAAGATCCAATATGAAATTTCACCAAACATTGTTCACTCACTAATACCTTATGATCATCCTAAATCCATGCTATCTAATATGGCTTAGGGTGTTTCAATCTTTCCAACTTTAGCTTAGTCACCATCTCCTCTGAAACTAAATTATCTAAACTACCACTATCAATTACAATTTTACAACATTTACCTCCTGATTTACATCTATTCTAGAACAAACTTTTCCTTTGTGGTGGTTCCTCATTTGTCTCTTCTTGAAATAGTGCTCTCCTCATGACAAGTGATTCTCCTTTCTTAGGTTTACCAATTGAGCTATGTGATCCAATAGGTTTCTATTCCACATAGGTTGCTCTTCCATTGTTCTCTATCTTCTTGCTTGTACTCCCTTGATTACATTCAAATGCTCTATGTCCTTCACCTCCACATTTAAAATAGGTTCCTCTGAATGTTCTCCTATCAGGTCCTCTCCCATCTCTTCTGTATCCTTCACTCCGGTATGAACTAGGGTTTCCTCTACGGTAGAAAGTTCTATCATCTCTCCTGTATGCATTGTTATCTCTGTCCTCTTTCTTGAATGTGCTCTCTTGTTTATTCTACTTCGCATATGATCTCTCTTCCAGAAAATGTTCTACCTCTCTGAAATTATCTCCTCTACCTTTCTGTCTTTGATCATACTTCTTGTTCAACTTCTCTTCAAATATCAGGGCAAACTAATATGCTTCTTTCAATGTTGTCATCCTCACCAAACTTAGTTCTTCTTGAATGTTCAATCAGTCCATTGGTATATCTACCCACTTTCTCCTTGCTTTCTTAACTATGTCCTGTCCTTATGATCATCTTATGAAATTATTCAATGTAGTCCACATATTTCTCCTTTTGTCTTAGGTTTTGCAATCTCTTCAATAGTTCCAACTCATAGTCAGTAGGTATAAATTGATTCTTCAACTTTGTCTTTGCAAACTTCACCTTCTCTGGATCTTCAATTTCTTCATATTCAAAGTATTCTTCTAGGTCATTTATCCAATCAATCAACTCCTCAAGATTCAAATTGCGAGTATAGTTCGATACATCCACTCTAGGTCTTTTCCCAATCTTTGAAATAGCTAGCAACATCTTGACTTGATCCGATTCTTCTTCTTCATCTCCTAGGGTAATTGCTTCATTTTGATCAATGGATTGAAATTCTTCATCATCATCACTTTCAACATTAGGTCGAGGTGTCAATCATCTTCTTCTATCTTCTTCAACATCATCCAATTGAACTCACATTATTTTCATCATTTCCATCATCTCATCCATTCTTCCAACTATAATACCAATAGCAGGTATTCTCCTTAGAGGCATTCTTCCTTAGATCAAGTGTAACTACCTCAAATTCGACGATCGGGCTACAAGGTGACAACTGCCTCACAATCAACGATCTATTGACAATACAAGTAGTATGCCTTAGATTCGGTGATCTGTTCACAACAAGATCTTACAGAATTCCTTCACCAACTTCACTCTAATACCACTTGGTGAAGTCACGGTTAGGAGGGTCCACAAAGTGAACAGTCTAGACTATGCAACAAGAGTAAACACAACGGAAACAACTCAAAGATAGAACGCAAATGCAGATTCAGTCATTCAGTATATCATTGATTCAAAATACAAACTCGTTGGCATCATGTGGGCTTACAATTAGGGCTCACAGACCTGATTTCTTAGTTATAGAATATGCATACGATATGGCTTTGAAGCACCTTACAGAAGAAATCCAAAACTATCCAACTTGTAAATTATACAAACTATCGATGACTACTTTCCTAGGCATCTATTACATGATTATATATCATCTCCGAAACATAAGATTCCTCCACGTCAACCAAGGATGATTACAAACTCCAAGAAAGAGATGTAACGTGTGTACATGGATATATCAGACATAATCATATAGAACTCCTCCACAAATGAATGGAATAGCGTGCAGATCTCAGGGAAGGTCCACCATGATCTAAACAACATTGAATGATGTGTCATTTAGCTCCATAAGTCATGAAATGTTCCAAAAGTCTTCTCCTTTAGCTGATTATCTGAGATTGTTAGGATGCTCTATTATGAGAAAACAATCGATCTTCTGATAGCGATATCTTACTGGTACATGATCCAAATGATCTAAATTTTGGATATGATGTGCATGAATGTGTCTAGATGCTAAGTCCAACTCTACAAGGTCTAAAATGAAATTGTGGTAGAATGCAGACCAAAATACTGAAACTACTACTGACTGAACTAAACTGGAAAATGAAAGAAAACAAACTGAAATGCAAATGTTTTTGGTTGATGCAAGATTGCTCTTGAACCAGGGATGCTCCTACATCAAAGAGCTACTCTCCATCCTCTATAGTTTCTTTTTCATGGTGTTATTTCCTTTCTATATTTTAGAATAGCTTATCATGTATTGTCATCAACTTGCTAAAGTGGGTCAAAATATAATGTCAAAAATTACATACCCTTGCAATTTCATGTTATGTTTTGGACTCACTTTGGTGTTCGTAACGCTTAGTTTAGGTTTATCTAACTTTGGATTAAACTTATCCCACCCATGGTGCCAACTTGTGTTTCATGTTTTCATGTTTTTTTCCACTTTTTTTGTGTTAACCAATATTAGTATCATATTTACCTTGTGTTGTGCTAATGTGTCAAGAATTTAAATGACCTGTTGTACTTGGACATTAGAATGACACATGAATGTATTCATGATGCACTAGCATCCATTGATATTTTAGTCATACAACCATTTTTCTTAGAATCTTACCACCTTTCCTTCGATGATCAGGCTTGGTAACTGACCTAGGTTGAATCCCCCTGGCTATTTTGAAACCCTTACCTCTTCATCTTCTCTCAAAGCTTCATTTTTGAATCCATCACTTACATTCTTGATTCTACCAAGCCCTCTTGCAAGCTTTTACATTTGAAGCTCTCATGTGATTGTGACTAGCATTCTTCTACAACAATTTAAATGTTTTTTAGCACCTTGCTATCCAACATGATTTCCTTAGCTTCTTAGCACTCTTGGGGACATCTAGCTTGTTATTCTTGAAGGTTTTTACTTCCATTCATGGTGTGAGATGGCAGTGTTTTTATTTCTATTTTTGATAGCATTTGTAAATCTATTAGTGTTTTGTTGGCAGTTGTTGGGTTTCTCATTTCTTATTGACATCCATACACACTAGTTTATTACTTCTTGTATACCTAGAATTAATATTCATAGCACTTTTATTTTGATGCTCTAGTTCTAGATGCACTTAGGCTAGGAGAACACACACATTTCCTTCTTCTCTTTATCATTGGTTACCTATGGAGGTTGAAAGACCAAACAAGAGGCTTGATCATTCATGGTAAGCTCATAAGTATCCCAAACCTTGTTTTATGTCCATAGCTATAGGTTTTTAGCGATACAAATGCATGAAGGTTTGCTCATTCTCTTCCCTCTCTTGTCATTTCATGATTTCATTTCATTTTCTTAGATTTAGTTACATTTTATTAATTTTGTGCTATCTCATACTCTCCTTGTTGTTGTTGGGTGTTGTCCTTGTCTTCTTTTGTACATGAAAGTTTAGAATATGGGAAAAAACTTTATTTTTACAAATTTTCTAGATGACAATGCAAGACCTAGACAACAACACTTAAGCAGGATGATAACACATCACGTGGATGTCCATGCATTATAGCCGAGTACTTGGAAATGAGATCCATCTTTTGGTATCAGGTTCTTTAACTCCTATACTTTTGTTTCTATATTTTGTTTATTGGTTCAGTAAGTACATTTTCTATAATTTCCAATTTTCAACCCAGGTCTCTTTCTCTTTTCACTTATCTTAAGGAGGAAAGTGAAAAATCATCTAGATAAGATTTCATTTAGCTTTCTATTTATAGAAGTAAAGTTAAATTATTAAAAACTTAAAAAAAACATTAAAAAAATATTTCTTTCTAATTCTTATCTAGTGTAGTGTAGAAAGGAAAAGTTTAAATAAAAAATAAAAACTCATCTTTTCTTCCTTTACACCAATAAACTCCTAAATGTTGATCCAAAGATTATAAGGACACTCAATATGAATATAAGAATAATAAATGTCAAGCGGGATAGCCATTCCAATTATGTTAATGACATGTAGGGTCTTGTGCTTTCAATCTACCTTCTCCCTAGAACCTCTTAGTTTAGAAACAATTCCATAGAGATAGGGAAAAAGTTCCTTCCACTCATAATGTTTTAGGATCACTTCTCACTAAGACTTATAGTTCTATTATTTAAGGAGACAATAGAAGGGTGGAATTGAAGATCAAAACCCATGATGAACTATGATAAACCCCCTCAAATCAATCAAATAAAGGACCAATTAAGAGACCCCCCAACAAAAAATAATGATCCAAAATAGTGAAATTATAATTGAATCAATCAAATGATCCTCCCATAACATTCATCGAAGAGATCCCTTAGAAAAATGAATATAGTGCTTTATAAATAGTGTGAGTACAATAACCACTTGGAAAAATTAGTGAAGTGGTCTTGATCTTAGTGTTTTATAGATGCCAAATAGTACCAATATGATGAAACTACAATTCTAAAATAGAATGGAAAAAATCACAATGCATCAGTGATAAGTACACAAAAAATCATGCACTTTTAAAAAATGGCACCTAAAAATGAGTTTGTATGAGCTCAAATGGAGCCTTGGGAGTTCCCAAAATAAGAACTACTTAACAACACTTGTGATAAACTACAATTTCTAGTAAAGCCAAGCACCAAATTTAGGAACGAACTACACCAAAGTAAAGCCACCAAAAAATGGCCCAAATTAAAAATTGATTTGAAATCCAAGCCTAGATGGCCAAGAACAAAGCTCATGAAGTTTGAGTGTGAAAACCAAAAGTGCATAGGAGAGGGGACATGATGGGGGTTGTGGACCAATGATCTCAATAATGCACCAACTAATAGAAAACAACCATTCTGAATGAAAAAACACCATAGGCTAATGATAATCCACCTTTGGTGAGGAAAACACCAAAATCTTGGAATATTCTAGGAAGATGCCAAAATTATTGTTAGTGTGGTCAAAACCACCCTATAAACCAAGAACCATCATTTGAGATTGTAGACTACTTGGGGGACCGATGGAAAACATGTAATAGGTGGAGAGGGTGGTATGCAAGTGATGATGCCAATGGATTGTTTTGTTGTCACTAGTGCTAGAATATACCTCACTATCAAAGGTCATTTGTAAAGTAGCCATAAAGGATCATTGGCTTGAGACACAATGGTTATCATTCAATGACACTAACAAGCCCATGCCTTAAGGTACCCCCATCTAGGTATACTGTATTGTGATTGTGCAGGTGTTGTTGAGTATAGTTCTTAATAAAAAGAACTTGCAACCAAAACAAAAGTCAACCTCGTATACTCACAAACAATGAATGATGTAGATTCACTTATGTCTGCATAAGAAACAAAGATCATGTATAAAACAAATAAATAATTTCAAAATGAATGACCTACATATGCCACCTATGCCACATTGAGTACAATCTTATTGTCGATACCTATATAGATTAATGTATAGAGAATATTTAACATGATTGGGGAAAGGGAGATTTTTATTAAGGCTCCAAAAAAATTTATCAAATTTCAATGGAATGATAGTCACTTTTAGGGATTTAAGACACTTTTGAATGTGATTTTAGGATTCAATCTAATCCAAGAAGCACTAAAACTAAGTTTTCAATATGATGATACATAATAAAACCCTTGACCCTTAATAGAAAGGGACAAGCTTTAGTTACTAGATAGCTCTAATACCATGTAAATTTGGCAACAATGAACTGATGATTGCATGATCTTGAGATCTAGGTGAGAGAAGCAAGTCATGATAACAAAGTACAAAAATAATATATATTACAACATATACTATAAAATGTTAGTCCATCATAGAGGATGTAAAAAAATTTTCAATTAGCCCACCTAACCATCAAATAGAAGGATAAAGTTCAAATAAATAGGCATCTTGGATGCATAAGTTAGGATGACACATGTCCAAGAGGCCATGAATTAACTCCTAATTAGAAGGGTTATTAACTCATTCAATTAAGATAGATGTGGCCTCGATTAGATAGAGGTGGCACCTAACTATTATTAATCAAGGATTGATGAGGCGATAGTGACACTTGATGACATTAAATCAAGGTTGACGCATGCTATTATTAGCTTAACTCAACAAATGTAACTGTCTATGTAAGCTTATCCTAGGTGCATAATATGCAATAAAGTAAATAATTATATGTAATAAATAAAACAATACACCAACACTTATCACTAACATTGTATGAATCAAATTGAGGGCCATGACATTGTTGTATCTTCCCATTACATTCCTCCATCACATATTTCCTATGTCCTTAAATTGACTACATGATGCCATCATACATTAAATTTGAGTGGGATTACAATCATTATTAGAATATATAGCTTCATATAGTTTTATGCTTGCAGACATTATAAGGGCCACACTTGTTCCAACTCCATGGTTTCCTTATGCATCATGATTCCATCTACACCATATTTACATGGTATTATGCACACATATCTCATGGGGCTTACACCAATTCCAACTTCACAAATTCATTGTGTGTCATGATTCCAACTACACTATCTTTTATAAGGAGACCATACAAATATGTTTATAGGGACCATGCCAGTTCTAACTCCATAATCACCCTATGTGTCATGATCCCTCTTTACTTCCAATGTGTATAATTTATGGGTCCCACACCATTTCCAACTCCACTCTACTCTATAAACAGTAGCATACATTGCACCAAATTTTCATATCTTACTACAAGTTTATTTCACACACGATACATACAATGGTTGTTGATTATGGATTTTTATACATTGACACCTTTCTAGGTGCAACTATTGATTTTGTTTAGGGGAGGATGTGTTTTTGTAGGTACACAAAGACATTGAGGCATCATCTAAAGTTCAAACTTGTCTATTTATCTTACTAGATATTTTACAAGGGCATGCATGATTCATCTAGATTCACACACACATCATATCAAGGGAAGTGTAAGGGATAAAAGTACATACCCAAAAATTTGCACCTACACCTTCATTTTACACCAATTTAAGAACATGACTTTAAATACATGATCGCATTTCCCAATTTGACCTATTTGGCACACTAACTAACTCCTTCCCCAAAATCCATTAGCCACCCACCATAACAAATTACCTTAACTAATGCCTTTTAGAATATACTAAAAGCAATGAAAATCTATATCTAGTGTGGAATAGCCACTCAAACCCTTATTCAACAAAATACATAAGAATCTAAATAGAAGAATAAAGACAACTTCAAGAAAATGAGAGACAAGATTGTAAGACACAATATGACTCAACACAAAATGCATTCATTAAAGGCTTACAATAGCATGAATAAAGAAAAGATAGAGAAGTGGATACATAAATAGAAAAGAGAAGAGACAAAACTAATGAATGAGATAAATAACTTCAACTACCTAGAAATAGGTAGAAGTAACACTCATGGAAGATTCCATCTACCCTCGTAATGACCCACTCACCACAACTAAGAAGGCTAAATAAACATGTAGGAAAATACTATAATATCCAACCAAGGAAAATAAAAACCTACATTAACACCCCATTTAAGTGCAGCTTAGGTGGGTGGAAATATGGATCCCAACAAAAGAATCCTGAAGAGTTACCCATGTATAAAGAGACCCCCCAAAGAGAAGTGCCCCCAAGAAGAGAGATAGCATCTATTGGAAAAAGAGTGTTATACACCTTACACAAGAAAGATTAATTCTTAATTATGTGTGTTTTTTGCCTTGTCAAGAGTCTAGGCTTTTCTCTACTTGAGTAATTGGTTAGAAGAAGTCCTACTTCCTAACCCCTACCTAGCCTTGTCTTCTACATCACACACTTCCAATCCTAGAACCCCAAAAGGTTTTCATATTCTCTTTTCCTCTAGTGTTCTAGCATCAAGGATCTCAATTCTCCCATCCTATCTTCCTCTTTTGATGGTATTGGGTATCTCAATGTCCTATTGCCTTGCTAGTTCTTTCAAGCCATTCATGGCCATTTAAAACTATTCATCCCCTCTCCATAATGTATCAGGTACTCCTATTCCTCAATCCCCAATTGCCTCAACTACAATTTGTGGGCCTTTAGACCTTTCCCTCCCCTGCTCCCCAGATTTCATTAGGTACCTAGATGATCCAATCCTCATTCTTCGCTTCTATGTGGTAATGGATATCTCATATCCTTGTGGGCTTTCAGAACTTCTCATCCCCTCTCCATGATGTATCTTGTATTGGGTACCTGATAGACCTGATCCCCATTCCCTACTCTTGTGTGGAAATTTACATATCATATCCCCATGCCCTTCTCATCCCCTTTCTATGATGTATGGGTTATTCCCTTTCCTCGATCCCTGATCGCCTTTACTCTTGTTTATGGGCCTTTAGGCCTTTCCTTCCCTTGCTCCCCAAATTGCATTGGGTTCTTGGTAGACCCAATCCCCATTTCCTGCTCCTCCATGGCAAGTGACATCTCATATCCCCATGCCCCATAAGAGTCATTTTATTTTACTTTAAAACTATTTCCCAATTATTATTTTTTATTTACATTGTTTACCTTATTTTTATTCAAAGAACTTTTTTTAATCTATTTAAGAGTTGTTTTCTTCATTAGATTTGTTTCTAGTTTTAATCTTTTTATTGCTTAAATATGTAATATGCATATTGATTTTTAGTTGCAATTTAATTTTTTTAATAGTAAATTAATAATTATATATGTTTAGTTTTAAATAATCAATAATTTATTCATAATTTTTCAATTACTAAATTACAATCCAATTCTAGGATAGCTTTTCTAATATCATGTGCAACTCAAATCCTATAGATAAAACCTACTGAATTTTAAATTCAATTACATGTCATTCCAAAGGTTGAGTTCACAATATTTCTCATTCCCCAATAGATCCATTTCTCTTTAGTATAGTATTTGTTGCTACTACCTGGCCATAAACCCATTTAAGTTTAAATTCAAATATATGGCATTCCAAATGGTTGATCTCACAACATTTTTCATTCCCCAATATATCCATTTCTCTTTAGTATGGAGTTTGTTGTAGAGACCCTATTGGGAGCGATTCTCACATGCCCTAAAATTTACAAAAAAATTGTGTAGTACCCTCTTTGTTGCCTTGGCCTTGCTTTGCTTGTCATTGATAATTGATAAGAGATTTCCTTTAATGGTACATTGGTCAATTTTGTGCTTGGTGGGGTGCTTTTCATCCCTTCACATATTTGTCATGTGCCTAAGTTCCATAAATGCAAAAATTTCTAAGTGCCAAGTGTCAATTTGTGTGTTTCCTGCCTTTTCAGGGGTTTGGGATTTTTTCTACCTAAGTATGTGGTTAGAAGGAGTCCCACTTCCCATCCCCTGCCTAGCATTATCTTTTTCTAGGGTTTTGAGTTTTTCTCTATAGTCTTACTTGAAAGGCCGATGACATCGCATAGTTCCAATCCCTAAATCTCGAAAGGTTTTCATCTTCTCTTTTCCTTTGGTGTTCTAGCATCGGGGATCCTAATTTTGTAATCCCCACTTCCTCTTTGGATGGTATTGGGTATCTTAATGTCTTTCTCCCTTACTAGTTCTTCCAAGCCATTCGCAAGAATTTAGAACTATTCATCCCCTTTCCATGATATATCGAGTACTATTCTTCAATCCCCAAGCACCTCCAATACTATTCCTAGGCCTTCAATCCTTTTTGTCAACTACTCCTAGATTGCATTAGGTATCCTATAAACCTAATCCCCGTTCCCCACTTCTGTGCAGCAAGTAATATCTCATATCCTTATGGGATTTTAGAAATTCTCATCCCCTCTTCATGATGTATCATGTATTTCTCTTCCTCAGTCCCTGACCACCTTCACTATTGTATGCAAAACTTCAAGTGTTTCTCTCCCCTACTCCATAGGTTGCATTGGGTTCTCGATAGACCCAATCCTTGTTCACTACTTCTATGTGTCAAGTGACATCTCATATCCCCAACCCCTTCTCATCTCCTCTCCATGATGTATTTATTATTACTTTTCCGTAATCCCCAACTACAATCACTACCATTTGCGGGCCTTTGGGTCTTTCCCTTCCCTATTCCCCAAAATTGAATTGGTTTCCCAAAAGACCTGATCCTTTTTCCCTACTCCCGTGTGACAAGTCACATCTCATATCCCCATACCCTACAAGAGTCATTTTATTTTTCTTTCAAACTATTTTGGAATTATTTTATTTTGTTTACATTATTTACTATATTTTTAATAATGAATGTTTAGTTTTATAAAAAAAATAGATTATTTGTAGTTTTCCAATCATTAAGTTACAATCCAACTCTAGGATAGCTTCACTAGTGCCTAAGTTCCATAAATGTAGAAACTTCTAAGTTCCAAGTGTCAATTTGTGTGTTTCTCTCCTTGTTGGGGGTTTGGGATTTTTCCTACTTGAGTACCTAATCAGAAGTAGTTTTGCTTTCAGACCCTCACCTAGCCTTGTCTTCTATTATGGTTTTGGCTTTTTCCCTACTATCTTACCTAAAAGGTAGATGAGATCACACACTCCTGATCCCCAAACCCCAAAAGGTTTTCATATTCTATTCTTTCCTAGTGTTCTAGCATCGTTGATCTTGAATCTCCAATCCTCACTTCCTCTTTGGATGTAATAAATTATCTCAATGTCTCACTCCCCTGCTAGTCCTTCCAAGCCATTTGTGGGCATTCAAAACTATGAATCCCCTGTCCATGATGTATTGGATGCTCTTATTCCACAATCCCTAACTAACTTCAATATTATTTACATGCCTTCAAGCCCTTTTCTCCTTTGCTTCCAATATTGCATTGGGCACCTAGTAAACCTGATCCCCATTCCTCACTCTTGTGTGGCAACTAATATCTTAGATCCATGCAGGATTTTGGAACTTCTCATGTCCCCTCTCCATGATGTATTGAGTACTGCTTTTCCCCAACCCTCGATGACCTTCACTACTATTTGCAAGCCTTTGTGCATTTCTCTCCCCAATTCCTCAAATTGCATTAGGTGCTTGGTAGATTTGATCCCCATTCCCCACTCTTGTGTGGTAAGTGACATCTCATATCATTTATTTTACTTTAGAACTATTTTATAATAATTATTTTATTTTATTTACATTGTTTACCTAATTTTTAATTATACATGTTTAGATTTATACAGTCAGTAGATTATTTATAATTTCTAATTAGTAAATTACAATCCAATTCTAGGAGAGCTTTGCTAATCTTATGTGCAACTCAAATCCTATAGACAAAACTGATTGGAGTTTAAATTCATGTACATGGAATTCTAAAGTGTTAATCTCATAATATTTTTCATTCCCCAATAGATCCATTGCTCTTTAGTATGGAGTTTGTTGCTACTATCCAAGGCCATACACCCATTGAAGTTTAAATTCACATACACTGTTTTAGATAGACCCTAATGGGACCCATGCTCACATGCTCTAAAACTTGCGAAACATTTCTAAGTCAGGTAGCCTCTTTGTTGCCTTGGCATTACTTTGCCCATCATTGATAACTGATTAGAGATTTAATTCAATGGCCCCCCTTGGTTAATTTTGTGCTTGGTGGTGTGCTTTTCCTCCCTTCACATCTTTTTCATGTGCCTAAGTTCTGGACATAAATGCACAATTTTTGTGCTAAGTGTCAATTTGTGTGTGTCCTACCTTGTTAGGGGTTTGGGATTTTCCCTACCTGAGTACCTGGTCATAAGGAGTCTTGCTTCTCAACCACCGCCAGCCTCGTCTTCTACTTGGATTTCCAATTTTTCTCGATTGTCTTACCTAAAAGATGAATGACATCGCATACTTCCAATACTTGAACCCCAAAAGGTTTTCATCTTCTCTTTTCCTCTATTGTTTTAGCATCAAGGATCTCAATTCTCTGATCCCTCCATCCTCTTTGGATGGTATCAGGTATCTGAATGTCCCACTCCTTGCTAGACCTTCCAAGCCATTTGTGAGCAATTCAAAAAAATTCATCCCCTCTCCATGATGTATCGGGTACTCCTTTTCCCTAATCCTTGACTGCCTTCATTACTATATGCGAGCCTTCAAGCCTTTCCCTACTCTCCTCCTTAGATTGCATTGGGTACCTGGTAGACTTAATCCCTATTCCCTGCTCCTATTTTCCAACTAATATCTCATATCCTCATGTACTTTTAGAACTTCTCATCTCCTCTCCATGATGTATCAAGTACTCCTTTTTCTTGATCCTTGACCACCTTCACTACTATTTGTAGGAATTTGGGCACTTCCCTCCCCTATTCCCCAAATTGCATTGGTTAGTTGGTAGACTTGATCCTTGTTTCCTACTCCTATTTGGAAAGTAACATCTCATATCCTCGTGCCCTTCTCATTCCCTCTTCATGATGCATGAGGTATTCCTTTTCTCAGATCCTCGATCACCTTCACTACTATTTGTGGGTCATTAGGCCTTTTCCTCCCTTGCTCCCCAAATTGCACTAGGTACCTAGTAGACTTATCGCCGTTCCCTACTCCTATGTGGAAATTGACATCTCATATCCCCATGCCCCACAAGATTTATTTTATTTTACTTTAGAACTACTTTAGAATTATTGTATTTTATTTACATTGTTTAAGATCTATTTTATAACTATTATATTTTATTTACATTGTTTACCTTATTTTTATTTGAAGAGCTTTTTTTATCTACTTAAGAGTTGTTTTGTTTATTGGATTTGTTTTTAGTTTTAATTTTTTATATTGTTTAAATATCAAATATATATTGATTTTTAATCATGTAATTTAAATTTTTTTAGTATTAATAAATATATATGTTTAGTTTTAATAATTATCATCGAATTTATAAAAAATTCCAACTCCCGATCATGTGCTCATTGTCGAAATCCTTTGAAGCAAGGGTTTTCTACTCACACTTTCAACAAAACATCAAGTGATGAAGGTCTGTCTTAAATGCCAAGGAGCATGGAAGGTGACTAGAGATGTGCAGCTCTAAGGGCCAATACATGGAGAGGATGGAAAACTGTGAGCAACCAGTGAATACACTCCCGTATGTTATGTATGATGGAGCCACTACGAATAGCTTTGGATGTCTTCACATGGAGGATGAGGCAAAGTTTGGACATGAAGTAGAGCTTGGATGGTGTTGAGTGCCAAAGATAGATGTTTGATGCCCATATTTAGACACCATCCACCCATCCCCAGGGTAGAGATGTCTCAATGAAACACAATGCAGCCAGGGCAAACGATAATCCTCATGTGCATGACAAACAAAAAGAGGCCGCTTAGGTGTGGTTAGGCCCATAGCACAAGGCAAATTTGGATACTCTCCAAAAGGTTAAGCAACAAACATGTGCTAATGAATCCCCTATTGTAGAATTTGAAGATGTGATGAGAGAAGTGATTGAAAATGTAGCTTTCTTTGTTAAAAATGGTTAATCAACAGATTTAATAGGCTATGGCCAAGCCTCCCGGATCTACACAAATGGATCTTAGAAAATTGGGGTCTTGTTTTGAAAGGTGATGTTGAAATCTACCCCTACGCTCATGGATTTTTCATTGTAGTGTTTGACAATGTTCAAGATTGGAATTCCATCCTTTGCAATTATATTTGGGACTACAATGAGCACATGCTCATGCTCAAACCATGGCACCCAAAGTTTGACCCTACATTTGAATATTTTATTGTGATACTTGTATGGGTGTGTCTCCTAAACCTACCACTGCAATTTTGGTTTAATTCATGTTTTGAAGCAATTGGAAATAAATTGGGGAAGTTTCTGGATGTCGATGAAGGCCTCTCTAATTATCTTCACACTAGTTATGCCTGCATTCTGGTTGATCTAGATATTTCTAAAAATCTCCCGACATATATTAATTTGAAAGTTGCATGTCATAGCTGGATTCAAACCCTAGATTATGAAGGTTTACCTTTCCATTGTTGCAAGTGTTTCAATATTGGTCACATTGCTATAAATTATTCCAAATGCCAGTTAAATGGCCAGACCACATGGTGGAAAGAGGTATCCTCTCATCACTACTCTATGGAAAAAGGGGAACTCGTGCCTCCCCTGAGAGAAAAGTTCAGAATGAACCCTCTCTTAAGATGGGAACTTCTGAGACTGGGAGCCAAAAAGTTTATGAAAGATCACACCCCTCTTTGTTACAGTGGAAGGAGCATCCTATTGTGCCTTTCACACATGCCCCATTTTGCCAAATGGAGACCCCCTCTTTTGCTTTTGGCTCGGTCTCAAATTTTGATGTTCTTGCTTGAGAGAAAATGAAGTCTTGATGATTTGATGGTTTATCTTATACTTGAGCAATTTGGCATGATTAAACATCTTTTGGTCATTGAATTTGAAGTGATTTGATTACACTTGAATCCAAGGAAAGGTCCCCTTAGTGTTTTTGTGTTGAAATTAGGTCTCACTACAGTCTACGCTAATATCCTGTGTCACCAAATATTAGCACTAAAGATTGTTTCACTTGACTTAACACTAAATGGTCACTTCACCGTGGTGGTACCCCTTGGGGTTTAGGGTTTTAGGTTCATAAAGTTATAAGTATTTACCTTCGAAAAATTTTAAACCTAAGTCCCTAGGCTCATGCGCTTTATTTCTAATTCCTTGTTGACTGCTTGTGGTAGGTTTCTGACCCCTTAAGTTATGAATTTAAGCTTTGCGCCCATTAGGTGACCGGCTCCATGTCCTAGGTCTTGCCTCCTATGGCCCATAAAAAATTAAACCCAAGTCCTAAGTCTTCCCGTAGGTTATAAGGCTTAATAAAATGAATATCGCAGCATCGAAGCGCATCATCACTGACATCACCACCCTACTGCATGGCCACGACATGGTGACACCTATCAAGGATCTATGCTAAAATCCCATTACATTAGGAATCTTGCACTAGCCAATCATATGTTGCCAAATGTCAGTATAAAAGTGGTCCAAGGGAAAGTTTTAATCTAACAGCTGCACATCGTCGCAATGGTATCTTGCTAGGAAAGAATCTTTGTCGCGAGGTCACGAGATGGCGACACATGGCCTTGTTTTATCAAAGAAATGAAAAACAAATGAAGGGTATACACGTGGAGGCTTTATCGCACCTGTGCAGGGTAGGTAAAGTGGTGGCCCACTATCGACTATGACGTCGTGAGGTGATGCCACGTGTCCAGGCTAAACAAAAGGTGATATGGTTAGTGAAGGAAGTACATCTGATGTGGCTCATCCCAATAGGTTGAGGACTTTTCAACTGTGATGACTGAGATTTTCAAATCTCACGGGTGAAAGACGACTGTGGATCTTGCAGGAATGAACTCAAATCAATAGCTCAGGTTTAAACTTTTGTGATGAACATTAAAAGCACCCTATGACACAAATGAAAGGTTAAAGGTGAGGCTACCTCCATTAATTCATCAGAGGCTATGCTATGAAGCTTAAACGGAAGAAAAGTTAAGGCTTTGTGCATCATTTCTTCCAGCACATACAAGTTCAGACGCACATCGGATTCTCAGGCGAGTAAAGAACGAAATCCAAACTCCTGCAAGCGTAAACCAATAAGTTCATCCAATCTAATTGTACTTGACATATTTTAAGTTGACTGCTTGATTAAGGAGGTAGATAATTGCCTGTGTAAGAAACCCTAGCTTCTTACGATTAGTATAAAAAAATGAGTCAAGCTAGTCAGCCCTCCACCTCTAAGCACGGCTTAGATGAGGACCTCATGGTCCAGCTCCCAAGTTCTGCTAGAAGAGCCCTAAATCTGCATGATATCGACAGACCAGATAATAAGTTCCTTGATTTTTGTTACAATTGTAGAGATGTTAGACTGCCTATTCCTGGTTGGGTCCTGTTTGAACATTGGCATAAAAGAATGGATTATAAGGCCCCCATCTGCTATGCTTGGTGATTTGATCTAGCCAAGCTCATTTGCTCCAATGTATTCCCTAATCCCAACTTAGTTAGAGCAATAGCATTGAGATATGATCCTCAAACAAGAACGGTCATAGTAGGAAATGGCACAAAATTGATTAAATTCACCAAAGGCTACATTGCCATTGTATTTAACTTAAACCCTGTGGCTAATAAGCCAATTGACATGAGTGCATTGAAGAAGAAATACCAAACTGTTAAACATGCCTATAGGGACTTCAACCTAGCCAAGCATAGGCCAAGAGGTGTTGATGGCAAACTGGAGAAGATTTCAGCTAGTGAAGTGGAACCCTTTCAGTGTAGTTTGTTCATGGATTATTTTGTCAGAACATATCACAGTTTATGTCAAGTGCTAGGCAGGGATGCCTTAGACAGAATGCCCATATCTTTGATGATGATGGTGATTGATATTCAGAGTCAAGAGACGAAGGAGCCATATGATTACGCCTCCTACATTGCAAATAGAATGCACAAGCAGTTGGCAAAAATTAAAAGTAAGCTATCTATTGCAGATGCCCATGTTGAATTCACATGGCATTCCATGATGTGTCATCATATGCTTCTATTTGCTTTGTCTGGAATGTGGTACTAGAGCTTACATGTCAAAATGATAGATGCCCAAGGAAACATGTTGCTAGTACAATTGTGGACCTGCGTGATAGATATGTATTGTACCAATGCTGATTATATAATTTTTGAGGAATATTTTGTGAGGAGGATTCTTGGTTTCTTGGAGCCAGAGGGAGAGAGACTACACCTAGATGTATTGGATTTTCTAAGGCCTTTAGACATGACTCCTCACTTGGGGATTGATCATAATTGGGGTGACTGGTTTTTCCATGAGCACACTACCTGCATCAGGGTCTATGGGTGTGAGGCCCCTGCCCACATTTTGCCTAAGTATGTACCTAAGAGAGTTGCATTTTTACATATCATTAGGTAATTGAATGAATCAGATAAGGAGCACCTGAGGAGACATAAAAAGGGCACATTTTTTCCTACATCTCTCAGATTCAATGATTTTCTAATAGCTGCTAAGAGTGGGCTTGATCAGATTTATTTAGTAATGTAGTGTTTTGGGATGTATTTTGAGCATCCAAGGATTTCTGACCCTGAAGGCTTCATCAACAGGACGAGAGTCAACAAAAAAAGGCCAAGATACACTCACCAGGTTGACCTATATGAGGATCTTGTTAGAAATTACTTCATAATGGATGATGTCCACCACTTGAGGATCAAGAGGGACACAATAATGGTAGGTGAAAGAATGAGGAAGAATATAAATGTTGCATATCGGGGTGCCTTTGCAGAAATGTAGGACCCCATTCAGAGAATTCAAAAGATGTTGGATAATGCAGAGCAACTAATTTCTAGTGCTGCAGGAGAGGAAAGACCATCATATCAGCCTAGCAGCTCAAGGAGAGGATATGATGTGAAAAGAGAATCAGTTGCCCCTCCTCCTGCCAAAAGAGCAAAGATTATTGATTTAGAAAATCCAAAGGAAGTTGAGGTGGTGGACCTTGAGGGGGAGGCAGAAGAATATGTGTAGGAAGCTGCCCATCAAGTAAATTCACCTAACAGAGTAAGGCCCTGTTCATCCCCTAAAAATAGGGCAGTAAGGACAATGAGTAGCTAGAATGTGGATATTGAATATGTCAGAATAATGGCTTGCAATAAATTTTTAGAGGATGATGAATTCATAAACACTCCTAAATTCAAGAGATATGTGCTGAAAGTAAGAAGTGAGGAGTTCCAAAAAAGGATTGAAGATGCTAAGAGTGGAGTAGACCCCTTTGAATATGAGGCCATCACCCAAAGGGTGTTAAAAGAAGTTAATCAAGCCATCAGTTCAATGACTCCAGAGGAAGGGAGAGCATTGGTTGCTAAGAGCAATATCCTACTCCTTCCTCACTGGACTTTGTCAAATGCCATTGCATTTGACACAATAACTAGGAAAGATTTTGATATGACATATGAACAAGTAGAGAAGGCTCTCTCTGGTGCAACCCTCAATCCTAGGTTTGAAACATTGGCTATATGGGCTCTAGCCCTAAATAATAACAAGCCTAGGGTTGGATTGGGGGAGTTGGCAGGAGATGTAATAATTAAGAGGGTATTTGACACCCCTACCCCCCAGGCTACAAGTTTGAATGTATAGACTACACAATTTGTTGAGATAGTCTGGTGCAGGAGCACCAAGATATCTATAACTTGTTTGATCTTCAAGTTGTTTTGTTTTGGTTCAATAAGGTCCTATAGACCATTCAATGATGTAATAAGGTTAAGATGACATGATGTACTAAGGACTATGTCCAAATATCTATGTTGTCATGGAGTAGTTTTAAGGTGTAATAGGCAGTTTGCAATAAGTCATTTATGTAAGCCTTTGTTGAGGCATTTAGGACAGTCATATATATTCATGTTGTAAGCCTTGTAAAGGCATGCTAGGAAGGATGTCAAAGTCTTCATATCTCTGCCACTTGTTTGAAGGCATTTGTAAAGACTAAAATAGTCCTAAACATATGAAGACAAAACTAGTTAATAGTTGTAAGTAGTTGAAGGATCAAAAACAGTTCAGGAAGTTCGATGGAAGAAGTGGTTATGAACCTTCTCCCATCGACCAAAACTACTTCAATAGAAGTTGCCAAGAGGTATGACAATCTATATAACCTTGAACAAGTCCAATGTAAAGGAGAGGAGAAGATATATGCAATCGAAACACCATTATCTTTCTGTTTTCTGTTATTTTCTGAATTTTCCCTAGGAAAAGCCCGTACTACTCTGCTGTACGGAATGGTTGTGAACCACAAGTTTGTGGAGAGTGAAGTATGGTGAACTAACATTCATCCAAACATGAATTAGGGCTATGACACTTGGCAGAAGAGAAAAAAGCTTCAAGCAATATAAATCAGTTATCTGTTGTTCTTTTATTTGTTTTCTACATTTTCCAGTGCAACAGTCCGTACCATTTAGTTGTACGGCATTATTATGATTCCTAAGTGGTTTGGAAATAAAGTGTAGAGAAGTATCTCTCATTTAAGACTGGTTGGAGGCTATGATATTGAAGAGGATGCAACTTATAAGTGTTTGATCTGAGACTGTTCATTGTGAAAATTCTATTTTTTCTGGAAAATTCACTCTTGCAAACTGTACACAGAGAAGGTACAGTTCTGTCATCGTCTCTTCATGTTTTGATCAACTAGTATAGGGAGTTATTCATCATTTTAAATTATTTTGATGTGTTGAAACTACAGTATAAGGGAGATATAAGGTTTTGCTTAAAAATAGTCCAATTCAAATCTAACAAGGATTTTGATTACAACTCATGAATTCTCTTCCATTCCATTGATGTAAGACCCCATAGATCAGTGGAATGGATTATTGTAGTGTTGTATTAATGTATTTATTTAAGAGTTTTGGCAGAGAAGGTGATTTTCTATTGTTTCATTGAAGAACCTAACAAGACCATGTGTTAGGTGATGCTTAAGAGCACATTGAAGGAACCAAAGGTACATTTTTGGGAACAACAGTTAGTAGGAGGCTAAAACCCACAAAATCCTTTGTTTTAGCATGTATTCTAAGTGTCCAAACCTTTTTTTGAGTTTTGGGCTTGCATTCTTTGGTAGTCTCTTTGTAAATTTGGCCTAATTGGTGCACTCGGTCACTGACAGGGGTTATTGGTTGAGATAGTCCGTCCAAAACAACCTATGCCAAGTTTGGGATATGTGATAGAAAGCCATAATGGGTATCTAATGAGTGTATAAGATTTGGGTTTGGAGGTCTGAGTCAAAAGTTAGTAGGTCTGTTGTCCTTTTGAAGAGCTACGAGCCATTTTGGGTGGTTTGTGAAGGAAGTACCAACTTGAAGTCCAATCTACCTTGGCCAATGGATGGAATGGGTCCCCTAACATCCCAAACTAACATTTCCATGATGATACTAGAGTTCCTTTCTACTGTTCCCACTTTTGCATAAAGATCTCTATTTTGGGGCTAATTGGTGTAGTTGAACCTTGTCAAGTTTGTCCTCCTTCTCCTATCTAATTTGCCTCTACATCAGAGTCACAAACAAGCTGCAGAAGGAACATGATGAATTGCTGCTACAGTATGCCTAGACAATTGCAAAACTTAATAAATGCAAGGAGCAGCTGTCATTGGGGGCTGGTACTTCCACTCTCCCACCTATGATCCCAACAGCAGAGTCATGTCTAGTTGATATAGAACCTCTATTGACTAAAATCAGGGAGCTGAAGGAGGAGATGAAGAAATTGGAGGATGAGAAAAAGAATATAGTGAAGGATATGGTCACCAATTTTATAAATCACAGGGTGACTAAGATCTTGGTAAGGTTGGATGAGACTTGGAGATCTTAATCACAATTGAGGATAGCCTATGAGAATCATGAATCAGATAAAGAAAGGCTCTCAATTGTCAAAGCAAGATGGTTTCCAAGGATTGGAGAGGTAAGGGATGTTGGAATTAAGGAACACTAAGAGAGGGGGTGAATCAATGTTCTGCAAAACTTGTTATTATGTTCCTTTATTAATTTACCGCATATCAAAAGAAAGAAGCATGAACTTAAGAACAACAACAAAAAGATCATCACACATGAACACTAGGATTTTTACATGAAAACCTGGTTAAGGGAAAAACCACGGTGGGGGTTAACCCACAAGTTTTTATACTCTATTAAAAGTATTACAAATGGGAAGGCACACTGCCGAGAGCTCACTACTCAAAGGAGGCTCACTGCTTACAAGATCAATTACAAAGAGTTCACTGAAATATTTGAACTAAAGAATAGCATTTAACAATGCAAGATTATACTTCCAGGTAGGCTCAATATACTGACTTCACACACTTCATCTCTCACTACCCTATTTCACTGATCGACCATGATCTTGAGCTTAGATCTCTTGCTTTGCACTTGATACTGCCACACTTCGCACCTATCACTTCATATTCACACATCCATATATCAAAATGCTCAAACCCATTGATCATATATATCTGCAACATGAAATTTCATCAAATGTAGTCGGCCTCAAGAAAAACTGATAAATTTTTTTAGGATCACTGTTATGTCAGTTGAATCCATGCACAAACATCATTGCAAACCAAAACCTATGTGTTCAAGTGATCACACATGTCAACCAATACCATTAGATCTCATAAATTACTCAACCAACCACTTCTCTTGATCAAACACCAGGTCAGCCTATTCTTCACCGGACTGAACTGTGTAACCAAAACCCGATACTCATGCTTTTAATTTCAATCCCTTCATCGCCGGAGGCTAAAACTTTGGATTTAGGTAGTGCTGATATCCCTTAACATTCCCTTAGATCTGCAATACAATATGATTACCTGTGGACAAATGCTGACCAAAATGCTAAACCCTGTCATATGCTTTGTTCCTGTCTATCCAGACTTAGACAAATCTGCAATCTGACTTCTAGTATGATCAAATGATACAATGCGGATGTGTAAGATAGATTCATTTGCCATCAATGACAACACTTGACATGCCTAGCAGTGTCTCTTGCCAACAATCTCCCTAGTTGGCATTGATGGCAACACTTAGTGAAAAATGACTAAGTGTTAGAACACCTCCCCCTTAGATGAATTCCTCATTTTTCACTACTTTCCAGTCTCCCTTTGACATCAATGGAAAACGCTGAGAACCGCATACCAAACTTAACGCAAAAACTCTATGTACAGGGGTGCCTATATACAAACAATCCTTATGTCTTGTCTACATGAACTTCAACACATCACCAAAAATGGTTTTCACTAGTGCCAATTCACTATCCCATCTTTTCTTCATGCTATCCAAAACTGAAATATGACCACTGAATAAAAATGCCTGTGACTCTGCATTCTGTAGACCAGTGGGATCACTTGTCAGAGTAGTAGCTTGAGCTTCTATCAATGCATTGAACATTGTTTCTAACTTAGGGAAAATCAGTCCCCAGAGTTCACACATCCTTGCCATAATGTTTTCTTTTTATTTCACCAGTTTCTTTATTTCATCAATCAAGATAATTACTTGACATTCTTCACTTGTCGCATATACTGTCAAAGGATCAAAGGATTGAGATACATTTGACAATTTTTGCTCAGACTCCTTTATTTTCTTCTCAATATCCTTTACAACTTTTGGCCAAGATAAACAAAATTTTTACACATCTCCTCCTTCAGTGAGGGCATTTGAATACTCTTTACACTAGTATCAAGAATTGATCTACCATAACTAATTATTCTCTTTAATTCAACAACCCTCTTCTCATTAAATTCATTCCAGACTTTATCTTTTGTTGACTTCTCAAAAGATTCAAAATGAGTACTTACAAAGTTTATCAGACTCTTCAACTGACTGGAGGGGGATGCTGATAAATCCTTATGAAATGTAGGCATGATTTTCTCCAAGATGCTGGATGCAAGACCAAGCAACTCATTGTCTTCTATATGGAACTTTAGGATTTCCTCTCTAGCCTTAGCTTGTGCAAAAGAGGCCAACTTCATTCTTTGTACCAGTGATAGAGTATCAAAATTGATTGGACCTTGTATCATATCCAGATCTTCTGCAACTTGTTTATCTTTCTCCAAAATTTCTTTCACTGCATCTGTAGTGTCTCTTGCCCAATATGATGTTTCTATTTTATGCTCTTTAGGGCCTGCATCTTCTCCCTTTCTAGAGTCAACCACATTGTCTTGCTTATCATTTTCATTCTTTTTCTCTGCTTCTGCTCTCTCTACATCATTAGTAGAGGCATCCTTCTTTTTATCTTTATCAGAAATGTCTTCTGCACTCTTTTCTAGGGGATTTTGTGTATCCTCAACAACAACATTATCATCATTTTTATCAAATTCCTCAACATCCGGAATGGAGGAATCAATTCCATCATCAGCTTCTTCTTCTTGATCTTCCTTGTCCTTAACTTCTTCTACTTTCTGCTCTTTATTCTTCTCAAAATCACTTTCAGTAGGAGCATTTATTTCCATATTCATCTCTGTATTTTCTTCACCAAATTGGTCCGAAGGAATTTGAGTATCCTCTGCATAATCAACATTATCTTCCTTCACCATCTCTTCATTATTCAGAATGGATGTATCATCAGCATCAACAGGTTCTTCAGTGACCACATAAAACTTATTCTTGCTTAGGGCTTTCTTCAGAATTTGTTCTATTTCTTTGACCACTTCATCAATGTCTCCAAGCATTAGCTTATTCATCCTAATTTTGCTTCTGAATTCATCTTTAACTTCTTTGAAAATTTTATTTGCTTCCTTCCTAGAGATTACCAGACATAAACTGGACAACACATGTTCTCTTAGCTCCAAATCCTTTGCTTTAGCAGCTTCTTTTCTCATCTCCAAAATGTCACTTATACCCTTAGGGATTTCTGACAAAATTTCCACAAGTGCTTTGTTGAATGTATTCAATTACTTAACAGTAGCATCCTCCAAAAATTTCTTGTTCACATTATCAAAGTTGTCATAATATTCTGTTATGGGCTTCAAATTCCCATGAATAGTTACTGCATTCACAATATCTTCAACTAACAAGGTGGATTTTTCAACATGAGTCTCAGTCTTTTGTCTTTTGCTCACTTTTATACTTCCGAAGGGCTTGTCTTTGGTAACCCTTGATGCTTCTGCTTTCTTTGACTTTATGCTTCCAGAGGGCTTCTCCTGAAACACTTTAGCATCCTTAGTGCTTGAGGCCTTCAACTCTTTAACCGCATCATTTGAATTAGTCTCTTTTCATCCTCCTCCAAACTGACATATTACCTTTTGCCCATAACTTTTGTTCTTTTTCCTTCCTTATCGGTAGGTTTTTCTTTGAATTTCTCTGCAATAGTAGAAGGTGATGCACCAGAGGTTGTACTAGAACTCCTAGTAGTCCTTGATTTAGAAAGGGATTCTATCGGAACACTTCCCTATTCCCTGTCCTGCTTCTCCTTCTCAACTTTCTCTATCCTTTCCCTGTTTTGTCTCACAGCTTCTTTGGTTATTCCAATACTTTCTGCATGCATTTCAATTTGCCTTTGGACCTTTCTCTTAGTTTTAGCTCTTCAGAGCTCAACATGCAATTTCAAATTAAGCTCATCATATGTACCGAATGTCTCAACTGAGGTATCTTTTGGTTTGCTTAGAAGGTGTTGAGCATACATTTCTAGTATTTGTTCATCAAATTCATACCCCATGGCCATGATCCATACAGTCCTTGGTTCAACTGCTTCCATCAAGCATTGATTTGTTTCCACCATGAAGCAAATTGCATCCTTGTACTTTTCCACCACAGACTTAGGGATTCTTTCCCTTGATTGCATCACATTCTAGAAATTCTTGAAATATCCCCAAAGAATAGTCCTTTGGGTATTGAAGTCACCAATATTGTGCAAGTACTCTCTTATTTGTAAGGCAACAGGCTTGTCACTAGTCCAACATAGGATTTTCATCCCAAGCAACTCATCCATGAAATAAAAGAACAAGCACAAGACCAACGTACCATACCTGAATGTATTCTTCTTATCCTTCTTGATCTTGTTCAGATTCTCCATTAGCTGGTTTTGCAACAGCTCACACAAGTCATAGTCAACATTTTCTTTTAACATCTAATAAGCAGCATAAATGGTTGTATCAGACACTAAATTTTCTTTGTTGGAGTGGTATATCTTATACCTAATCACCATAGATGCAAATTTGACATCCAGATCAGTTATATCATTTATTGTCATTGCCCTCTTATCAAACTTTGAGCCAGTAGCTTCAGTTACAGTTTGATTCTTCACTGATTTTAAAAATGACAGTCCACTGGATGAGTTCAATCCTGTTACAGCCTTGATGTCATCCTTAGTGATCTTAAAGGGTTTCATCAACCACATAAATTCATCATGCATCTGACTCAGTACATATCAAACCCACTCGTCCTTGTCAAAGGACGAGAACCCTATAACCTGAATGAAATGTTTGTCTTCCAATGCCTTATACTCAGGTTTAAGACCATGAATCTCATCCCTCAGGTGATTCTTAAACAAATCTAGTAACTTTGAATCACCCAACTCATCTATGCTAGCATTAATATAAGCCCTAATATCTTCTACGTGCAACACACCATGTAGAACATTAGAAAGGGCACCTAACGGATCAACCTCTACAGATTTGTGTGGATGCTTTTTGAATTTAGGTCGAGGCCTTTCGGTGATGTCAACAACCAATGGAGTAGCCATATCCAGAGATTGCAAATTCAGAGAGCTTCACAGGGAATACCTTATTTCGCTGGTTAGGGTTAGCTATTGAATTCGCTTTTCACACTCCTAGTCTTTGAAATCTCAGCTCAGGCACTCTTCTCCTCATTCTCTTCGAATGCAAAGTGATTCAAATGTTGAGTGAATGACCTATTATGCTCCGCAAAACCTAATTCATCATTGTAATAAATGCTTTTCCCTAATCCATCCGGTTACACTGTTTCTGAATACAGTCAATCTTTAATTTCTCCGCAATCAATCGCATTAGCTTCTTTTCTTCCAGAATTTGCTTCAACAGATCTTCAATAGGATTCTTTATCTTCATTCATTGTGCCAGATTCAGGCACCTACTTACTGGTAGGGGGAATTAGATTTTCAATGCAGCTCCCCCTGAGCTAGAGCTCCTATTTCAATTCTTGGAGGAATTATTAGCACTGGATTTCAGTGCGGACCCATCACCATCATTCATTGCACCTTTCTTCACCCATGTTTTATTCATTTCATTCTGGATCTCATTCACATCTACTTTGCCCTTGCCTGTATCTTGTCTCTGCACATTCTGGTTTCTATTTATTGGACCTTTTCTATCATCATTCCTGCTTCTGTAGAATCTTGCAATGTGACCGAATCTGTTGCAATTAAAGCATGTAACATTTCTTTGCTCATTTACTTGATTTCCTCTTGATCTGCACTGATTAGCCATGTGTCCAAATCTATTGCATGCAAAACATTTGCCAATGAAAGAATTGACATTTCCTCTAATGTTAAAATTGTTCATCATCATACTTCTACATTCAATGGATCTATGACCATACCTTTTACAATTGAAGCATTGACTGGAGAAGGATGGACCACTTTGATTCACTCTACTTTTGCACTGAGTAGCTTTATGACTAAATTTATTGCAATTGAAACAATTTCCATTGAAGGATGGATACCTTTGAGCATTAGGCTATCTGACTAGAGGTCTTCTAAGTCTATTTCTCTGATTCCTTGATCTAAGATTTCCTTGACTAGATCCAGAGCTTTCACCTTTCTCATATCCCAGACCATGCTTATCATCTGTCTTCTTTTGACTATCAAGTAGCACCTCAAGTTTAGCTGAACTTATCTTGAACTTTTCTTTGTATTCATTTGCAACTTCTAGGTCATGTTTGAGAATGACAATTTGCCTTTCAAGTTGTTTCTCATTATACCTGGATTTTTGTAGATCAGACTCTAGATGGCCAATTATTCTGTCCAATCTGCAACACTCTTCTGTTCTTTCTTTTAAAGACTGGTTCAAGTTTTCTTCAGTCTTCTTCCTTTCCTCAATTTCCTTAGTTAGCCTCATCACCCCAGATTCCATCTCATGTTTAGGACAACAACTTCTTTTGCCAGCTTCTCACATTCCTTTGTCTTCTCCTTCAGAGCCTCATCCATTCCATTGTCTTCCTTCTAATTTGCTAACTATTGAAGTAGCTCCTTCCTCTTTTCCATAGATTTGCTTATTTGTCCTTTTAAAGTCTCAATGAAATCCTTAGCATCTTTAAGGTTCTCTTGTAGTTCTTTGACTTTTGCTCTGGACTGATCAAGATCTTCTAAAGCAACTTGAAGTTGTTTATTGATGCCATCAGAATACCTGAATGAGCCCATTGAAACACCTTCCCAGATCTTCCTCAAGTTGTTAAACTTCTTCCAAGGAACCTTGCTTTGACACCAATTGTTGGAATTAAGGAACACTGAGAGGGGGGGTGAATCAGTGTTCTGCAAAACTTGTTATTATGTTCCTTTATTAATTTACCACATACATTCAAAAGAACGAAGCATGAACTTAAGAACAACAACAACAAGATCATCACACATGAATGCCAAGATTTTAACGTGGAAACCTGGTTAAGGGAAAAACCAAGGTGGGGGTTAACCCATAAGATTTTATACTCTAGTAAAAGTATTACAAATGGGAAGGCACATGCCTTTGGGCGCACTGCCCAGAGCTCACTGCTCAAAGAAGGCTCACTGCCTACAAGATCAATTACAAAGAGTTCACTGAAATATTTGAGCTGAAGAATAGCATCTAGCAATGCAAGATTACAATTCTGAGTAGGCTCAATATATTGACTTCACACACTTCATCTCTCACTACCCTGTTTCACTAATCTGCCTTGATCTGGAGCTTAGATCTCTTGCTTCGCACTTGATACTGCCACACTTCGCACCTATCACTTCATATTCACACATCCATATATCAAAATGCTTGAACCCATCGATCATATATATCTGCAACATGAAATTTCATCAAGTGCAGTCGGCCTCACAAAAAACTTATAAACTTTTTCAATATCATTATTTTATCAGCTAAATCCATGCACAAACATCAATGCAAATCAAAACCTATGTGTTCAAGTCACCACACATGTTGACCAATATCATTGGATCTCATAAATTATTCAACCAACCACTTCTCTTAATCCACACAAGGATCAAACACCAGGTCGACTTGTTCTTCACTAGACTGAACTGTCTAACCAAAACCTGATACTCAAATGCTTGTAACTTTCAATCCCTTCATCACCGGAGGCTAAAACTTTGGATTTAGGTAGTCTTGACATCCCTTAACATTCCCTTAGATCTGCAACATAATATGATTACTTGTGGAGAAATGTGGACCAAAATGTTGAACCCTGTCATATGCTTTGTTCCTGTCTATCTGGACTTAGACAAATCTGCAATTTGACTTCCGGTATGATCAAATGATACAATGCGGATATGTAAGATAGATTTAGTTTCCATTAATGACAACACCTGACATGCCTAGAAGTGTCTCTTGCCAACAAGGGATCTCCATAGATGTTCAATATTTGATGCACAGGCACCCCCTGAATTAAAGTTGGTAGTGGATTTGTTGCAACATTTTGAGGAAGTTGCCAGCTTTCAATTGAGGTTGGATAAAGTTATGGTAGAAAAGAAATAGGCTATTGAAAAGATGGACACAAGGTGGCTGTCGAGTATTATAGAAGGTGATGGGCAAGTCAAAGGTCTAGACAAGTGGAAAGCAGAAATAGAAGAAAATGCTAACCAATTAATTCCTACTTTATGCATTGATACCGATCCAACTATGAAGATTTTGAGCTTAACACTTGATAAGTTGCATATAGTTGAAATAAACTTTGAAATATTTTGTAAGGAAGTAAAGATTTTGTTGGATGCTCGGTACACTAGTCATAATGGGAGGATTACAGAGATAGTCTCTTTCCAATGGCCATCTGAAAAGACATATGATGATTAGACAGAAAAGTATGGGCTTGCATAATTGAAAGGAATGACCAATCACCACCTACCTTGTATTGATGAGGCAGATTTCCTTCAAGCAACTATACATTCTCCAATGTCTATCTACTTTTCTCTTCTTTTCTCCATGTAGTAAATTTCTCAACGCCAAAGCCAAATGGGTGGTGCATTGTATCAAGTGTTCTCTGTAAGGACAATGTAATTAATGATGAGTATATGTTCTTGGTCTATAAAAGAACTGTGTTACTCATTCTTGGGGGGTGGAATGATTTTGAAATTTTGAGGAGTAAATAAAATACAAGTTTCTCTTGGTTGCTTCATCTCTTGTTCTATAAGTCTGTGAGTTGTGTGTTGAATGCATTTCTACATAAATTTTATTCAGTTTCATGTTGATGTAAATGAAAAATGTTGTATGCATGTGTGTTGTTAATTGTCTCCATGGTTGTATGTGCTTTTTCTTCTGAATCTAGTAACTAAGGGTTATCTAAGATTCTAGAATATAGGTTTACTGTATTGCATATTTAATCTTCTACTTCTATTCCAGGAATAGATTAAATGTTAAAGGTTAAATATGAGGAAGAACACATTGCAACATGGATATATGTAAGCAGAATTAACATGATACTCTATCTTGGGTAGTGTTTGCAAGACAAATGCTAGTTAAACCCCTTAAAACTTGAGTGTTGGTTTAG
The DNA here is from genome assembly GCA_027924645.1 of Cunninghamia lanceolata. Lineage (NCBI taxonomy): Eukaryota > Viridiplantae > Streptophyta > Pinopsida > Cupressales > Cupressaceae > Cunninghamia > Cunninghamia lanceolata. Next base: position 465,480 of record BSBN01001866.1, read on the forward strand.
TTTATGAGAATCATTCACACATATATGTCTAATTGACTCCATGCCCTGGGATAAGCACCAGCTAGAGTTTGTATTGAGTTTATGAGTCAAAACCCTAATCTTCCAACCAAGCATAAAAGAAAACCATAACATTATCTATAAACTTTTAGGATTTTAGGAGTAGTTTAAGGGTTTGAGAATCCTTTGGTTCACAACTGGAATAGGGTCCAAAGCTAGCCCCTTTGCATTAATCTTATAGTTTTGGCCTTCATAAGAGAGGATTCATCTGCTTTGTGTCAATACTTGGTCATAATCAAAGATTTATCCTATAGGTATTGAGTAGGGAATACCCCCTAGGTTTTGCAAAGCCTGAAGAAGGATGGGAGACTTTAGACTCAGTCTCCTGTACTATTGTCCTCTGACCTGAGGACCCCGTTGATAAGTGATGGCTACCTTGTAGGGAAACTTAGGAACTATCAGTTGGAAAAAACACCAACACACCAGATGAAGCACTAAAAACTGTTGACACATGATATATCCGATGACCTCAAATAGTTCTACTAAAAGGTTTCACTTGTAAAATTTAAAGGATTAGCAGGCATTTTACTATTCCTTAGACATTGTGCTAGAAAGTGTTGTCACATAACATGTCCTGTGAAGATCAAATTCCTTGCTTATCTGGTCCATAGCCATTTTCTTGATTTTTTCAATTCTTAGTGCTTGACATGCTATCGATTGGTAGGGCATTTATGGCACTATTAGAAGGGGGTTAAAAGAACCAAATTCACAATTTTTCATCATTTGCATTCAAATTCACTTGGCGAATTGGGCTCTATGATCTCATAGTGAATGCACAATGATTCCTGCAAGCAATTTCTTGGTGTCCCAAGTGAATTCGAATGTGCTTTGTCATTGGCCAAGTGAGTTCTTATAGTTCATTTCATATTTCAAGGTTGGTCTTCAAATTCCCCTTTAAATTTCGTTTGAATTGCTTGTTTTACTTCTACAAATGCCTGCATATTGAGAAAAAATAGTTTCAATTGGTTTGTTTGAAGATGTGAGTTGAATATTGAATTGCATTTACCATTGATTATTTCATTCAAATTCAATTACTAGGGTTTAAGGTTTAGGTGAGGCTTGGTTTAAGAACGTGTGATTGATCGTCATCTGATATGTGAGAAAATTTGAAATTAGGGCATAGGTTTAGGATTAGATTCATATAAACTTCTTCTAGAATATGCCCTAGGTTAGAAAAATTGAAACTTTTGTGACTGTAGAACCTCAACGGATGTATTTTGTCCTAATTAAAACCCCATATGACTGGAGGAATTCACCTTATGCACTCAGCACTTAGAAGATTTTCGGCATTTAGGCCCTTAGCGTTAAATTTGCCCTCCTCTGAATTCAATTCGATGACCTGTATTTTCTCTGCTGAGCAAATGTGACCTAATTTACATGTAGAAGCTTTAAAAATGGAGTGCACTGAATTTCCACTTCACCATATATATCCGGTGACCATTAGATCCTCCACTGATCTTGCAAATGTTCTTTCACTAGCTTTGACCAACTTAAAACCATTTAGAGCTAAAATGGCTTGTCACCGAATATGTATGGCAATTGCTCAAATCCCTACTATCTGGTGAGGATGAGTTTCCCTGCCAAAAAGACTTACCTCGCTTATAAAACACTTTGCACTAGAATTTGTAGTCACTATATATGTCCTGTGACCCAATTTTCCCCGCTTATCTAGCAGCATCAATTTTTCCCGCAAACCATTTGATCCTTTGCAACTGTGCTAAAATGCTTGGTGACAAGATATATCATGTAAAGCTAGATTTCTCCACTTATCCGGTAAGGGCCCAAAATCCCGCTTATCTGGTGAGGTGTAGAAGTCCTGCTTTTTCCTATTATGGCTAGAAAATCTACCTCTGGGTCACAATGCCTAGTTTTAATTAAGGATGTTGATCTACATTTCATCTTTTGCATAATGTTAAGTATTTTTATCATGCTCAATAAGAACTTTGAACATCTAGTAGCATTGATTAATGTATTGCATACTGACATCCAATGACAGGGCAAGGGACCTCTTTTCATTACAGTTACTTTAGTTCATGGCTTAGGCAAATAGAACAAATTAGGAATGTCAATCATTCACTTGCATCTCCTTAGACATAAGAATCTAGGTTATGAACAATGAATCATGGATTTACTAGATATTTCAGTAACTACATCAGTATATCTCGTGAAGGGGCAAAACCTCGCTTTTTGGTTTAAGACCCTACATTTAGAGTTATAATGGCTACAAACAGTTAGATGCATGATTCTCAATATCCATTAGACTATTTAGCATCATGAAATTTAGGTTTAGACCAATGAAATAGTATTTTGAAAGGTTATTCATTAGGATTTTGTCCTACAGGATAAATGTCTACTAGAGCCATAAACATGAAGTACGAGTTCAAGGGAATCCCTCCTACAAACAAGATCCCCTCAGCATGGAACAACATAAGAGACACCGATCTAGGCCACATTGACCTAGATGAGTTTAGACTTCATATCTTTGGGCCCAACCCAACCAAATGGGACAAGAAGATTAGAGACAATGGAATAGCACAGGCTGCAACTTTTCCTACTTCTATGCAATGCCCTGAGCTAATAATAGCTTGTGGAGAAAGATATCAACCAGAGACAAGATTAGTGGTAACACAAGATGGTAGAGTTATAGCTAGTTTTACTCCAATGGATCTTGCAGAAGCCTTTGACATCCCTCTTGCTCCAACCCTGACAGTGTTGAGGAAAGAAGACAACAAAAATATGTATAACCAAGGGCCAAAGGCTTGGAGGAGAGTCATAAATGATAAATGGATGAAGGAAAAGAGAGAAGCCATGTCTAAGCTCCCTCAAGTATTATACAGAAGTGATTTTAAGGAGGAAATAGGGCACTTAGTCACCCTCCTGAGTAGAATTATGGGGTTGCCTTCCGCTTCAACTTTTGAAGGTTATATGTTTGCTTATATTGAAGGGATCTTAGAAGGAGAAATGAAGATACATTGGGCTCAAATCTTGAGTGATAATATCCATGAGGATTTTGTAGCCTTGAGGGAGGATACATTTTTTCGATGGACCTCCTATGTGGTATATATGTTGGCAAGAAACTTTGCCTATGCTGGTCTCTCCAAATTGTGAAAAGTTGGTAATGCTGATGGACAAGTGAATGTATATGAATGTTATCCTCAATTAGAGATTTCCTAATCACTTGTCACTATAAGAGAGTTAATGATGCATTCACCATGCACATTACAAGAATATTGTAGGGAGACATGTCAAGAAGGATATCTCTAGAAGTTGCCAATGTAGTACAAACATATGGTAGATGGTATATACAGTTTCCCAAATTTACCTACCTTAGAATTTAGGGCTTCACAGGGGCACCTTATAAGCTGCCTAAGTATCCAACTGACAAAGTGGTGCTCCTAGAGTTGACAAGGCAGTTGTGCACTTGTGCTGAACGATTGAAGCATTTACGTAGGGGTCATCCCACAATAATGGGTTACACTTTTTAGCCAAACTTGACATTGAAATCAACATTTTGAACTAAATCTTCACTTTCTGACACCTATAGCCGCTAAACTGTTAGGAATTTGAAGATGATGCAAACTAGTGATTTGTGAGATTTTGTTTGTAGATTCTAAATATATTTAAAAAGAAAATTTGGAGTTAAATTGTAAAATTTTTTGTGTCTTCTTTGATAACTAGTTTTTAATAGTAAACAACTTTTTTTAAAGTGATGTGTATTATGTAGCACATAAATTTTTTTCTACAAAGGATAAAATTCTGATTCTTTTGAATTTAGATTGGTAACACTAATATATAGGGCATGCATTTGGTTTTATAATGTTTTGTTGAATTTTTTTTAATTAAGTTTTGAAGTGAAACTAATTATAATTTAGACATAGGCATATTCCATAAAACATAACTTTTTCTGTATGTATCGAAATTCAATTTTTTTTTTGTTGAAATAAGGACATCAATACCTAGGGCATAAATATTTTTTAGAATTTTTTTCACTAATTTACTAATTTTTCCATGTGTGTAGAACAAAGACCTTGATGTTCGGTGAAAAACCTACATTCACAAGAAATAAAAAATAAATATATTTAAAATTATACTTTTTGGGAAGCTTATAATAAGGACTACATACTTACAAAACATAAATTTTAAATGAATTCATTTGATCCCCCAAAAGGTAAATCAAAAGTGGTTTTTTATCAGCATTTTGATAAGTGTAGAGGAGACTCCATTATAGGTATGGTTTAAAACTAGCAGGGTTCTATCCAAGGGGGTTTGAATCTGAGAGGGTTTGATCAAACCCTCTTCAATTAAAATCCTTTAAATGGAACCTTTCAAGGCTTAAATCATTATATTTTCTAAAAATATGTGATTTCAGCAAAAATTAGGATGTCCCAGAAAGTGTAACCCATAATTGTGGCAGCACCCATAGGGCTTCCATCAACTTCCCCATACTCTTGGGAAGTGGCCTCTTTTCCTGTGTAACTATAGTGTCAATAGAGTATTTAGACACTCAGCTCCAGCTGCTACATTTGAATTTCTACAAAGCAAGAATTCATTTTGATCCTTTGGCACCATAGAAAGACATGTAAGCAAAAAGCTATTTCACAAGGAGCATTTAGAGGACTTTTGGGAAAATTGCCTAAATGAACATGAAGTTATAAGGAGAAGATGCTCAAGAATGTCCCTTAATTATATAAGGATGTTCAATGTTGTTTTGGTACCAGACCAATTGATTGATGATGATAATATGGTATGACAAGAAGCATGGAGGGAAGTATTTGGGTAGCCCATTCTAATACTAAATTGGGTAGAAGCTGAGGAGAGCTCTTTAGAAAAAGTGATGAAACTAGCCATTTGATATAGTAGACTATGGGTCAGGGACCATGTTACTAGATTGACAGAAGCAGGGGTAGCCTTAACATACACTCAACAACCTCAGGACCTAGATAGTGATGATGAACAAGATGAACCCATAGAGGTAGAGGAAGAGCCAGTACAAGGGGCTACATGAGGTGCCATCCAAGAGATAGATATTGAAGGAACAGAAGATGACATCCCTCTTGATAAGAAAGGAAAATCCAAGCTTGTTAAGGAACCTCCGTAGAGAGAATAGAAGAAAGGCATCTAGTCCCCAGTAAAGATAAGAAGTTCAAGGAGAAAGGGTATGCCTAGTGGAAAGGGAGAAGATCCCGAGGCCAAGAAGGTAAAAGGACAACAAAGTGCGCCAGTGGCATATTCCTTTACTACTGATACAACACTTCCTACCATTTTTGCTGCTCCTGTGCAAACTAGTGATGCTGCCACTTCCTCCTCTAATGTATCCAACATCCGGCCCCATGCTACCTGAAGTAGTTCAATTGTGTCTTCTCACTTTATTTCACTAGTAGTTGTATCATCACCCCTTCCTCCACCTTCTCCTTCCATATATTCCACCAGTCTATCCATTTCTTCCACTTCCTCACCCTCTTTGTCTTCCATTTCCCTTCCCTCCATTAATCTTTCTATCTCATCATCCTCTTCTTCTGTCTCATCCATCAGTTTTCCTATTTCCTCTTCACCTTCACCCTCCATCTCACTCTCATCTTCACTCTTTGCTCTTCCTTCCATTTCACCTCTTGCCATCCCTTCATTCCTCCCATTTCCACCATTCTGTCACCTCCTTCCTTCTCTTTACCATCCCTCAAACTTGTCCAATCCTATCATGTTTTCTTCAATGTTTCCACCTCCTTCCATTCCTTCGTCTTTAGGTTTTGCAGTATTTGCAAACCTATCATGTGTGCAGGTGCCCCATTTAGCTATAGATTCTTTTATGACAGTCAATAACTCTTTGACTTGGCCATTTCGAGATACCAAGGATGTGCCTAGACCTTCCTCTCCCAAAGTACCTTTACTAGAAGGGATTGAAAAGGTATGCGTTGAACTGGATATCGCTACAGAAGAGGAGGTTGTGATTAAAGATGTAACAAATGAGCCTTCCACAGATATAAGCATAATAGAGGTAGTAAACTTGGATGATAGTCCAACCAAAAATGACACCAATAATACTATAATTGACACCATTGAACAAAATATGACACATGATCTGCAACAGAAAGGTGATCTTGATTCATCTCCAAAGGCAGATGCATAAATCATTGGGGATTAGGACAACACAAACAAAGGTACAGAGTCTAGTGGCACTATTCTTTCAGATTCTTTGGATAAAGGAGACGGTCATGGTACCTCTCTTGGTCATTCTTTGGTAGCTCCCACTTGGTTACAACAGTGAGTTAATAATCAGCCTCCTAGAGTAGTAGTTGAATTGAATTTAGATAACTTTTTGGTGAGGATAGAGAAGCCTAAGAAGCAGAAGAAGGCTAAAGCTCAGTCAAGAATATATAAAGATGATTCAGGCTCCCAAATAGTAGAAGTTGTAGTTCCTTTAGCACAGGGTAATAAAGAAGAGATAAGGCCTGAAGACTATACTATCTCTACTCTCAATCTAGGCCCAACATCAAAGGTCAAAGTTGTTGAGGAATTTAAAGAATCAGTGTCAAGTATTTTTGACAGGATAAATAAAGATGAGCTCACCAAACAGTAGCTCAAGTAGCAAAATGAAGAGCTCAGGACTTGCATCAGATATTTAATAAATCCCATACATTCTAAAGATGGGACAACTGTAGCATCTTCTCTCATCTCCAAGGAAGAGCTGGAAGATTTTGACAATGTTAGAGCCACTACTTCAGCAACTGAAAAGTGGGTATAGGGCATATATTCTGAAGGCCATGAAATAATTGATGACATTGTTGAACTCCATAGATATTTTTGTGCATTAAAGACATAGTGGGATGAAGTGATAGATGATTGCAACAATTATGATGAATACTAGATTCTAGCATCCACCCCAAAGTTTTGGCAATGAGTAAACTAGTAGAAGAAGTTTTGATAGAAGAGCATATTTTGGTCAAGGAAAGACTGCATATGCCTGAGCATTGGCTCAAAATGTTGAATTTGAGGAAGGAAATTTTTTATAAAACTAGGAATGAAGCAAAACCAGCTAAGGCTCAACTTTTGGAGGTGATCTATAGTTTGAATGACATGCTCAGAACCTCAACAAAAATGTACCTCGATGACACTGCACTCGTCGATGTCCAGGAATGCAAAGAACAATTGAAATTATTTATGCCAGGGGATTCATTGCCATGTCAACCAAAGGATTTGGAAAGTATCAGCAACATGAGAGCACAGTTCAAGGAATTCAGGAGGAATAAAAGATCCAGGTTGGCTGTGTATCACAAGTTTTCCTGGGAAGTGGACACCATCAAGTTCTGAATCAATTTTGTTAAGGATCCCCAGCTAACAGACATTAATCTGATGTTGGAGGCTCTCCTTGCCTATAGGAACAGGAAGGCCAAGAAGAATAAGGTTAATCTAAATGGAGATAATCAGCAGCCAGATGACACAACAGCCACATAAGTCAAATGTCAAGTCCAGTTGGACCAGTGCCTCGTCTAAAAGTGTCACATGACTTTTTCCATTGTTCTATGCATTGTAAAATGGGTTTGTCTTTATAAACAACCCAAGGAGCATCTATTTTGTCTTGTTCTGATGCATTGTAAAACTGTATTTTATCTTTTTCCTACAAGACAAAGCAAAATCTAGGATTACAACAAACTGCTACCCAAAATTAAATGCTATGTAATCTAAGCCATTAGTGTTGAGTAAATCTCCACCGTCCATTAAAAATTCAATATGCCTTCCAATCTATAAAAAGGTAGCCATTTTCTTTCTTTATAAGTAAGTTTGGACAATGAATTGTTGAGACTGCCAAAATATTGATTAATACAAAATAGGTTTTACAGGTGTTGTTGGAAATTGTGTTCTAGTGTTGTCTTGCTTTGGATTTCATGGTTCATTTCAATATGAAATTGGATGAAGTACAATTGCAATGATGAATGAATGCTTTCATATTTGGTGAGTGCCCTGGTTCATACCATTTGTTCTTGTTTATTGTAACTTTGCATGGTTAGTCTGAACCTTATTAGGTGAATTTAGTTTAATTGCATGACATTGATTTGCACCGGTAATTGGGTGTTTAATGAATGTGTGTGAGTTGAAAATCTCAAGCTACCTTTGAAGATTGCATCATTTCTGTAGCATTGTGGTTTTGACCTGGTTAAACAGAAATTGGTTTTATTAAGAGTATTTGTCTATCTGTAGCATACGGTCCAATTGTGATTTATCCTTAAGTTTGATATCCATCTCTCTTCCCTTTAACATTTTTACATTTTCTTTACATAAATTTGTTAGACTTAGGGTTTTAAGCATCATCATATTGCCTATCTGCTGGTAAATTTCAGACTTAACAATCTGCATCACTTAGGGTTTCTGCATACATATTGTTGTCATAAATTCACAAACCCTACATTGCATGTAAGTCCCCTTGGTTGGAATAGTCGAATACATACCCACTGAACTATCCTGCAAGTCAAGACCTGACATTATAAACCATGGGGCAGTCCTATTCTGAAGTATTGGGATAGGATTCCTTTCAAGAGAGGTGAGATATCATGTATCTTACCTACATTGTTGCATACTAAAAACACCATCAACACATCCCCTACTGGGATGGGAAGCATTAAAGCTTCAAAAAGATCAGATTCTAAACCAAGAAAAGTAGTGACATCTACAATGGCTCCAAAAGTGACAAACAACGAATCATAGCATCAAGAGGGTAGTATTGTTAGTACGTTAGTTATTTATGTTAAGACCTTGGATAGTGGGATTTTAGATGGAAAATGAACAGTGGTGCAAAGAAAAAAGAAAAAAGAATTGGTTCCCCACAACATGTAGCTACATTCTCACTCTAAAAGTAATGTTAATACTTAGACTTTCTTGTAATGAGATCCATGTGGATCCTCTTGGACATTATCATCATAGATTGACATGATTTTATCTTTATGAAAGGAAGCTAGGTGTGCGAAAATTGCTTCCTACACTAATCTAAAGAGGAGAGAAGAGTGCAAATTCTTTTAAATCTTTACAGTTACAATAATGTTAAACCAACAAAAGAGATATTGCAGCAAACACATACATAAGAATGTAAGACAGAAGAGAGAGACACAAGATATATGTGGGGAAAACCCTTACGGGTGAAAAACCCCACACTCCAAAACACAGCTCAAATGTATTCCATAAATAATGAAGGTTACAATACAATCACAGAGCCAATGCTCTTACAGGAGTTTTTGACACTCGTATCTGGAGACAAACTGACAACATAACAATAACTATCAATCACATAATACCATCTCCTCTCCAAAGCACCTATTTATATAGAATATACAAGGCAAAAATTGCTCTATATTGAGATGGGCGTCCAACATGGCCTCATGGCCCAAAACCCATGCCTATGGACACTTGTCCAACACTGTAGGATGTTCTTGACACTTGTCAAGTCACCCCATCCCAAAGAGGTCACCTATTCCCATGATGGGGAATGACAGATGCTCTTACGACTCTTACAACCGTCATAGAATCTATCATAGCTATCATAACTTACAGCTGTAAGAGAATTTGTTATACACAGGCTATAAATAGCATATTCTCTTACAACATGTTATAACCCACTTTGGGGCGCTCGAAGATGCCTTCTTCTAAGATGCTTCTCGACACATGTCCTCACCTGCCATAGATTCTTATATTTCTGACTCTTACATGTCATAGAACTGTCATAGAAATCTGTCACGACCATTTCAGTCACTATTCCCTTACACACTATCCAAGATGCTGACACATGGCAAAATATTCCTACCACTAAGTGGGACGCCTATCTCCTCATGTGAGGACAAATTTACATGTGGTCATCTTCCACGTAGGATGACACATCACCGTGCCAACTCCCACAAGATGACAACATAGGATTTGCATCCTAATTACACAATAGGCAACAAATAAATAAATATAATGAAAATAATACAAGGAATTACTAAGGTTGAGACACCTTAATTCCTAACACTTTATGCATCCCTATTTACAGGGCATGCACTTTATTTTTGTTTCTTGTTATGGGATACAACTCCCTAATGCCTAACTCACCGATTTAAAAAAATGTTTAGTTTTATACAATCAAATAAATTATTCATAATTTTTAATTTTTAAATTATAATCCATTTCTAAGATAGCTTTGCCAATGTCATGTCCAACTCAAATCTTATAGATAAAACCCGTTGAAATTTAAATTCATGCACATGGCATTCCAAAGGGTTGAGCTCACAATATTTCTTATTCTAGGCTAATAGATCCATTACTATTCAGTATGGTGCTTGGCCATAAGCCTATTGAAGTTTAAATTCACGTACATGGAATTCCAAACGTTGAGTTCATAGTATTTCTAATTCTGTAATAGATTCATTTCTCTTTAGTATGGAGTTTGTTTCTAGTACCTGGTTAGGGCCCCCTTAGCCAATTTTGTGCTTGATGGTGTGCTTTGCCCCCCTTCACATCTTTGTCATGTGCCTAAGTTATATAAATGAATTTCTAAGTATGACTTGTGTCAATTTGTGTGCTACATGCCTTGTCAGGGGTCCAAGCTTTTCCTTACTTGAGTACTTGATTGAAAGGATTCTTGTTTCTTGAACCCCTTATAGCCTTGTCTTCAACTGAGGTTTTGGGTTTTCTGCCTACCGACATCCCTCCATTCCCTTCCTTGCACCCTTGCACTTCATCTTTCTCTCTTCTTTCTCCAATGGTTTTTTAGACTTTTTGTTACTTATCTCCTTTGCATCCTATTCCTTGTTTCCTTGATTTCTAACACACTTTTTTCCTTTCTTCCCACCAACTTTGTGTTATCAAGCTTGCCCTTTTGAGATTTCAACAAATATCATACCTTGTAGACGATATTGTTGAACCCCAATACTTGATGGGCTTCTGTGTTCCCTCTTTCTTCCGCATCGAGTACTCCATAATCTTGATCCTTGCTCACCCTCTCAAGCTACTCTTGAGTTTTCAAACCTTCCTGTCCCCCACTCTATGTTGCACCTACACATGTAGTATCCTTAAAGTCCAATCCCTAATGCCTCTTCATTCCTTCTTCCTTGTGTTGGTCTTTCAGCATTTTTCCTCCTCCTTTGTCCTCCATACTTAGGATCCCATCCTCCCCAAAGTTTGAACTCTGATCTCTGATATCCTTCAGGCCTCTAGAGTTTTCCTTACTATCTTACCTAAAAGGCAAATGACACTACACACTTTTGATCCCCGAACCCCAAAATATTTTCTTCTCTTTTCCTCTCGTATTCTAGCATCAATGATGCTAATTCTTTTTTCCCAATTTTCTCTTTGGATGGTATTGGGTATCTCGATGTCCCACTCCCCCACTAGTCCTTGCAAGTCGTTCACAGGCATTGGGAACTTTTCATCCCCTCTCCATGATGTATTAGATACTCCTTTTCCCCAATCCTTGACCACCTTCACTACTATTTGCAAGCCTTCGAGCCTTTCCCTCCTCTGCTCCTCAAATTGCATTGGGTACTTGGTAGATTCCATCCCTGTTCCCTACTCTTGTGTGACAAGTGATATCTCATATCCAATATCCAATATTCTTTATATATATATCTTTTTATTACAATTGATTTTTTTTATAGTTTTAATAATTATATTTTTTAGTTCTATAAAATTGTCAAATTATTTATAGCTTTTTAGTTATTAAATTACAGTTCAGTCCTAAGACAATTTTGCTAATTTCTTCAAAAGTAGGCCCATTTACCCAAAGGGAAGACCCATATATTTAGAGGGGAGGCCTTTTCTTTGGAACTATTTAATAATTATTTTATTTTATTACATTTTTTACTTGAAGAGCTATTTTTATCTACTCGAGTTGTTTTGTTCATTGGATTCATTTTTATTTTATTTATATTCTTTAATATATATATTCTAATTAATTAGATTTAAATTTTTTTATTGTATTGATAATTATATATTTAAAGTTTTATAGAACCAATAAATTATTTTATAATTTTATAATTACATTACTTATAATTTTTTTTGATGTATAAGTGTTAGTTTCTATTAAAAAATAAATAAAATTACACAAATACACAAAAAAAGGCTGGGTGGATACAAGATCACACCCAGAGTCTCAAATGGGCCTAGCCCAGATAATATAAAGCATTAAAAAAGTAAGCCACTTAAGTGGTGAGAGCTATATTAGACGGAGGCGAAGGAGGATCACGGTCACCTAGATTTCCCCACACATTAGCGGGGTCCAGAGTGACATCAGGAACAAACCATCCATCGTCATCTTTGTCTTTATATTTCTCTTTAGTGCGGGTTGGCAAAACAGCCAGAGCCAACCAATGGAGCCATTTAGAAGAATCAAGAGTCGGCCAACCACTACCACCACCAGTGGAAGGCCCCGCACCCCCAGAAGGCCACCCAGAAGTGGCATCTTGAGGAGGAGGTGAGGTAGAATGCCACCGAGAAGAGCTTGGATGACTGTTAGAATGGTGGCAATGAACCTGGGAACTGGGGGAGCGGGAGCACCGAGCAGAAAAACTTTGACCTCAATGAGAATTGCAAGAAGGAGCGCGGTTGCAGGAGGTAGGAGAATCAAGAGGCACTCAAGCAACAGTGCACAAGGCGTTATCACAATGATTAAGAAGCTCCTAGAGATGAGCCACCTCCAGGGCTACCTTGTTGGCCTACACTTGAATCTGTAACATAACATTAGAGCAAATAGTAGCTTTAGCATAGAGCAAAACATTTGTATCCACAGAACAATGAGCAAATATAACATAATTTCTATCCTTCAATAATTGGAAGAGGATCTCCACTCTGAAAGCATGCCAAATTTGAGTACACTTGAAGGGCATACAAGGCCAATCCCCCAAAAAAGCCATGTGCCATGAGAAAGGCTTAAGATGGAAGGGGCAGAAAAAATCATGAATCCAGCTCTAGAAATGCTAGGCTCAACGACAATACTAGAAGAGATGCATAAAGGACTCTAGTTGCCCCATAGAAAGGGCAACAGGGATCCTGGACACCCATGTGGCAAAGGTGAGAGCCCACTGGTAAGCCTTGGAAGAGAATACACCAAGCAAAATGAGCCAATTTGGGTTCTACGATAGTCGTCCAAATATTATGAAACATGTGTTGCCAAGCTAAAAGAGGGGATTGCAAATGCCATCTCAAATTGAGGATGGGCACCATGGGAAGATGCAATGAAAGCCATCAATATCCTAGATGTGGTTTGTAATAACAGAAGCATGTATTAGGCGTCCAACACCAGTCCTTCCATCAGGGCTTGGAAGAATGGATACCAATTTTATGCAACATTTCAACTGGGAGAGCCTCCTTAATGGCCTCAAAAGTCTCTCGATTAGACTAAGAAAGGCAAAATTGAACACTCAAATCATCCCATGATCGAAGAATCATGGTAGCTCTAGAAAACAAACCTTGAGGAGTATGAAGGCCTTTCTTGTGAAAATGCAAGCCCTTGATCCCAAGAAGACAGGTGAGAGGGAGCCCTTGAAGCCAAATGAGCGGGGACCACCAGAGATTGTGCTGGTTGAAGGAGAGACCATCTCTAAAACCATTTCTAGCCCAAAAGAGCTAGGGATTAATAGCTTCCCAGGCATGCCATATACTTTTGGTGATAAAAGACCCCTTGATATGCACTGGTTCTTTCATAAAAAGAAGGGTCTGAAAATCAATTCCCTTCCAAGCCAGACGGTTGATTGGAAACCTAGAAGAAATGCAATGTCTGAGAAGAATCTTCAAGGCTTCATTGCCAGAGATGGCATGGACAATCCATTTGACACATAAAGCCAAGCCTTATCTCTGGGTTGAAAGTAGACCAAGCCCACCAAAATCACGTGGAAGGCAATAGGATTCCCACACCACGTGATGGAATCCTTTATGATCCTAAGAGGAAGCCCAAAGAAAATCATGAAGGAGCTTCTCAAGATTCATATAAGAGGCTTTAGAGGGAGCCCAACAAGAAGAATAATGAACATGGGTGGCCACTAGAATTTTGGAGCAAACTTGAAATTTCCCAGCTAGTGAAAGTAGTTTGGTAATCCAAAGCTTCTTCTTAATTCTGGATCGAAATGCATTCCAAAGGTCAACTGGAGACACTTGAAAAGTGAAGGGAATGCCAAGAAAGTGGAAAATTTCTCCATAAGCAATCCACTTCCAGCCATAGTGGAGAATCCATGGAAGCGCTGGAAGGAAAGATTGGTGATAGCATTGAGTCTTGTGCCACTAAATAGCTGACCCAGAACCCAGGCAAAAGGTGTCAAGACACTGAAGCGCTTCCTTAACATTTCGTTCTTCCTCAATGAGAGTGAGAAACAAATCATCAACAAAATGACCATATACTAGCTGATTCAAGGATTTAGGTAAATCAATTCTTTTGAGAAGCCCAAAGGAGATAAAGTTAGCCAACAAATAGCCAAACCCTTTAGCAACAAGAACATACAAAGAAGCAGAGGGCAACCTTGGCAAATTGATTGAAAAAGGCCAAAGGCCTGAGACTAGTGGCCATTGATGGTGATGTAGGTTGAAGCATCATCAAAAAGCATGTTGACCATTTGAAGGAATCTAGGGCCAAACCCCAAAGCTCCTAGCATGGAAAGAATGAAAGGCGACTAAATGCGATCGTAGGCTTTGGCAAAGTCAATCTTTAGAAAAATGGTCTGCTGTTTAGAGTGTCGAGCCCATTCCATACCTTCCCAAACTACAATAATGTTGTCAAGGATGAACTGAGACTTGATAAAGCCAGTTTGCTCGAGGTGGATAATGAGAGGCAGCATGTGGTGGATCTTCAGAGCTAGGGCTTTAGCTATGATCTTGTAGAACACTTTGAGCAGAGTAATCGACCACCAGTTGCAAATGTCTTCAGGATCCCCATATTTACATATGAATTTAATATTTCCTTTATTTATCAATTTACCTAAAGAGTTATTATGAAAGGCCTCAAGATAAACATTGTGAGGGTCAGAACCAACACAGGTCCATATTAATTTGTAGAACTCACACGGGAAACCATCATAACCTAGTGCTTTTTCATCGACCATAGAATGAACAACCTCCTTGAGGTCCTCAAGAGTGAGAAGTTGATCACATAAGGCTTGCTGGGGATCATAAAGCTTGCATGGGACAACCTGAAGGCACTCGTAAAGAGCCTAGTCACACTCAACAAAAGGAATTTGAGCTGTGAAGACCTTCTCGTAATGGCAGACAAAAGCTTGGAGAATATCGGGAAGCTTAGAGAGCACCCTTTGACCTTCCTTAATTTTTTTTATGCTAGGAGAGGAATGACAAGCACAAAGAGCTTGAAAGAACTCTTTGGAAGCTCAGTCATGAACTTTAAGCCAATGTAAACCGGCTTTAATTTAAGATCCTCTTGCAGCATAATTCTCAACAATTTTTTTGGTTGGCAAAGTTGAGCCACAAAAACTTGCAAGTCAAGAGAAAAATGATTCACAGCAAGATTCTGTAAGGCTTGGCAGAGATATGAGGTGGTGGTCTCATAGGAACAACGACAAAAAATGGCCAACTGGGACCATAGATGTGAAGGAAGTGGGAAGTCTATTGAATCGCACGATTCCACCATGCTATACAACCTGTTTGTTGAGTAGGACAACATTCAAGGTTCCAAACCCTTTTAATGCGTGCTAGTGTGGGCTGATGAGACAACAAAGACATTAAAAAAGAATTGAGTCTTGGAAGGACACGTCGGGACGAGTTGCCATTCAATGTTGAACTTAATAGGAGAGTGGTCTAACAAGGACACCTTAGGAAGAGGTGTAACCGATATAACATTGGAAGAGGCAAATTGAAAAAATAATTGTGCTGAGATCATGGCCCAATCAAGGCATTTTAGTACTCTATCATTCCTCTCCTGAAAATTGCTCCACGTGTACCAACGACTTTAAGAATAGCAGTGATGGAGATTAGGGTCATAAAGGCCCAATTTGTTGCACATGTAAAACCATGCTTCCCTTTTGCCAGCTGTCTAATGGAAAGACAAAGTCCCAGCTTTGTCAGAGGCCACTTCAACCATATTAAAATCATCCTCATAGAATCCAAGTGGCTGGAGGCATTGAATCCATAATCCACCGCTAGAGGGTGTATCTTTCCACAACATTATTGGGAGCATAAACATTAATGATCCTAAAAGAATAATTATCAATGTTCATGAGGATCCAAACAAGACACTAAGTCAGATTAGACCCATGATCAAGCACTGAAGAATGCCACTGTGGTGCAAGAAAAGTGACCACCCCTCAATTTCACCTTTCTTAGTCTGATCGAGAGACTTTTGAGGCCATTAAGGAGGCTCTCCCAGTTGAAATGTTGCATAAAATTGGCATCCATTCTTCCAAGACCTAGTGGAAGGATTGGCGTTGGACACCTAATATAGGATTCTATAATTATAAACTGTGTCTGGGATATCGATGGCTTTCTCCGCATCTTCCCATGGTGCCCATCCTCAATTTGAGATGGCATTTGCAGTCCCCTCTTTCATCTTGGCAACACAAGTTTCATAATATTTGGACGGCTATCATAGAACCCAAATTGGCTCATTTTGCTTGGTGTATTCTCTTCCAAGGCTTACTAGTGGGCTCTCACCTTCACCACATGGGTGTCCAAGATCCCCGTTATCCTTTTTGTGGGCAACCAGAGTCCTTTATGCACCTCTTTTGGTATTGTGGTTGAGCCCAACATTTCTAGAGCTAGATTCATGATTTTTTCCGCCCCTTATGTCTTGAGCCTTTCTCATGGCACATGGCTCTTTTGGGAGATTGGCCTTGTATCCCCTTCAAGTATACTCAAATTCGGCATGTTTTCAAAGTGGATATCCTCTTCCAATTATGGAAGGATGGAAATTCTGTTATGTTTGCTCATTGTTCTATGGATACAAATGTTTCGCTTTATGCTAAAGCTACTATTTGCTCCAATGTTATGTAACAGATTCAAGTGCAGGCCAACAATGTGGCCCCAGAGGCGACTCATCTCCAAGAGCTTCTTGATCATTGGGGTAATGCCTCATGCACTATTGCTCGAGTGCCTCCTGCTTCTCCTACCTCTCGTAGTCGCACTTCTTCTCGCGATCGCCATCAAGGTCAGAGTTTTTTTGCTTGGCACTCCTACTCCCTAGTTCCCAGATTCATTGCTGCCATTCTAGCAGCCATCCAGGCTCTTCTTGGTGGCATTCTACCTCACTTCCTCCTTGAGATGCCACTTCTGGGTGGCCTTCTAGGGCTGCAGGGCCTTCCACTAGTGGTGGTAGTAGCTGACTAGCTCCTAATTCTTATAAATGGCTCCCTTAGTTGGCTTTGGCTATTTCGCCAACCTGCACTAAAGAGAAAGATAAAGACAAAGATGACGATGGATGGTCTATTCTTGATGTCACTCCAGACCTCGCTAATGTGTGGGGAAATCCCTGCAGAGAGCATGAAGGCATCAATTTTAACTTCTTGAAGACACATAACATCAATTCCAGAATATGTTTGACGAGTATCCCGCATGGAATACTTTATGGAGAGGTTAATAAGACCTCAGACATTCTATGAAAGAAAATTCATGAGGGAAACTCTTGCATATCATCCTCATCCTCCAAAGAGAAGTAGCAATTCTGCAAGAATTCTGCGTCCAACTGAAAACCTGCCATGCCATTCCTTCATTTTTCTGAAACAAACTCACCCTCCTCTAAGCGCCCAGTAGGGATGCAGGAGTGAAGTAGGCTAGGTGGCTGAGATGAAAGCACTGACGCTGGCTAAGGGGTTCACACAAACTTTGGACAAATAGGAACCTCAGATGTGGTAGCATTTTTCCCCTTCATAGAAGGGTTTGAAACCATCAACTATGGCTATGCAAGAGTGGATAACAGCGACTAAGCTGCACCAGCCAACTGAGACTGAGCTGAGCTAGCCGACTGTGGCTAAGCCACATCGGACTCTTAGTTTTTGCTTTAAATCTGGCCAGTCAAAGTGGTTCTACCTTTATGAGTCACCATAGTCCATTTCTCCTTTGATTTAGATGATTCAGGAACTTGTGGATGATCAGCAACCCTCGGTGGGGTCTTAACCCTAGGAGTTGCAAGCACACAAACTTTGATCTTATGCTCCACTGACTGGCGGTGGAAGCAAGTATTAGGCAGATTTAGATAAAGTACTTGCTAAGAGTGGCAAAAATTACCAATCTGAATGTCAATGGTATCCTTGAGGTCCCGCAATAAATCAATTTCCACACAAACCTGCTTTTGGGGACAGGTTTGGTAAAAGTGGTTTGGCTCAACACAAACAACCTTCCCTAAGGAGGAGGTAATATTGGTAAGAAAAGGCCAACAAGACAAAGGGAGACCTAGAAACTCAAGCCACACGGGCACACGGAGCTTCTTGTCATCAGAGATAGAAAAGTTCTTGGTCCAAAGTTGAAAGACCAAAAGAGACTACCGGACATACCAAGGACCGTGTTGAAAAACAACGTGGACATGGCTAACTTTAGCAAAACGAAAAAGAAAGAACCCCTTAGTGAGGTTTTGGACACTATCCAGGTAGACCCCATGAGGGACCTAGGATTTGGTAACCCAGTCTCGTAGCATGCTTTTAGGGGGACCCTCCCAACAAAATAGCCTATCAGAGTATGTTGCTCAAGCCACTGACAAGCAAAATCAAAATTCAGGGTGGGTAAAACCACATCCACGAGAGTATCAGAGTGCATACCTCGTGGAAGACCTTTGGCACAAACTCCCTGGGACGTTTACTTGGGGGAGCCATTGTTCGTAGCCACCAAACTATCAACACCAATAGAAACTGTTGGGTTGAAGTTAGCCGAGTCCATTAAAAGGAAAGGCTTACAAATCCCGCAATAAATGCGGTGTGACACAAGGAAAACTACAGTGTAAGGCAAGGTGACACAAAAACTCTGACAGAGCCAGTATCGCTCAAAACCTCCGTTGCTTCGCTTTAATATTGAAAAAATAAAACTTTGCACACTATTTTGATGACTGCTACGACACTATCTTCTGCAATAGCACGGGCGATGCCCTTCCCACCACTACATGGCATATTTCCCACTCACGTTTTTAAATTAATATAATACTTTAAATTTGTACTAGATATTTATGATCTTCACTAGCCAAATAAAATCGCCTTCCAATTTTAAGACATTCGAGTTCTAAGAAAGCTTCGCCAATTAATATCCACCATACTGTCAACCATATTGCAAAGTAATTACAAGAATCAATTTTTTTTGTCTTTAACTAATTACTATAAACTATACCTTCAACTATTCATAAATCAATTAATCAATATTTAACAAGTCACTTGGTCATCAATATTTAACATATATTTATTCTAAGGAACAAAAATCATTTGCTTATCAATATGTAAAGGATTTTTATTCGAAGGAACAAACTCAACTTCAACTATGCTAGTCATGGTTGTACTTCGTACAGATCAAACTTTGAATCAAGGTTATCCCTAACAACTATAATATTCATTGACCCATAAGATCGTGATACATTCAACATGCAAGAATTTGTTCATTGTTCATCTCACAAGGTTATCAGACCTGCTCCTATATAGTTATGTCATAGCTCATCTATCTACTAGACAAGAGATACTATTATTACAAAGACAATACTTGTTTCCGGGTGGCACTTATGAACAATGGTTTAAACAAATATGATTTGTGTCATTAATTGAAAAAGGGAAACAATAACTTGGAGTTAAGCTCCATGTATCGTTTAAATCTAAAATCCTCTTCATCCATTTTAAACCCTACATGTTAAATCTTCGTCCAATTTATTAGAACAGCGGAGAAATAATTATACGAGTCTTCGCGATACCTGGTATGAAACACAAAAGCTTTTTACTCTCTTTCGTTTTTCCAATAAAATCTTCTGTAAAATTGTCATTAATATTTTCTGTAAGATATAGTTCGCAGTGCTATATTAACTCTATGATTCTCAGATCGCTATTTTACATCAATAAAACTGCTTTACGCTATAGATGCCTGGAAACTTTTTTCTCAGCCAAAATCTCAACTTTGTTTGGCTTAAATATCAATTACAATGGTCTAGTATCTAAATTAAATTGCAGCGAGAGACCCAATTTGGGACTTTACTGGTATCATACAAGCGCATCCTGTGCAAGCACTACTCACCCTATTTCAAAATCTTCTGCGTTGCCCTTCATCTATTTTCCAAGACTAACCCTAGAAGAAGAGGGACTTATCCAAAATATCTGTGCTGCTCTCATGCGTGACCGATGGGATTATCTGGAACAATATGCGTCACAATTAAATAATGGCCATTTGGTTACTGGGGTCTTGCAGCATTTGCTTAGTAATGCTGATTTGGCTCTCAGATTCTTCATTTGGACTGAGAGGGAAAAGGGCGTCAAGCATTCAATTGGGTCATATTCTGCCATTTTGGAAGCGCTGGTGAGAGCAGGCAGATTTATCTATATAGAGCCATACGTTCATATAATGGCTCAAAACCATTCTGATTCTGTGTTTGAAGTAGTGAAATCTTTGTTAAAGACATTCAAAGGTTGGGATTCTGCTCCCTTCGTTTTTGATTTACTTTACAAGAGCTACTGGTCGTCTGGTATGGTGAAAGAAGCACTAGAGGCGTTTCATCAGCTGAAAATTCATGGCTATTTGCCAACTGTTCTATCCTGTAATAAGATGCTTTCCGGGCTGGTCAAATTAAATAGCTTGGAGCATGTTTGGAAATTTTATAGAGAAATGATCCACTATGAAATTTGTCCTAGCAGATATACTTTGAACATAATGATTAATTCTCTTAACAAGTGGGGAGAAATTGAGAAGGCTATGGATTATTTTACTCGAATTGTTGCAAATGGTTTTGTTCCTGATATTGTGACTTTCAACACTCTTATCGGAGGACATTGCAGTAAAGGCAATGTGAAGGAAGCTTTGACCCTATTCAATTTGATGTATAGGAAGGGTTTAAAACCGAATGCTATTACTTGCATTGCACTGATCACTGGATACTGCAAAGCAGAGCAGCTTCAAGAGGCAAAGAGGCTTCTAAAAAAGATGTCCTCAATGGGTTTGGTACCCAACCTTGCAACATATAATATGGTAATAAATGGCTTTTGTGAGCAAGGCAAGCTGGATTATGCTTTCCAAGTAAGGAATGAAATGGTGGAGAAAGGATTTGTACCCAATCTTGTCACTTACACAGCACTCATACACAGTCTTTGTAAAGAGGGAAGGACTAGACAAGCATTGCGGGTATTGAAGAAGGGCATTGCTGAAGATGGTTTGATGCCCGATTGTGTTATTTACACCATACTGATCCATGGATACTGCAAACAGGGAAAAACAAAGGAAGGTCTTTGGCTGCAGAATGAAATGTTGGAGAGAGGTCTCATGCCAGATACTGTTACTTACACTGCACTCATTAATGGTTTTTCAAAAAAAGGTGAGATAAAGAAAGTAAAATTGTTGTTTGATGAAATGGTGAAGAGGAATTTGGTTCCCAATTGTTTTACTTACACCACACTGATTGATGGCTTATGCAAGAAGGGTGATTTGTTGGAAGCTTTGGAACTTCTGGATGATCTCCGTGGAAAGGGATTCGTGCTTAACACCATTCCTTACAATGCACTTATTGATGGATTTTGTAAGAATGGAGAAATGAAAAAAGCAGAGAGCCTGAAAAATCAGATGATGAAAGATGGATTGGTTCCAGATTCTGCTACATACAATATCCTAATTGCTGGGCATTGCAAGAATGGTAATATACAGCAGGCCTTACATTCACTTTCTGAGGCAAAAAACAGAGGCTTTGTGCCAAATGCATTTATTTATGATGTACTTATAAATGGCCTTAGCAAGAAAGGAAACATAAGAGAGGTGAAACAGCTCTTCAAGGAAATGCTCAGCAGAGATTTAGTTCCCAATAATGGTACATTTTCTGTAGTACTTAGCATTATGTCTGAAAATGGCGATATGATTGATGCTGTAGAAGTTCATGATGCAATGGATGAAAAAGGCTTATCTACTTTTGATACTTATAAAGCCATTAGTAGGTTATATGGCAAGGAAGAAAATTTGTAGGAAGCAGAAAACTTTCTAAATAAAATGAAGAAACAGGGTTTTCTTCCTGATGTCAGTTCATACCAGTAATTAGTTAAGGAATGCTGAAGGAGAGGTGATTTGTAGGCAGCTATGAAAGTATCTAATTAAGAACTAGATGGTGACTTGAGGTCTGATATGGGCAGCGATAGCTGGATTCGAAGAAATGCTAAATATGATTGAGGATTGTTGTAGGGTAGGATATATCTTTGAGATGCTTTATAATTGTGTGGTGCAGTGGTTCATATGGGCTCCCTGTTTTAGCTAGTCATTTACAATTCTCTTGTTAAAGGCCATTGGGAGAAAGTAAACAAGTGGAAGGTAGGCTTTATCTCTGAGGAAATCGAGAAAAAGAAGTGCTTCCTAATATTTCTGCCTATATTGAATTCCTTGATGGTTACTCCAAGAAGGGCAATATGTAGGAGGATGTGCAGCTATATGATGAAATGTTTTAAAAGGGTTTGACAGTGTATGCTAACATGTCAAGTCAAATTATTGTCTTCCTTTAAAGCAGAGCATTTTTTGTATTGATAAATTTTCCCTTAATGGGATTCCTTACCTTTGATGCCATTAACGGGGGGGTATCTCTTCTGTCAAATTCACTTAAGACTTGCACCTATGCCACACTCAGAAATTGATGTGGTAGTTTATCAGATATCCTATTTAAGCATTCAACATTTGTACATATTAGTATGCAACATGTCTCATGGGGATTTAACACAGGTCTCCACTGTGAAATCCTTGATGATTACAACTTGAACCCATCTCATTCAACCATAAAAGCAGAGCATTTTAACAATGGTTATTTCTATCAAGTTCTGCTTCTTGACTGCATTACATCCTTGATGCTGACTAAAAGTTACTGCCCAGGTAGTAATATTTAATATGCTTTGCTATTACATGGTAAAAGAACACAAAGATTCTTTATACCAGTATGGAGGATGCTACCAATGCCTAATTAAAAATCTGTGTTAACATTGGAAGATCCAAAACGCAGGGACCAATGGCTGAATGAGACCATCCAGACGCTGCCAACAGGCATGGTCTCTAACACATGTAATCAGGTACAAAGAATTAGCCTAGAGAAGAAATATTATAAAAATATTGATTTAACACAAAGAGAAAAGTATGGATGATACTTGGCAGCTACTATATTAACCTTTGGAGAATGAATTAGTGTGGATACGAGCGACTAATTAAAAGTCTCTGTTAACATTGGAAGATCCAAGATGCAGGAACCAATGGCTGAATGAGACCATGTAGACACTGTCGACAGGCATGGTCTCTAACACATGGAATCAGGTAGAAAGAATTAGCTTAGAGAAGAAGTATTGTTTTATAAAAGTCTGATTTAGAATAAAATTAGGGTAAGGATTAAAAAATTGAACTTTAGTAAAATCGAATTTGTAAACAAGTTGAACTTCTGCAGAGTTGTTATAATTAAGCTTGTAAAGAGTGGGAAGCTTTGATATCAGGTTCTTCCAATGGGAATTAGCAGGGAAAATCAGTTTCTGGTGCAATGTCAAGTCAGATGTTTGTTTCGTATGAGATTCCAAGCAGAATTTTGTCAGCATTGGAAGATATAAGGTCCAAGGACCAATGACTGAATGAGACAGACAGACCCTGGGGGCAGGCATTACCTCTGGCCTTCTTGGGTTTTTCCTTTATACCTTGCATTCAGGCACAAAGTATTATGTTAGGAAAGAAGTATTGTTTCAGTAAAGTTTGATTTAGAATGGAATCAGGGGGAGCATTAAAAAATCAGATTTTTGTAAAAGTGAATTTGTAAATAAGGTGAACTTGTACTGAGTTATTATAATTGAACTGGTGGAGAGGGCAAAACTTTAACATTAGGTTCTAATGGGGAATTGCAGTGAAATTTGGTACCCAGTGCTGCATAATATTGCATTTCTGTTTGAGACAGGATTTCAGGCTGAGTCTTTTGGCTGGATGAGGCTAGATAGGCACTGGTGACAGATATGATCTCTAACATGTGGCCTTCTTGTTTTTTTTTTTTTAAAACATCAAAGATGTATTAGTATCAGCAGAAATGTGTATTCATAGTGTAATTCAAGGAAGATTAGGAAGATATCAAGCTTCTGATGAGTTGGCAGTCATTAATGGAGTTAAGGAATGCAAGATTAGACGGCAATTGACAGGAATTATAGACTTATCAGTTATTCAAAGATTTGAAGGAATTATAGGCATTTATTTTCAGGTCAGGTGGTCCTAGCTTATCTAAAATAATGCTGAAAGGGTTTCAGTTGCAGGAGCAGAATCTGGTTCTTTCTTAGGAGTAAATTCTCCCATAGAGTTGTTCTTTTGAACATGGGCTACAAGGTTGTAGCGATTTTCCTTTTAACAGAATTCTTGCTATGGCATTTAACTTTTAGAACATCATATCTATTTGTCTCACCATTTTCATGTATGAAAAAGAAGCCCCATAAACTTGTACAATGGAAGCAATACATATAGAATCTGAAACAAATAAAAAACAAAGCACACAGTACGTAGTATTTTACTTGGGAAATGTTGATGTGTTTTTTATGCACATGCAAACTCAGAATAAAATACCAAGTATTCTATCCTTTCTTGAACAAAGTCTCTCAAAGGCTAAACAATGTGATCCAATGAGACAACTCCAAGGTTCATGATATGTTAGGGCTTGACTTGCAATGGATAGACTCAGTAGTTGATGTAATTTGCTGAAAACTCACAGAGGGACTTACGCTGAATTGACTCCTTACTCCGTTCAAATGTGTTATTCTCTTTGTTTATGAGATGGAACTTCTTCTAACCAGCTATGAAAGAAAAGGCAAAAAATAAGGGTTAAGAAAACTATACTAAGGACAATGATATAATGAAATATGCTGAGATAGACAAACTCCTTATAAACCAAACTCCGCTTTGCCATGAGAACCAACAACTACACGAAGTCGGTGCAATCTTCTAAGGAAACTCAAGGATTTTTATGTTGTAAACTTTCATCCAAACACCCACTGCTGGCACAGCTTGAACAAGCATCCACAACTGAACTAAAACAAACGTGGTTTAGGCTAACTTTGTAAAATGACTTATCAGCGAAAAATCATAAAAAGTATGAACCAAGAGGAATTTATTAAATATCTTTGCATATACTCATTACATCAATGAACTTTTTAATCTATTTCTGAGCTATTTGGAAACATTTCTCCATCATAATCGAGAATTTGAAACCATGCTAACATTCCATCACCACACAAATCACCATGAGAACACCAACAATGAGCTTGTATTGATTTTGGAAATGTATAATTACAACAATTTCACAATGTTTCTTCAATGACTTCAAGAAGTCTCTTCTACTCTGCTTCTATTCTAACAGCATCTACTCCTACTACTATTTTGATCTCTCTTTATGTTGCAAATGAGAGAAATGGGCCTTATATAGGGTCCAAAATTACATGAACGGCCAAGATTGATTTGAGAATCAATGGCCAAGATTGAGACAACAAGGCAGTTTGTTACAAAAATTACTATTTTTAGAATATTGAATGCAGACGGATGATGTGGCAGACTATGATTGGCTTGATGGTGTGCACACGCCACCTCGACATCGAGCAAACTGGTTTGATTTTCTTTGTGTTCATACTGCTCGGAATATTTTCCCAAGTTTTGTCATCTTTTGGAGTAGTCTTTGAACTTGGATTTTCACCTTTGGAAATTGGCTTCTCCGAACTTGAAAACTTGGGAATTTTGAACTTCTTCATGTTGTCCTTCATGCAATTGTACTTTTGAATGTAATTCATGGATTGCTTGATGAACTTGCTCATTTCTCATCTCATGTTGTTCTTCATGATGTTATTGTGCATGATGCAAGATTCTGGTTCTGGATGATTGTGTATGAATTTTGGAGTAGACCGGTGTATGATGGATGTCCTCTCTGCCTGGCGCATGAAATGGATGACTTTGGATTCTTAATCATAAACTTGAACCTCTGAAAATGAACTTCTTCATGTGCATGGTGAAGTGATGCTTCTCCTTGTGGCGATGATGTCTCCCTGACGTGAAGTCTTCTTCATGAATTCAAACAACTTCCCTTCATCTTTGAACTTCTCATGTGCAAGCTCTCCCCATTCTCCTCCTCGAATTACTCATCACCTGCAAAAGAGAAACAACTATCAATTGCAAAGATGATGATCATTAATAACACTTCACTACGAATCTTTCTAACATTTATTCAAACAACTTGCAAGATTTCAGGCGCTGATCTTGAGTGTCTACGTATACAATGCTTATGCAAATGGTCACCAAAAGTGTACCTGAAGGGTTTGGTGCATATTCCTTGCATGTTCGTATTGAGATGTTTGTGCAAGATGGTCTTAAAAGTGCACCTAAATGAGGTGCGGCGCTGATTTTACTTGTGTTCGTATGAGTTGAATTTCAAAATACATCCCAAAGTGCGCCTAAGACGGATCTTTAAGATGATTGCACATACTTTGAATTTTGCCGCTTCTATAAACCAATTGCCAACTTGTGCTTTAGCGGACCTATTGATTATGTTCGCATGAATTAAAAGATACAAATATGCATTTGGCGGACGTTTGGATTATTGCAAATGAGTAAAACAATGTGCGCTGGAAATGGATCAGAGCGACCTTCATAATGCTCCCGGTATATCATTTGAAAAGAAACGAGCGGACAAATGACCGTGCTATGCATACTTTAAAATGTTAACACAAATCAACCATAACTCCGTGCCCAGAGTGGACTCATCAAACTGTTAAGTAGAAGCGATTGCGGAAGTTTATTTGAAGTGGAGATTCTAAATGTCTATACATGGATTTAATTTTGGACCTTGCATCTTAATCACTATCCTGGGCCTAGGTGGACCCATTGAACCACTTCGCAATGAATTGGAGAACACGACATACTCAGAAGTGTGTTTAAAACGGATTTATTGGACCGGCTTGCACAAGTTTTAAAAAAATGCGAATTGCAATATCCTCACGTATATGCGCTTGGGCGGAGATTTTGGTGTGTTATGTATATTTCAAAATTTCACACTTTGCAAGGTGATCCCCAGTTATGCGCCTAGAGCGGGTCTTTAGATGCGCTTAAATGAGGTGAGCGGACATTTTAGGCACGTGTGTATAATGTAAGGAATGCAAAGGTATGTCCAATGTGCGCCTCAATCTAAGTTTAGCGCTGACTTCAAGTGTGTATGTATTATCCAAGTTTTAATGCGAGCTTCCAAGTGAAAGTGCGCCAAGAAGATTATGGAGCACTGATTTCCAAAGTTTATGCATAAGGTATGTTTATTGCAAAGACGTGTTAAATGTCCGCCAAGGTTGAGCGTTGACCTTGGGTGAGTTTGCAATGTTCACGCATAAGTTGTAAGTTGATCCAATGCAGAAGTCTTCTCCAAGTGCGCTTGAGCGCTGATTTGATATGATCATGCATAAGATGCTCAAAATGTAAAATGCAAGGTGCCTTAAAAAGTGCGCTCAAGCAAGTGAGCATTGATTTCATGTGTTTGTGCATAAATCTAAGTTTTGCATTATGTAGACCCTATGTGAAAGTGCGCCCAAGAGATGAATAAACGCTAGTTTGGGGAGCTCATGCATAAAGTCCAAAAAATTTCAATGTGCAAGGTCTTTCAAGAAGTGCACTATGGGAGGTTTTAACCTTTGTCAAAAAAAATAAAAATGCTAAGTTTAAACATGTTCTTTGAGGAGCGCCTTGACTAATCTATGAAGATGACAATTCAAAGTGTTAGTTGTAAGTTAATACAAAATTATGCAATGTTATTCATGACACAGAGCTATCCTCAAAAGCGCTAAAATCATGCACCTATGCATAGAAATTTCCAATTGCAGAGAGAGATCAAATATGCGCTCTGACATGTTTCCTTGTTCTTTGATCTTCTTAAGGCGACTGACTCTTTGAATCTCATGCTATGAATGACTTTGTGACTTCATCATTTGCTCATTGGTGTTTCAAGTGAGAGATTGTGAACCCAACTACAGGCAAACAAACTAATCTACCCTACAACCTAAAGAAAAGAGGGGGTCCCTATTTATAATGGGGCAATGTGTGATTAGGTCACAATAGGAAAACCCTTTCAGGTAAAAAACCTAGCATAGTAACCTTCTTCACTATTGCATAAAAACCGAACCATTCACAATACAATAATAAAGCTCTTCCTTAGCCCTTATGCATGTTAATAGGTACATCAAAAATCAGTTTTACAAATTGCATGAATGCATTAAAACTATGTGCGAAAATTAAAAACCCATGCATGCACCCAAAAGTTCCAATCACTAGTCTCCATAGCCTTAACCAACTAT
The DNA here is from genome assembly GCA_027924645.1 of Cunninghamia lanceolata. Taxonomy (NCBI): domain Eukaryota; kingdom Viridiplantae; phylum Streptophyta; class Pinopsida; order Cupressales; family Cupressaceae; genus Cunninghamia; species Cunninghamia lanceolata. Next base: position 493,955 of record BSBN01001866.1, read on the forward strand.
AAAACCAGTTTTACAAATTGCATGGATGCATTAAAACTATGTGCGAAAATTAAAAACCCATGCATACACCCAAAAATTTCCAATCACTAGTCTCCATAGCCTTAACCAACTATAAAACATGAACATATACACCATACTTCCAACAATCTCCCACTTGGTGAATACTTTCCATAGGGGGCTACACACCTTTATTGTTAGTTGCTAAGGGCAACCATGCCCATCAATTTTTTGCACCAAGAAAATTTCTCAATACTCACAACTTTTGTCAACGAACAGCAACATTCTTTTCTGTATTAACTTTTTCCAACAATACCTGCTTGCCTTCAACCATCTCTCACAATATGATATTGTACAGTGTACACCAATATGTTTTGACTGAGCATGAGAAGCAGGATTCTTGACCAAATACATTGCACTCTGACTATCACTGTGAATCCTTACCATCTTCTGTAACAAGACAATAGTCAAGCACAACCTCTGTAGCCAGATTGCTTTCTTACATGCATGAGTTGCTACCATGTATTCTGCCTCTGCTGAAGATAATGCAACAACTGCCTACCTTTTACTCATCTAGCTTACTACTTCTTCAAAAAGACAATACATATCCACTAGGAGATCTTTGACAGTCAAGATCTCCAGCCCAATCAGAATCCACAAATGCTTATAAAGCCCAAGTTTTATTTTCATCAGCACTTCCTTGGTAGTAGATTGCATAATCTAAGGTGCCTTGTAAATATTTGAAAATTCTTTTCACAGGAGTCCAATGCTCCTTTCTTGATTTAGACATACATCTACTCACAATTCCCACTGTATGTGCAATATCAAGTTTAGTGCAGACTATTGGATACATAAGGCTGCCAACAACACTAGCATAGAGAACTTGACACATTTCCTCAATTCTCTTTTGTCTTCAGGCATTATTCAGCAAATAACTTTTGATTAACTGGAAAGGGAGTACTTATAGGTTTACTGCCTTGCATCCTAAACCTTTGCAATTCATCTCAACATATTTCTTTTGATGTAACCACAATTTCCTATTTATACGAGCTCTTTTAATTTCCATGCCCAAAATAAACTTTGCATCACGAAGATTTTTCATTTCAAACTGAGATGATAACTGAGACTTAACTAAATTGATCATTTCCTTATTGTTGCCAATTAATAGTTTGTTATCCATGTACAACACAACGATAACAAATTATTACCTTCTTGTTTGAAATATACACATGGATTAGCTTTGCTCTGGTTAAGCCCAAGTCCCAACACATACTTGTCAAATTTCTGATTCCACATCCTTGGTGATTGCTTCAAACCGTAAAGATACTTTTTCAGCCTGCACACTAAGTCCTCTTTACCTTTCACCTTAAAATATTTTGGTTGTGCCATGTAAATATCTTCCTCAAGCTCACCATGCAGAAATGCTGTATTTAGATCCATCTGTTCTATTTCAAGATCAAAAACAACAACAGCCAACAAAAAAATGATCGAAGTTAGTATTGCAATTGGATAAAAAGTTCATCAAAATCAATTCCCTTTACTTGAGAGAATCCTTTTGCTAATAGGCGAGCCTTATACTTCTCCATTTTTCCATTTGCATTATACCTCTTCTTAAACAACCATTTGCAGCCAACATGTTTTCTTCTAGGAGGTAATTTTACCAAGTCCATGTTTGAGTCTTATCTAAGGACTCCATGTCTTCTTTCATAGCTGCCTTTCAATACTTATTTTCATTTGACCCAAGTGCCTTCTTAACAGTCTTAGGGTTATCATCAGTAACAGATAAAGCTAATAAAAGAAATGTAGAATGGAAATCAGGTTCCCTATACATTTATGGTATTCTTCTTACTTGATTTGATCTTCTCAAAATTAGAGTTTCTGGTTCAACATTCTTTGGTTCCACATTCTTCTCTACCATCTCAGTCTTCGATTCATATTCCTTAGTTGCTTCTAATTTAGATGCAGATTAGGTTCTTCCTTTGACTGTATTTCTTGTTTTGGAACCCTCTTAACTTCTCTGAAAAAATTACATTACAGTTGTAGTCCATTTTTTCTGTTTCTGGGTTCCACAACCTATATCCTTTAACACCAGTACTATATCCCGTAAATATACACTTAACTGATTTATAGTCTAGTTTAGTCCTATTCTATTTGGGAAGATACATAGAAGCATCACAACCAAAAACCCTTAAATGTTTGAGGGAGGGTTTCGTACTAGTCCATGCTTCTTGTGGAGTTTTACCCAACAAAATTGAGGTGGGCGATCTATTGATAAGATAACAAGCAGTTGTTACTGCTTTTGTCCAAAATTTTCTGTCTAACCCTGTACCACTAAGTATGCTTCTAGCCTTATCCATCAAAGTTCTATTCATTCTTTCTGCAATTCCGTTATGTTGTGGTGTATAGGGAGTGGTTTTCTGCTTTTCTATTCCACACTCCTTGCAAAACTGCTCAAATGCATCTAAGCAGTACTCTCCTCCATTCACTTCTCAAAAACTTTAACTTCTTCTTTTTGTCTGATTTTCTACCAGAGCCTTAAAATCTTTAAATTTATTGAAAATATCAAATTTATTCCAGATAAAATATACCCAAGGCTTTGCATGTCCAAACACATCACAATGCACTAAATGCAAAATCCTTTTTGATCTTGTAGCACCACTGGGAAACTTCACACAACTTTGCTTACCAAATATACAATGCTCACAAAAATCAAAATCTAAAGGGCACGCAGAAATTTTCAACCATACCTTTAGTTTTTAATTCTTGAAGACATTTTTCTCCAATATACCTCAACCGTGAATGTGAAATATACCAAGCCAATTTTTTTCACTTTTCCAATTACAACAAGTAGATAATACACAATCGTTGAAGTTAGCAATTAAACCAAACGATGCGGAATTCAACTCTAACCAAGAATGTACACCAGGATGGTGTGATCATATGGTCAGAGGATCTCTATGCAATTCTGATAAAGGAACTCTAACCAAGAATGCGCCGGATGTCGACGAGCATATGGTCAGAGGGTCTTGATGCAATGCTGATATAAAGAACTCTAACCAAGAATGCGCCTGATGATGACGAGCATATGGTCAGAGGATCCCTACCAACTATTATGCTGAAATAACTCGACGTCAAGAATGTGCTTTCCAACCCGAAGTGGAATTGGAGCTACCATATGACGGAGATGCAAAGTATTATAAAGCAAATATGAGAAGTATGAAGTGCTGACAGTACTACTGTTCAGCTTACAATAATTAGAGACTTCCAACCCAACTCAAATGATAGAAGTTAGCAAACTGAAATGACGGATCAGCGACTTTGAAAAACCAAACCTGCAACATAAAACCCTACAAAAATGCTCACACCTCACTCATTTCTCAACTAAATGACCTCAAATCTGATGCAATGCACTCCTATGACAATGGCAACCAAGCTACACACTATAGACCACTCTTAAACCCAAGTATTTATTTAGCACGCTTTCTAATGCACTCCAAAGAGGGGCGCCCTGGCAAGAAGGGCGATTTCCTTCTAGAAAATCAGATTCTTCATAATAAATTCTATAAATTGGCACAATGGGGCGCCCAACATAGACAAAGGGAAATATGAAATACCCAGAACAAATGCCTTTTTATTTTCAGATTTATGAATGAAACTACAGATTCAGCCCTGTTATCAGCAACTCCAAAAAATGACATAAAATGCAAATAACTGAACTACAAACAGAACTCAAGCTACAATGCAAACCTCACTACAAAATCACTACTATCAGCAGACCTCTCCCTAGGTGCTATCTCTCAAGCACGAAGTGAGCCCAGGCTAGGAGGCATTCATTCCTCAAAGCAGTCCCAAAACCATTATGGCAGCATAACATTATCAAGATTTCGGATTCCCAAATGAGAGCACTCTTCCTCCTTTTATACTTTTTCAACTGGGAGTCTCTAAAATCCTCTTGCATATGAGATAAAACATGAGAGGGAAAATAATATAATCCTCTTCAATTCTTTTTCAACCTCACCCTTAAAGTCCCCTCTTTTAAAACAACATTAATATTAAATAATAATATTTAATTTACGGACTTTAAAACGGAGGCCAAGATGATGTCGGAAATCAATGATCTATAGCTCGTTGGAAAGGTCTTGACAAGACGAATCCAACCCCACTCTCAAAATCCCGTTCTGGTGCCAATCCTGAACTTACTAAAAATAGCCGTAACCAACAGGGACTAAGGAGAACAAACCCGGAAAGAAACCGCCAACCAAACCACAATCCACGAACAAAAGCAACCACCAAAACATGAAACCCCAATTTCAACCTCCGAGTAGCCTACGGGTCTCTGGAATAGGCCAACGGTCAACTGTAAAAGATCAATCTAGAAAACGGGACATTATAGAATGCCACAACATTGTCTTCTTTGCAGAAAGTGTAGGAGCTTGATCTGCAACATTGTTAACCTTAGGGACCATAGAGCTATTGCAACCGCCACTAGCAGTGCTTGCATCAAGCTTGAATAGCATTCCTAAATGGACTCGTCTTGCTAACACCATGGCACCACGAATCATCTTGCAGCTATCTGATTAAATACCACCTACACACCTGCATCATTCATTTTGCTTACCGAAATCAGGTTTCTAGCCAAACCTGGAATGTGTAGAACATCAAGAAGGGTTTTAATTCTTCCATCTTTGAGCCTTAGCTTGACTTTTCCTTGACCTATAATCCTATATGTCGAATTGTCTCCTAAGAATACTTCATGTCCATTGATTTTTTCATAATGATTAAGCCACTTCTTATGGGGAGTCATACAGAAAGAAGCATCTGAGTCTATCAACCATGCATCATGGCATTCATATGAGCATGGAGTAGCCAAGAACAAATCACCTGAATCTTCTGTGTAGGTCTTTGATTCTGTAGAAGGGGCATCATCAGATGATTTACCCTTTTCAACTTTTTTAGATCTACACTCTCTCTTATAATGCTCAATTTTACCATAGTTCCAGCACTTTCTTTGACTTTTATTTGGACCACTAGATATACCCCTACACTTTGATCTCTTCTCCCTTGATTTCTTGTCTGCTGAATTCTTTATTTCTTTCACGAGAACATCCTCTCACAACTAGTGCATCTTTTGATTGATAATCCTCAGTAGATTTTTGCCTTACCTTTTCTGATAACAGAGTTGCTACCACACTCCTCAATTTTTAATTTAGAAATAGTACTAGCAATTGCCATAGCTAGATTATCCCAAGAGTTAGATAAAGAACAAAGCAAAGCGATACACTTTTCTTCACCATCCATTTTAATTTCCACAGAAAGTAACTGATTTACCATAGTATTAAAGGTGTTCAGATGTTGTGCCATAAAGTCACATCATTCATCCTCCGTGAATACAACTTCTTATGGAGACAGAGTTTGTTTATTAGAGACTTAGTCTGATATAGAGTCCCCAACTTTTCCAAAAGCTCCTTTGTAGTAGCTTCTGTTGATACATTCAACAAATTTGAGTCTGATAGAATTGAACTCCTTGTCTTTCTCTCAATGCTTAACTAATCTTCATCCTTCATACCTGTCAGGTTTGTTCCCGGAACAACAACCTGTTGATCTTTGTCAACCAATAGATCTTCCATCGTTAACTTCCATAACTCAAATTTTTTTCCATTGACTTTGTTAATGTCTATCCTTGTGCTTCCTGTCATTCTACTTCACTCACAGATCCTTATTTGCACAACTCCCACTCAGGACAAAGTCGATGACAAGTAAAAGAAACTGAAACCCTTTGAACAAAGCTAAAATCAAGCTCTGTTACTAAATGTATGAAAAAGAAGCCCAATAGACTTGTGCAATAGAAGCAATACATACAGAATCTGAAGCAAATAAAAAACAAAGCACACGGTACACAGTATTTCACCTAGGAAAACCTTTTCAGGTAAAAAATCAAGCACAATAACCTTCTTCACCATCGTATAAAAACTCAACTGTTCACAATACAATAATAAAGCTTTTCCTCAACATTTATGCATGTGCGGATATTAATAGGCACATCAAAAAACGGTTTTACAAATTGCATGAATGCATTAAAACTATAGGTGAAAATAGAAAACCCATGCATGCACCCAAAAATTTTCTGATCCCTAGTCTCCCTAGCCTTAACCGACTATAAAACATGAAACATATACAACATACTTCCAACATTTTAAGGATCACATCTAATATATGTTTGGTTATTTTGCCTCGATATGATTGTTATCCCCAGACAGGGAATTTTTCTTGGAATCAGGAAATAAAAAGTAGCCTTATTTTGGATATGATTCTGCTTTTGTACTTGTTAGAGAAACATGATAGATATTACTAGATTTGAAAATTTACATGTACTTGTATTATGTATTCGTAGGAAAAGCTATCGTATTTCTTATTTATTTTTTGATCCATAAGCGTTGGAGGTCACAAGGGTGACCTCCTCCCCATCAACATATCCACTTAACCAACTTAATCAACTTAGAAGCCACATAGAAACCACATGTTACTTGGGGGATTCGAACTTGGATCTCCATCGTGAGAACCTTATGGCCTATGCCATTCAAGCACAACCCCGTTCACACTATTGTATTTCTTATTAATCTTGATACACTATAATTTTTTTTTTCTTCCATCAGTAACATGCATGTATCAGGTGATTTCTACATTATGTGATACCTTGTACTTCAGTTTTGATTTATCAAATGTAATTCAGTTTTCTCTGATGCCAAATTTTCTTGTTGTGCTTCTACCAGTAGAGATAGTTGTTGATGCGGCTCTGTTTATGAACTTGCCACACTATCGGCCACTATTTCTTATTAAGGGGTAATACCTCCACACTTGTCATATTTATGGCTTTTTTGCATTTGGTTCTTTGTGGGCTTCAGGGTCTTGCTTGATTTTGACTGATATTTTCCTTATGCAAGCCTCTCACGAGTATAATCCATTATCAGATTGACATACTATCTTTTTTGCTTGTTGGTGTTGGGTCTTTGCCAGCAAGTGACATATAGCTAAATTGTATAAATGTTGGGAAATTATCTCTAGTTAGTAGGAAGCTTCCTGCTATTGCAAATAAAAGCTCACACCAGTAGATTTCCTAGGGCAAAGCTTGAACTTGTTCTATAATAAAATTCATTTACGTAATGTAAATATTTTCTTTGTAGTTCTCACTCAATAAAGTCAAATGGTAGGAAGTTCCAAGAATGTAGCTAACCCACTTAGTGGGTACCTTGTAGTTAAGAAGATCATCCACCTGTTTTGCAACAGTATTCTTCATTCTTCCGACAGTGTGCATTGTTGGACTCAACACATTTAGTAATACCCGATTATGTGAAGAAATATGATCTGGGTAACAATCACGAGAATTAAGCAACCATGCTCTGTTTTTTTTGGGTAAATGTTCCATATGTCATTTCAGTTTCCAATATAAAAGATGTTTGAGACCTGAGGTTTTTCTGATTTTGACTACTCTTGTTATAAACATATAAGATTAGCAAATGGCTATGCCTCTTCTATGCTACATGGCCGCACCTTGCATGCTCTACAGAAAGATGGATTGGTGATCTTGTAGCAGTTGTATTTATGCTTAAGTATCAAATGCCAGTAGCTTTCCAACAGAAGTTTGTTTGTTATTTGCTGGTTTATGTAAATGAGCCCTTATAGGCCTTGAACATTCCAACCATTTACCTTTTTTCAAAGGATTTTATACCAAAGTAGCATTAAACTGGATTGGAATTGACTCGACAAACCAAAAGAATAATTTTAATTTAGTTAATCAAGAAAAAATTGGGAAATTAAAAATGCAAAAAAATTCATAAAAATATAGAAAAATGCAGTTTTTTAAATTAAAAATTTCATGACAAAATATAATAGAGACAAAAAGTGAAATAAAATAAGAGTATTGACATAAAATATGGAATTTGTTCATGAATTTTGAGGCTGCCGATTACAATGCATAGTACATAGTCATACTGTGTCTTTAAGTTTGAAGTTTGAACCTAGAAATTAATTACAAATTACAAAATACAAAATAAAGTGGGAGCCAATGAGGGTATGATCCACTAGGAGGCTGCACAGTGTGATGTTGAAGCTCCAATGTCTTGGCTTGCATGCACTTGATTGTGGTTACATCAATCAAATGCCCCTCCTGCACGATGGTCAAGTCTTCATCATCAAACAATGACTCCTCGTCACTTGCGATTCATTCTTAGTTTGGAATAATCTTGTCAAGATCAATTAGTTGATTATCCTCGACGCTTCTTGATATTATCAAATTCAAGGCATAAGTTTGTGATGTATACGATATAACTATGCACATTTCGCAACAAGTTCAAATTGATTTAAAATTTGCAAGTTGTTACAATAATTAGAATTTAATGGTTTAGCTTATTAAGTTTTTTTGATCTCAATTTTCATTGAGCTGAAGGTAGAGGCTGTGGTGAACAAACACCAAATCTTCATTCATTTTCGAGGCAAAAGGTTATGTTTCTTGCAGAGCATGTGTTCAAACTCACTTCAAGAATGCTCAAAAGTAGAACTATAGGGCTGACTGAATATGCACATTGCCATATGTAATAGTGATTTGACTTTCTTGCCAAAAAAATCCCACCATTGCCTTGAAAAAAACTAATTTGATCAATATTCTATGGTCTATTTAATATCTATAATGTATTTCAAAGTTCAAAGTTAAAACTTTCAAAGAGAGAAAAAGACAAAAGTTGTTTGCAAAATCTTGGTTTCAAGATCGTCTTGGAGTTTATGACATACATTTGAGAGAAATCCAATTTGCTTGTTGGCACATGGGTAGTTTTGCAATTGTTGCCCATCACTCCTCTAAATTAGGGAAAAATATCTTAATGCATTTGAAGAGGCCTTATGTTACCTTCTTTGCATTAGGGAGAAATCTTTGAATGCATTTGAAGATGCCCTATGTTATCATTGCATTATCTTTGAAGGACTCTATAAGACAACGTTGAATTTAGATAAGACATGAAGGTAGCAATGCATTTGTTGATTACATATCTCATTAATGATATTTGATATTGGCATGTATTTGTTCATTTCATTGTGCATCTTGGTCCTCGTAACCTGGTTGGCCCTCTCCACAACCTTGTAGAAATAGTCCATTAGAGATGTCTCCCCATCAACAAGTCTCAAAACTCTGACTGACTCTAAAATTTGTACAATTTGTTGTGCATTTGACCAAAAACTCTCATAAAAACATGTGGTGACGATCCTTCCATATAAGTGACTAGGAAAGTTAGACTCAACCCACTCAATTGAAACAAACATTTGTTTCAAGATCATATGCATTGCATATAGGGTTTGTAATGCAAGGAAGTGAGTAACAAATCTCATCAACCCTAGGCGAAGAAGTTCCTTTCCATATGTGAAGGTGTGTATCATATTCAATGCCTTGGTGTGTTTGTAGGCAAATTTGGCAATGGTTTGCCTCCTCTTTACTAATTCATAGAAGTTTGCTAATGTTTTCCAAGGTTTAATCAAGACAATGTGTTGTACATGGGTTCAAAACAATGTGGAATACTTTTGCATCAAAAGTATCCAAGTGGCCACACAACTAACATCATATGTGATAAATTGGACCACATGTTGTGGCCCTATCTAAACCACCACCTTATTGAGAAAAGGAGAAATGCCAATTAAATCCATGTCAATCTTTGATGCCACAAGGAAATTAATTACAGTTCCATTTCTTCTATTCGTTCATTGACTTAACATCATTGTGCACTCTATCTTAGCCTGCTCTTTGTAGTGTTTGGAAAAGATATCGCTCACATCCTACATTGCATTTCTCAACATATCTCTGAAGGAAAATAACTAACCTTCACAAATATCCTAAGTGTATATTAATTAAATTGCAATAATAAATAAATCTATCCTTGAACACAGAGTTAAGATTGATATTGATAAATAAATGCAATAATAAATGTGATGAATTCAAATAAACAAAATGAAGACACTTAGCTCTAGTTTTGATGTTGATATGGTTGTAATAGATAGTGCAAAATGAGTTGACAAAGTGCTAGGCCCTAGAATCTATTAGACAACTTTTGAATCAAAGAATTGACTATTCAAAACTTTGTGCAATTAACCTGGGATAGGTGCATTGCTTAACTGATTTGGGTTTTGTGAAATTGACCTCTTATGCACAAAATCAATCTGGAAAATTTTGCACTTTGGACACTAGTTTGCCATGATGCGTGAACTTTTAATAAAGAGACCGGCATTTAGTTTTCTGAGACCTTTAAGGAGCTTGCAAGGCGAGGTGTATCCTTGGTCAAATACCTAGGTAGGATTCAACGACTTTGAACAATGATTAAAGACACTAATCAATAATGTGATATGCCTAGTCATGTGTTGTTGCATGTCTAATGCAGAGTGTTGATGCAATACTTTTTGAATGATCTATCTCTACATGTGCTAGATCCTAGATGTGCGCCATATATCACCTAGATGATCATAGTGAATTAAGGATTGTCCTTTTGTACAACACCCTAGAATAGAATTTGAAATAATTCACACTCAAGTCGGTAGATAGCATCTACAATATGGATCTATTTTTAAAATTTGAATTAAAAAATGCGGGAGTTGATTCCATTTTGCACCATAGAAATGAACTAGGGTGGGAAATGGTAAATATTGGGTTTGGATTGTTGGGATGTAGGAAGTTAAAATCAATTAAGGTTCAAGTTATTTGCCAACTTTTACACAAAATTATGCCACTTACGCTAGTTACTGCACAAAGGACAAATTGGGTGAAAGTGGACCCAAAATGAATGGGAAAAGTGTGGAGTATGCAATTTTCCCCATTACAATATTATTCCTCAAACTCTCATACAAGGGGCTTTGATGTGAGGACTTGCAACTATAATTGTACTATGAAGACTTGGCTACATTGAATGGTATACTATAATAGCACCAAAAATTAGCAATGGCATTTTTGGCTTGCTTATGAACATTCTTCTTCCACTTTGTGCTCTCTAAATATGGTTGTGCTCCAAGTGTACTACGAGGCACAAATAAGGCATTTATGTTTCCCCCATGTGTTATGTTTTTAGATGTACATTGAAGTGTAGATGTTTTAAGGGTCAGCTCTTGCCTCAGAAGACGTTGATTCAAGAGTTTCATTGCCTTCTTTGTTTTGTTTTCCACATAAACCACAGGGAGCAACAAAGCTTGATAGGAGACATCTGTGAGGTAGTGTTTGCAAGGCTCAAAATATGCCTTGACAACTTTGTGAAATGCCATTTGAAGTGGTAAATGTCTTCACAACATTCAATGCTTGAAAAATTGCATGTGATTTTGTTTGAATTAGAGATGGGCTTGCAATAGGTCTACACAAAATGCTTTTCATGTGACATGATCACCTTAAATCATTGAAAAAAACAAGAAAAAAAAACAACCATTAAGGTTATTTGAAAAACCTAAAAAAGCAAACTTTAATTGCTAGACAAAAAAATCCCTAACTAGCTGAGAGTTGATGAAAATTAAAAAAACTCCCTAATATTAGCCCTAAACAAAAAAAATTAGGATTTCTGGTGAAGCTAGTGCATATTAAAAATAAAAAATTCATATAAAAGGGTTAGTTTTATACTAAAAATTAAATAATCCATATTAAAATTTTAAAAATAAAAATTAACCCTAAACAAAAAAATTGCTTTAGGATTAGGGTTATTAAAATTAAAAATAAATCTAACCCTAATCGTAATCTAAACTAAAAATAATTTAGGGTTAGAGTTTTTAAAATTAAATAATAAAAGGTAAAACTTAATGGTTAAGGTTTAATGTAAAAACCCTCATGTGATTAAGGTTTAAAATAAATTAAAAGCTAAATGAAAGAATAAATCCCCTTAGGACCTTAGAATGAAAAGGATTCAATAATATGTATATTCACTAAGTGATTGAAGAAAGTTGATTCAATGTGAATCAATCTTATAGAAAATAGTCCATCAAACTCTGAATTTGCATTGTAAAAATGATGCCTAGAGTTGAAAAACAAATGCTTATAGAAAATAGTCCCCATTGAATAAATTAGGATTAAATTGTGGGTTTCCAAAAAAAAAAAGGAATAAATTGTGATTTTTGAGAAATTTGCTATTTAGTTTTATTTTTGGCTTTGTGAAATTAAATTGGATCGTTGACACTTGCAAGTAGTGATTAATTGAGAATAATCACCCTTTTTTTGGATTTATGCTACAATGTTTTATATTGTTACATAAATTTTGGGGTTCAAAACTATGTGGAAATATAAGAATGATCTCAAAATCTTACTTTGGTGAATATCTAAGGCCTCAAAGGGCATCTTATGTGAGATTCCATGTTAGAAAAGTGATCATTGAATTACTATGGCTTTAATTATGAGGATTTGGTGGCAATAGTTAGGGTCAACAAAAGAGGGGTGCATTCTTGCATTATATGTATTTAATATTTTAAATTTAAGTTGCAAGGTTCTAATGAAATGTCAATAATAACAACTACCCATGCCCATTGGTTGGTGTAGCCACCCAGTTCTGTTTTGTGTCGCCAATTTACATATCCAAACCCTGTTTAATCATCGAACAATTTGGTCTTGTCTTCATAATGTGGATTCTTAAAACTTATTATCTATTAGTATTTTTTGCATTCAAAATCCATTATCCATTTAAATACTCAAAATAATTATCTAGATAATTATTGGGCACAACCCACACCTAATGTTTATGTTATGTAAGCTTTTGTTTCACAAAATGGGGTGTCCAATACATTAAAATTTTTAGTGTTGTGTCTCATCCTTATTTTTCAAGGATTTTGGTTTGTTTGTGATCAGGACTTCTAGTTTCTTTTAGATAAACTTTTTTTTTGAAATGCTTTTTTCTTAATGTTTATTTATTTATTGAAACATGTTTTGTTGGTGTAGTATTATACTTCACCCAAGATAGTACTATATCATAAGTATAGTATTACACCCATTTATTTAGTTAGGATAATATGATTTTATTTTCCCTCACCTAGGTAGCAAATAAAGGTGTGTCACCCTTGATTTCAGGTCATCAAGTACCACACCTCCCTTGATTGATGGAAATTAGGCGCCGCCTCTATCTAATCAAGGGCCACCTTTGTCTCACTTGAATGAGTTAACTCATTTCCTAATTGGGAGTTAACTCATGACTTCTTAGACATATGTCATATTGACTCACTCATCTAAGAGGTCTGTGTATTTGTACTTTACTCATCGTATTGTTGCTCATTCAAACTCAATTAATGTAGAATTAATTTATTCACTTTTTGGTTTTGTGGCTAATTCATAGACATTAGGTCTTAGGTCGGTTTTGTTCATTTCAAAATCTAACATGGTATTAAAACCATGATGTCCTAGGACTAGTCCAAATTTTAGTGCTTTTTGAGAGCAATTGGCTTAGGGAAGATTTTGGGTGAAGCTGATTTTTTGTGAATAGGAGTCTTTTTAACCTCATCATTGTGTCTGGAAGGCTTGAGGAAGTCGGGTTAGGCTTTTGTTTCATTTGAATTTGACATCAGGAAGCCAACTAACATTGGTATTTTTGGGTGTTTGTTTTATGTTGTCCCTTGCAAGTTGCACAACTTTCAGAGTAGTTTGATGAGCTTCCATGCTTATCATTGTGTCTAGGAGGGCTCAAAATCTTAGGATTGATCAAATTACTAAAATTAGAGCACCTTGCCTAGAGCCCCTAACCAATCTTCTTTAACATGCAGATCTAGGTTGTATGAGATCATATACGTGATCATTATTGGCATTGTCAAGGTTCTTGTCATGAAGTTTAATGTTCAAGTATTGAATCATCACTTCCTTGTACCCTTTGTCCACAAGTTGTAGCTATGATCATTGGGATTGGGTGGGCTGATATACCTTATACACCCAACTTGCATTATAGTTACAACAGGGTTCTCTTAGGTAGGTTGGCTCCCAAAGACCATTCAACCACTATTACCTTTCCCTCTGTTGGCAATTGCTTGAGCTCTGCTAATGACTACTATATACCCATCCCTAGAGAAGCTCTCCTCATGCATGACCTCTATCATTTCCTAGCCACTGCTTCTCTTGCTAACCATTGATGTTAGTCTCACCATCCATTCATATGTTGGCCAATTGTGAAAATGGTCTAATTACTTTATGGTTAACCATTACCTTGTGTTGGGGTTGGTACCTTGTGTCCAACCTCGTACCAGTGCAACACAATTAATCCTGCTAGACACATCAATCAATCTTAGGTCAATGCTATTAAGGTGACGATACACTTGTATCCCTGTTTGCCCTCATAACTTCACTAACCAAATTGATGACCACCATAGTCGTATGCCATGTGGCATCTTGCCCATATATTCATATGCCACATGGCATCTTTCCCACATAGTCATACGCCACGTGGCATCTTGCTTGCATAGTAATACACCATGTCATTTTGGGTGCCATGGGCCATGCTGCACAATCAACATGCCCTTTGGTGGGAAGGCTACCCCTCTCCATTGGAGTTTTGCCTTTTAATGCTCAAATTCAAGGTGCCATATCTTGCTTGTTTGGTGTTCAATTAGGGTCATTTTTTTAACCTTGGCTATTTTATGCCAGCTACACAATGATGAGGTTTTTTGCAATAAATGCTCCCATTTTTTTTTTTTTAAATATAGTTTCTCATCAATTTTGTTGTCCAATCTTCGTTTTGAGAATTTTGAGAGCCCATAACTTTCACATACAAACTCCTTTTCAAGTTCTATTTTTTTGAAAGTGCATGGATTTTCATGTACTATGTAATGGTGCACTTTATTTGTTCTTAATATATGTACTTTCAACATCTTGCTATGTTTTGGGAACTATAAACTCTTGTGAAACTATAAACATACTTGTGAACACACTAATTATAAAATGCCACACTTTTACTTGTCTTTGGGCGGTTATGTAAATCATTAATGGAGTTATTGTAATCAATAAACTAATGTGAAGTTCCAATTTTGGGGGGCTTTCAATCCCATTTTCTAATATGTTTGCACTTCTATTGTCATGCTAGATCAAGAGAACAATTCGTCTTGGAAAGAAGGGATCACAACTAATGCTTTGTCAATGTCTTGCATAGGATATATTATCCTATCTCCTTGGACTCATTCTTGAGCCAAGTGATCCTAAACAAAAGATATATGGTCAAATAAAAATGACAAGTCTATGAACTAATATGTTTCTATGTGTCTAAGGACATTTTACATCACGTAGAGCACATCGAGTGCCTTTTCACTGTTATGGCCATAATCAAGTACTTGTATGGAGATCTTGAACCTCCTAATAGTGATGTTTTTTTAGAGAAACTTGCACGTGGATGATATTGAGACAACTATTGATCCTCCTTCAGATGCCTCATCTATATTCGTTTTGTTGTCTCAAAATTGAATGTACTATTTTAAAAGTCTCATGTTCTCCACATGCTCACAAAGTTGTCTTGTATATTGCCCAAGTTGATTGAGTCAGTGTAGTTAAGTTTTAAAGTGCAATTTCAAAGTTTAGGGAATTCGTGTTAAATTTTGTGTATCAAAAGTCAGTGGTCTAGGTGTGAAATTGGTTTGCAAGAATTGGCAAAATTTTTGAAGGCAAAAAGCAATTTTGTTGCAAAGGCGGGATTCTAAAGTTTCATTACGTTTTTTTTTGGCAAAATTGTATGGCAACCTTGAATCTCCACTTTGTTCTCTTGTGGTAGGTGGTGATGAAATTTCCACACCATTTCAAAAATTTGATGAGTGTAGAGGTTCCTATTCCTATTGTTCTTTAGAGAGAGCATTAGATTCTCCTGTTGTGATAATGTGTCACCGCCAGAGCTAGCTTTCCAAATGCACGACTTTTGTAAAGAAAATTTAATAATAGAGGGCAATCTTTTCAATATCTTTTCAATAGTAGGAGGAAGGCACTCCAAAAGCTTCACTGTACACCAACTCCTAAGATAAGCACTCAACCATGAAATGAGCCACAGTAGATGGAAGACACAAGTTGCGAGTGAAGGTGCATAACCCATTTTTCAAGCTACGATCCTCAAGGTCTTTTAATGAAGCTGCCGAGTCTTTAGGCATAGATTTAGAAGCTGCAGGTACGAATTCAAGGGTAAGGCAGGTTCATTCATGTGATAATGGCAAGTATTTCTATAAGATACCATAGGGATCGGCCTAAGAGTATCAAACTACTCTTCCAGCGTATGGAGAAAGGTGGCACCATCCGATGTAGCATGATCAATATCAAGTGAAGCTTAGTAATGATAGATCTAATTATTGGCAGCTGCGACATCTTTAATATGGCGCATTAGTATGAATATATCCAGAGGTGCCACAAGTTGTGAAAATAGATCAGTATATCAAATCCACACAGTCATTATAAGAAAGGCACTTAAGAATTGAAACCTAATCAGAAAGAAGCGTCACCAGTGATTATCAAATAAGCTAGATTGAGTGGAGTTTTAGTGTGTCATCGAGCGGCTATCAAATAGAGCCTCAGCCGTGTGAAGAAACTAGCACTATCAAGAGAGTGTCCATGACATATAATAAGGATCGGCCTTTTCTAAGAGCGAATGGTGCAAGCTAAATCAAAGGGCAGTCCGCCTGTAGAATGGTGTTGCTAGATTAGAAAGAAGATGTATCATATGGTTCTAAGGCAACTCTATCCAATGAGGCTCGACATATAGAAGGAAATGCAAGCATCATGTGAAGAAGGCGTACATCATCAATATCTAATGGCAGTCACTTTAAACATAACATAGATATATAAAATATGATGCAGCACCGTCCAATGCAGTTAAAATTATAGACAAGCGGAGTTTGACATTTGGAGGCACCCGAGGTGATCAAAGAAATAGTAGAATGCTGCAGAATGCTCCACATGGTGCAAGCATTAGACAGAACCAAAAGCATGACGCGGAATGCACCACGTGGTTAAGCCCGAGCAAATGAGAATTAAATGTTTCATTTAATTACATATGATTCACGGGAGTTTTAAGGAAGGCAGAGTTAAATAAAGATTAGAATCTTTATTAAAATTGTGACACATAGTGGGTCCCAGCAGTATAAAGTAAATTTTATTTAAAGACACTCATATGAATTTCTTCCACGAGAGATACAAAGGTGAAAACCCCAAAAATTATGTGCAGCCACTTTATTTTTCATAAGAGTAACTCAAGAATGATGCGGAGTGAAGCACGTGGAGGCACCCGAGCATTTTTAAAAGAAACAAAAGAGAGCGGAACCCACCACGTGGCTGCAGCGTTGAAGAGAATGAAAGGAAATAAAATTTATGCGGAGTCTTCCATGCGTCAGATGCAGAAGAAAAGAAAGGAACTCAAAATTGATGCGGAAGGAGGCACGTGGAGCAGCCCGCGCATAGGAGAAATAATAAAGTATTTGGTTTCTTTTTAATAATTGCAACATAAGAGTTACAGGAATGAAAATCTAAGTCTATTTTAATAAGAAGTTTCTTATTAAATTAATGTGGTGGGCCCCTCCTTTAAGAGTTAGATGCTTATTAAATGTGAGAGTCTCTTCTTAAACTAAGACTACGGATGAGGTAAATAAAGATTAATCTTTATTAAAATTGAGACATATGATGTGGGTCCCTCCAACTAAGAAATGTATGAAGCAAGCTACAACATAATAAAGTAGAGGAAGCTTTATTATTTTTATTTGAACTTTTGACGGGAAAACAATAAAAGATGTAACCCTAAAATATGAGTAGCAATGTTTCATTTTAATGGTGAGCTACAGGAAGCAAGAAGTGGCGGCAAGTGATTTTCTTCATGCCACAGAGATATTTTTCAGCCATGGGCAAAACATAAGTAATAGTTTAGTTTCAAATAACAGATTTGTGCCAGATTTGGTGCCGGATTTTGCGAGTAGTTGCAGATTTTTAGTTGAGCCCGTTGAGGTATTTTTGTTGAGTCTTTTAGGTTAATCCGGGTCACATTCAAGGGGCTTCTTCTGGAGACACGTTTAGAGTTCTTCTTGATAGAGAGTTCTTCATATATTCAGATTTCTACATTTTTCAGATCAGAGAGTTGGAGCAGCAGACATAGATTTTCTTTTGCCTTTGCAATTCTTTCTTTATGAGAATGTAACAGTCGTTTTGTGTAGCAACCTTTGCCTCTGTAACTGATCATTCAAATAAAGAGATGTGTTCTGTGCATATTGGATATCTCTGTTTCTTGCATTTGATTTCTCTGTTTCTCTGCCTCTATTTAATATGTTTTAAAACTGAGTTTTAATCATGCATATTTTGCTCTTTAAATCCAGTTAAATCTTTCAAAGTTAACACTGTGCAAATAATTGTTTCAAATCTGATGGGTTGCCATAGATTAAGCATTTATTTTCTGCAATATGGTTTTCTTTCTAACTTTTTCCCAAACCCTACTGAAAGAACGGAAGAGCCAGCTTCCCTAAAAATTCGGAGGTACTCTGAGGAGCATTTCCACATCTCAGAGTTTCCCATGTTGCTGTTGGATTAGACCCATAGATTTATGCATCAACAATTTTTGGCATGCCCGGTGGGACTTGATTCAAAGACTTTGCTCTTTGTTTTCTTGAATCTTTGCCTTGCATTCTGTGATTTTGGTGGTAAATCACAAAAATATCTGCTCATAGGAGCATGATCATCCATCTGGCGACTCTATTGTTGAATCTTTCTTAGATCTTTGCTCCTGTAGATCATGGCAGCCCCTGGTATATATGTGCATCTGAATATCCAAAGAGATCTACCTTTTGTGACTTGGGATTCAAGTCCTCTTGTTCTTCAGAAACAGGGTCAAGTTCTTGACACAGCTTGGAAGGCACTGCCTCACTTTCTTGGAGATGGCTCAGTTTCCCCTATCGATCACATTCAAGATGTTGCTAGTTTATGCTCTATTCATAATGTCACGACTGAAAATCATGCTCTCTTGTTGCTTGCATCTTCCCTCAAGGACAAAGCAAAAGAATGGTACAAAAGCTTGCAACCTGGTTCAATCACTGGATGGGATCAACTTGGTGGGCTCATCTACAATCAGTTCAGAGAAAGGACAGACGTTAGCACTCTTACCCAGAACCTCATCACCATCAAGAGGCATCCTATGGAGCCCATACATGATTTCAATTCAAGATTTGATAAGGTATGGAAGAAATTCTCTGTTGATATTAGGCCATCCCCAGTCTTTGCTTTCTTGTATTATTTAAAGGCTTTAGACCCTGAGATATCTATCATGATACAATCCTAGGAGGTGAAACTTTTTCTCAATCATATGATCTTGCCATTAAGGCTGAAAGTAGCCTCATATTGTCTGGTAAACTGCCTCCTCTGCCCTTAAAACTGCTGATGCCTCATGGAAATAGCTTATCTCAGATTCTTTCTTGTAGTCAGATGCATACAAATTTTCGTCCACCCACCCTCCCTACTGATTTGACAAATCATGAGGAGATGAGTGCTATGAAAGAACTAATTAAAACCCTCTCCCATGAGATCAATGAGTTAAAAGGTTAAAACCTATACCATGCTGATCTATGTTTAATGCCCCAAGATTCTTATGAACAACAATATGAATATATCTAGAGAATGCCCAATTGTCTTGAAAATTACCCTTTACAAACTTCTATAGTTGCTAGTCATTCCATAAAAGCCATTGACCAGGTCCTCTACCACTTTGACATTCAAGAAGAATCAAGTATCAAGAATCAAATTACAAGCACAAAAGTGGCTCATGTGTTTCTTTCTGATCTTGAGCATCAAGCATATGTGGCAACATGTGATTCAAAAATTCAGTCATATTCTGCAAAGCCTTTAGAAGATATTTATGAGGTGAGGTCTTTAGAAGCTAAAACGTACTATAAGAAGGGCTTTGAAGCTGAAAAGTACTGGGTAAATGGTTATGAACAGTCTATGCCTGATTTTGAGGAGGTTACAAATGATGTTATACCAGATGAGTGTCTTTATTTCTGCAATGAAGTTTCACATCTGCAGGAGGAAGGCACAGAGATACATGCGCAACATTTGGAGCATGATGAGGATTTATTCTTGATCTTACAACAAGGATATCGGCTTCTTGACGCGGAAGATCCTATAATTCAACAAGTTTTCACTGGGCCTATTGAAGGTGATCACGGAGGAAGTTCTGAAATAGAAGATGATGCCAGAGCTGACTTGTTTTCAATTCTTGAAGATGGTTACTGTTTTCTTTTTGATGAAGACCCACCGAAGCAAGGAAAGATCCATGATAAGGTGGTATCAAGAGATAGCTGGAATAATGCAGAGTTGCATAAAGAATCACATATAGGGTTGTCACATTCTGAGCCACGCTATATGCCCTTTTTCTTGCACAATGAAATTCCTATCAGATTCGAGACTATTTTGGGCAGTGTTGTTACATGTACGCCTCATTTTGATGCCATCTTGAGTTATGAACTCGTGGAAGAGCCTGTAAGAAAGGTCATTGATAACGTTCAGTTGGTAGAATCTCTCAGCTGCAAATAGACAAAAGAGCTTCAATGTTTTGTTTTCCCTCCCCACCCTCCGCTAGAGCATGAACAACAAGCAAATAAGCATGACGGGTGTTTTGAAGCAAAGAAAGAATCTCCGGAGTGCAGAGAAGTAAAAAGGTACAAAATATTGTTATATTTCTTCATACAATTTGTCTAGTTCATTTTCAGCATGATGAAGGTTCATAGGAGAAGCATAATTAAATGCGACAGTTACTTTGCCATTCCAGTGAATGGGCATATCCCCATGTGTTTAATATATCAGTGAGCTAGAGTCAGAAGTTCAATAAGCTACAACAGTAGCATTAGTTTCAGTTTCATTAGTTTCCTTTCAATAAGTCTCGGCTGCAGTAAAAATTTATGGTCAGTTGGTCTCACTGGCAAATATCAGTTTTAGTTATTCGGCTATGCCTCAGTTTCAATTGGTTTTAGTTGAGAAGATATTTTCAGTGATCCATTGTGTTTCATTCTGGTTACACAGATTCTTGGTATCACTCTGTTTTAAGTTAATGGAGGTTTCAATTTCAGAATATGACTCTATCTCCCAATTGATAAGGTACTGGTCTTCTTAATTAGAAGTTCTGAGGTTCAGAGCGAGCAAGCCTGCTATCCCAGTTAGTCACCAAGAACTGGTGACGAAATTTCCACACCATTTCAAAATTTTGATGAATGTAGAGGTTCCTATTCCTACTGTTCTTTAGAGAGAGCATTAGATTCTCCTGTTGTGATAATGTGTCACCGCCAGAGATGGCTTTCCAAATGCACGACCTTTGTAAAGAAAATTTAATAATAGAGGGCAATCTTTTCAATATCTTTTCAATAGTAGGAGGAAGGCACTCCAAAAGCTTCACTGTACACCAACTCCTAAGATAAGCACTCAGCCATGAAATGAGCCACAATAGATGGAAGACACAAGTTGTGAGTGAAGGTGCATAACCCATTTTTCAAGCTACGATCCTCAAGGTCTTTTAATGAAGCTGCCGAGTCTTTAGGCATAGATTTAGAAGCTGTAGGTACGAATTCAAGGGTAAGGCAGGTTCATTCATGTGATAATGGCAAGTATTTCTATAAGATACCATAGGGATCGGCCTAAGAGTATCAAACTACTCTTCCAGCGTATGGAGAAAGGTGGCATCATCCGATGTAGCATGATCAATATCAAGTGAAGCTTAGTAATGAAAGATCTAATGATTGGTAGCCGCGACATCTTTAATATGGCGCATCATTATGAATATATCTAGAGGTGCCACAAGTTGTGAAAATAGCTCAGCATATCAAATCCACGCAGTCATTATAAGAAAGACACTTAAGAATTGAAACCTAATAAAAAAGAAGCGTCACCAGTGATTATCAAATAAGCTAGATTGAATGGAGTTTTAGTGTGTCATCGAGCGGCTATCAAATAGAGCCTCAGCCGTGTGAAGAAACTAGCACTATCAAGAGAGTGTCCATGACATATAATAAGGATCGGCCTTTTCTAAGAGTGAATGGTGCAGGCTAAATCAAAGGGCAGTCCGCCTGTAGAATGGTGCTGCCAGATTAGAAAGAAGATGTATCATATGGTTCAGAGGCAACTCTATCCAATGAGGCTCGACATATAGAAGGAAATGCAAGCATCATGTGAAGAAGGCGTACATCATCAATATCTAATGGCAGCCACTTTAAACATAACACAAATATATAAAATATGATGCAACACTGTTCAATGCAGTTAAAATTATACACAAGTGGAGTGTGACATTTGGAGGCACCTGAGGCAATGAAAGAAACAGTAGAATGCTGTGGAATGCTCCATGTGGTGCAAGCATTAGACAGAACCAAAAGCATGATACAGAACGCACCACGTGGTTAAGCCCGAGCAAAGGAGAATTAAATGTTTCATTTAATTACATATGATTCAAGAGAGTTTTAAGGAAGACAGAGTTAAATAAAGATTAAAATCTTTATTAAAATTGTGACACATAGTGGGTCCCAGCAGTATAAAGTAAATTTTATTTAAAGACACTCATATGAATTTCTTCCACGAGAGATACAAAGGTGAAAACCCCAAAAATTATGTGCAGCCACTTTATTTTTCATAAGAGTAACTCAAGAATGATGCGGAGTGAAGCACGTGGAGGCACCCGAGCATTTTTAAAAGAAACAAAAGAGAGAGCGGAACCCACCATGTGGCTGTAGCATTGAAGAGATTGAAAGGAAATAAAATTTATGCGGAGTCTTCCATGCGTCAGATGCAGAAGAAAAGAAAGGAACTCAAAATTGATGCGGAAGGAGGCACGTGGAGCAGCCCGTGCATAGGAGAAATAATAAAGTATTTGGTTTCTTTTTAATAATTGCAACATAAGAGTTACAGGAATGAAAATCTAAGTCTATTTTAATAAGAAGTTTCTTATTAAATTAATGTGGTGGGCCCCTCCTTTAAGAGTTAGATGCTTATTAAATGTGAGAGTCTCTTCTTAAACTAAGACTACGGATGAGGTAAATAAAGATTAATCTATATTAAAATTGAGACATATGATGTGGATCCTTCCAACTAAGAAATGTATGAAGCAAGCTACAACATAATAAAGTAGAGGAAGCTTTATTATTTTTATTTGAACTTTTGACGGGAAAGCAATAAAAGATGTAACCCTAAAATATGAGTAGCAATGTTTCATTTAATGGTGAGCTACAGGAAGCAAGAAGTGGCGGCAAGTGATTTTCTTCATGCCACAGAGATATTTTTCAGCCATGGGCAAAACAGAAGCAACAGTTCAGTTTCGAATAATAGATTTGTGCCGGATTTTGCGGGTAGTTGCAGATTTTTCGTTGAGGCCGTTGAGGTATTTTTGTTGAGTCTTTCTGGTTATAAATGGGCAGATCTGGGTCACATTCAAGGGGCTTCTTCTAGAGACACGTTCAAAGTTCTTGATAGAAAGTTCTTCATATATTTAGAGTTCTACATTTTTTAGATCAGAGAGTTGGAGCAGCAGACATAGATTTTCTTTTGCCTTTGCAATTCTTTCTTTATGAGAATGTAACAGTCATTTTGTGCAGCAACCTTTGCCTCTATAACTGATCATTCAAATAAAGAGATGTGTTCTATGCATATTGGATATCTCTATTTCTTGCTTTTGATTTCTCTGTTTCTCTACCTTTGTTTAATATGTTTTAAAACTGAGTTTTAATCATGCATATTTTGCTCTTTAAATCCAGTTAAATCTTTCAAAGTTAACACTGCAAATAATTGTTTCAAATCAGGCGGATCACCATAGATTAGGCATTTATTTTCTGCAATATGGTTTTCTTTCTAACTTTTTTCCAAACCCTACTGAAAGAACGAAAGAGCTAGCTTCCCTAAAAATCTGGAGGTCACTCTGAGGAGCTTTCCCACATCTCAGAGTTTCCCATGTTGCTGTTGGATTAGACCCACAGATTTATGCATCAACAGTAGGCTTGCATAAATTTCATGTAGTTGGTAGCTTTTGTAAAACTACATGCGGACCCTACAACCCCAGTAAATCGCACTATAAATGGGATAACCAACTTTTCTTGTAGCTTTGTAGTTTTGGTATTACATGTAAGGCTTGGAAGCTTGACATAATACAAAGGAAGTAGGATTGTACTCTTCATGATTTTTTTTTGTTTTTACAAAATTACATGTAGACCTTGAAAGTCTGCAATATACTAATGGCACCGGTGTTTTAGACCTCCCATGCAATTTTGTAGTTTTTGTAAAACTATGCTTGAACACTACATCTTTGTCAAAATACTAAAAAGCTTTGCATTAATTGCTATGTGTGCCATAACTACTTTATATTCCCGTGAGCCTTATTTTATGTTGCTAATGTTATTTTTATATTTTCTCTTTGCCAAAGCATCCATTTGAGCATGCTGTTTTATGCTCTCCCTTCTTGCTTTGGTCTTGCACACAAAATCCTCGCTTTCAACAAAAATCATTGCCACTTACTCATTTTTCTTGCATTTTGTTTGTCGAGGTTTGTTCCTGCCATCATATGGAGGGTTTGATTGATTTCTCAAAATTCACTAGGGTTTCCAGCTCATGTTGCAAGCATGATCACTCGGATTGCTTCAACTTCTAGAAGGTTATCAAGTCCATTTTGCTAAAGTTAGGTGTTACCAAGTACCTTACAAATCTAAAAAATTCTTTTTCCATTTCCCCTATTTTGTAAAGTCTTTTGTTGTGGAAGGGTGGGATTTCATTGCATCCTTGTGTTTGTTGCTTTGTTTCACAAGAACCTTCAAGGTCTAGCCTATGTTTAGTTTTGTGGGGAATTAGAGTTTTGTTGCATATTTGTAGGCATTGCAAAACTACCTAGGGATTGCACAACCCCACCAAAGTCTTTCCTTGTGGGCTTGTAGACTTTTGATGCAATTGTGTAGTCACCTACAAAACTACTTCTAGACCCCAAAACCCTGCCTTGCATTATCCTGTTGGGGATCCAAACCTCTTGTATCATTTTTTAAAATTTGCAGAACTACACAAAGTCTATAACTCTACAATACACTGAGGTGTCAGATTTTCAAACTTTTCAAGCAATTTTATAGTTACATGCACAAGTACACACCAACCCTAAAATCTTGCCAAGCTACAAATGTCAAAGTTTTCTAGTTGCACAAGCATTTCAAAACCCCCAAATTTGGTCTTCATACCTAATTGAAGCTCCCGTTGTTTGATCGAATTCATCTCATGTCAACATCCCATTTGGATTTAGAGATGAAATACGAATTCAAGGGGGTCACACCCCCTTCCAAGATTGCATCTAAGCTCTCTCAAATATCTGATATAGACCTAGGCCATGTAGATATAAAAGATTTTCTCAAGAAGATGGATGATAGAGAGAACAAAACTCCTACAACTAGGTGCATTGTCGCTAGCGGTATTATTGAAGTTGCCACCTTCCCCATTTTACTACAATGTCTAGAGTTAGTAATGCCTGTGCACAACACTATAACTTTGAGATAAAGCAAATTCATAACTCATTAAATGAAGTAGTATTACAAATAATGCAAGAGTACATTGATGACATGTTTGAGATACTAGATCATGAGGTGTAAGAAGATATAACTATTGAATTAGCAATGGAATATCTTGAAAAGGACCTAGATAGGTATATGGATATACTCAACATTAATTGGCTAAGTCTAGAACAACTATCAAAAGAATGCCAAAGACACTTCACGTAAGTGATTTTATTGAAGAAATGAGTGATATGGTCACTCCATTGAATGGGATTTTGGGAAACCCAACTACAAAAGAATTCCAACCATGGATGTATTATTTTATTGCAATCTTCATTCAGAATAAATAACATATTGATTGAGGTACTTGAATTAGCAACCATTTGCACAATCAACTTTGTGAAGTAAGATAGTCAATTTTTTTTATATGATTTCATATTTTGTATAGTCACTTGCTAAGAGAGTAGTTTTCTCGAGTTTGAAGAGAATTTGAGTCATGTGCCCCACACTTCAAAAGGTATATGAACATCATTCCCAACTAGAGTTAAAAGGCAAGTCAAAGACATTTCAGGCTATAGTGTACATTTTATGCTACTTTAAATGTAAAAGCATATTAAAACCTACATTCCATTAAGCAATAAGGAGGAAATAATGATTCTTTTTACCATAATGAAATAAACAATGTGAAGGTAAATGAACCATAATGAATAAATAGGAAAAATGGCAGATTCTTATATTTTTTTCCCTTTCACTTATAATGTCTTAATTACGGTATTTTTTGTAATCCAACTCAATTAGGACAACTTGATACTAATGCTATTGTTTTTTGCATTTTTAATGTTTATGTAGAATAAAATACAATTATACAAAAGAGACAAAAATATGATAAATTGACTATTTATAGAATGTCAAACCACTGTGACAAGCTAAAATGTTGTACAAAAACAAGAATAGTAGATACATATGAGAAATGTCGATCTGGATGAAATCGTGGAACTTGATGGAGTTGACATTGAGTCGAAGTTTGAACAGTCACAAAAATGTCCATAATGAATATAGAACTAAACAATAACTAAAACCTACAAACATAGACAAGACACAAACAAAACACACAATAACAACAAGAAAGTTATAGGGAAAATAATAGAATAATCTAAAGATCACAAATTAACTAAAAACTAGATTAAGCTAATTTAAATGATACAAATGACAAAGGGAAGTAAGGAATACAAAACCATTGAGTGAGATACTGAATATGGAGAAGATAAACTCATGAACCCACCAGTGTTTGGAACAAGAGAAAAGGGGTGACTACATAGGAGCTTGCCAAAGTGGTCAAGCCCCTATTTTTGGCCTTTTGGCCTCCACGAGTAGTCAAAAGAAAGATGGATTGTTTGTGTGTGCTCTTAATTCTAGGTTTGTTTATATTTAAGGGAACAACTTGATGTAAATGTTTGTGAGAATAATAGTAAGTGTATCTACTACTATTCTACTACGTATGGAAGAAAACAAGGAGATGTAGAATTTGGTGATACTACATGGAAAAAATTGAAACCACAATATATTATGGGCAGAGAAATTTTATTCCTTTTCGAAGAAGAGAGAAAAACATACTAAATCCCTTGAGACAATCTAGGTATTCATAAGAAATGATAAAATTGCAAATGCTTGACAAAATAAGAAAAATAAGTTGAAACGAATTGCAAATATGAGAAATATAAATGGAAAAGCTCAAATAAAACATAGACAAAATCACCTAGTTTTGGGAGCTCATAAAGAGAAGTCTCTAGAAAGGGGTGAAGAGGAATTGCCCTTGTCCAAGAGGAATAGTTGTCCAAGAAAATGTTCAACCAACAATGTAGATTCTCACAAAACTTGCAAGCTCAAGGATTTCTGCAATAGAAGATAGCAAAAAAGCAAGGGAGCTCAAAGCAACAAGATACAAGATGACTGCATTATTGCAAGAAGATTGTGAAGATGTAGTAGAGTTCAAAATTGTGTGAGGATGTAGAGTTGCAACCAAAAGACTAGTCAAGAGAGTAAAACCTAAAACAAAATCCAATTTTAAATTCCCAATCATGCAAAAATGCTATTTTTGAAAGGAGAATCAAGGAGAAGATTGTCTTGAACCTAGCAGGGTCGGGGAAGATGATAATTTTATTAAAGAAGAATATGAAATTCCACTATTTGGCCATTGAACATTGCCCATACAACCGTACAGTCATGGGATGACATCACAATTGTGATGGCATTTGTGTGACCATGATTTCATCCTAAAATGGACAAAATTCAAAATTGTTAGAAAGTGGCATGAGTTAAGAAATAAGTATAAAAATGTCACAAAAACACGAGAAATACATATATAGAAAAAAATATAAACCCTACAATCTAGATCAAGAAGAAGATTACAAGATACGCGAAAATGTGTCCTAAAACATATTATAGGAATGAATGCCAAAATATATACAATTTGTAGAGTCAAAATTGTTGGGTATGTAATTTTTGACATTACATTTTGCCCCCACTTTAGTAGATGTGTGCCACTAGGTGATAAAACTATGCTAAAGTACATAAATGAAAATATGAAAAATAAAAACATTTGGAGGATACACAAAATGATACATTGTAGAGTCCTCAAGTGAGGAATTCATGCCCTTAGGCTAAGATCTACAAAACAAACATGTTAAATAACACATAATTTGCAACAGAAATGTGTTAGAAAACTTAAAACTTGCAACACAAAGATGTCGACATGTCATATATAATCCAACATACACATAATATACACAAAATGAAAACTAAACAACACATGTAATATGAAGATAAACATAGCCACATAAGAGAAATGTAGAATATAGATGAAAATATTTTCTAATGTATTGTATTGCTAGAAAATAGAAAGACTTAATCCCAACAAGCTCATTTGCTAGGAAAATGTAAATATATGTTTCTTTCTCTAGCATGCTCTGTTGCTAGAAATCATATGGAATGCCATGAAACACACATAATATTGTGTTCTCTTGATAGGTGATTCATACATAAATACAATACCAAGGATCACATGTGCTAGCATATTCTAGTGCTAGGAAATTTTGATAATGAGTGTCATATCCAAGCGTACTCTATACTTGCGACCACAATTGGTGAAGCTGGAAAACTATGCCAACATGTGTAATATGTATATGAGTATATTACTGTTACATCCCCAACTTACAACTAGACTTAATCATTAACTTAGTATGATAATCAGGAGGATTAGATAGTTAATTGATTTGATATTATGGAAATATCTGATTTAACTCTTGATTATGAAATAGTTATTGATGATAATTTGTTTTATAAATTGATTAAATTATGTTATGAGACATGATAATGATACACTGATCATGATCTTGTGGTCTTGAGTGTGAATAGGAAAATGAACGTCCTTCGAAGAAGGAAGGAGAGTATCATCCTAGAGGAATGGTTAGACGTTGTGAAAGCAAATGGTTGAATAGCCATTTGAGTATCGACTTTTATGTCCTTCTTCTAAACTCTGTTCGTAAGTTGACATGTGTCATGCCTCTTTTCTTAGTTTTTATGTCCTCTGTAAGTTGTTATGTCTTTGATACCATTTAGACTAGTCGCGAAGACCAGACAATGTTCTTGAAGCATCATCTCAAGTCGAGGGACAATCTTGTAGAGAGACAAGGAAGCCTCTCGTAATCTTTTGTTCTCAAGGATATTGTTCATTAGTCTTTCGACTAAGGATGATAGTCAAATTCAGAGGAGAATTACTCGACCCGACAATCGACGATCTAGATGTGATTCTTTTGTGCTTTCTATTATTCAATTTTAATCCTTTAGTAAGGATTAAAACCCTATTATAGGTTAAATTGCCATAATAATAATATTTTTTTTACTGTTAACCAAGACTACCACCCTTACCACGCTTGCATCGTTTATCAAAATGCCCCCCAAAATGTCCTCCATGGGACTGAGCTACAAGTCTTTACATCAAGCATAGAAGACTGTATACATGTTAACCCAAACTAATAGACCACATATAGACTATAATAGAAAACATAAAACCTCAGTCATAGACACCCAGTAGCAGCATAAACAGACCAAGACCTGAGCCATCAAATCTCCCCTTTGGTGAAGAGATAGTCCCTGAATTCGCCAACCCAATCAAAGCCTTCGACCAGAGTTAGACTTAACAATTTCTTTAGAAAATCTCAGCCTCTGCGAGCCCTAACCCTATGAGCAGCTAATTCTTCTCCTCTGATATCCAGAAAAAAAGGAAAGTATTTGATTACTGCACCTCGCTGGTTAACCTTGGCCAAATCATTCGGCTTGGGAAGCCCTACTCCTCTCTCTACTACCTCCAACACTTCATCAAGCCCCTCTAGTAGATTCTGCTTAAACAGACGCTTTGCCATCACCTGAACTTCCTCCTTTGTTATCAACACGTCTAACAAAGATGCCACCACCCGTGAGGAAAGATCAGTGTCCACCCGATATCTTTCTCCGTCGTTGATGAAAGCTTTACCAAGAATGAGTTTTACTACACCAACGACGAAAACATCGTTCTGACGAAGCACCCTCCGCAGCCTTTGCTTGGTCACCTTGTCTTTAAACACTATCTAGCTAACCCCACTGGTTAGGCAGATTGGCGACTCCATTTCTCTGCAACTTAGATGCTCGGCCGGGAGATGGAAAATGATAATCGACAGGGGGTTGTTTGCCATAAACTAACTACAACAAAATAACTCAGAACTTTGCAAATAAAAAGGAAGGAAACTGCTGAAAAATGATGCCGAATAACATGCAAATGGGGAGATAATCCTCTGCCAGCTCATGCCCACATCCACTCTTTATCCCAAGGAGATCGGCCGTCCATTGGCATTTGAGAAAATGATTAAATGCTGTCCCTTCAAGCATGAGAGCTTGCGAAACCAGCTGTCCCCTGCCGCCCCGAATGTGTAAATTTATTAAAAAGAGTGCCTTCTACGGTCTCTCAATGCTTCCTATGACTGCTGACAACCTCCAGCTCATCTCCTTCCACCGCTGCTAAGACGACCACCTCATCTTTGTGAGGTGGCACCCACCCTACCACCCCCTACCATAATAATAATATTCTTATTATCTCTTTTTATCATATTATTCGATTTCAATCGAATGCTATTTAATTGTTGTTGGTCAGCTTTGTGAATTGATGGAGAGCTTTAAGCTCATCCATTTTCTAGCTCGATGCCAGAATTTAGCCACCTTTTGTGGGAACCGACCGAGTGGGAAAGGTAGTTACCTTTCAAGATGGCATGTGAAGGGTCAGCTGAGGGTTATCATATTCTGGGGATGCAATTTTTGGTTTTTGTTGTTTTGGAAATAGTAGACTGGGGTTGGTTGTTATAAGCAAGGTAGCGAAAGCTACAGAGAAAACACAAGTGGATTAGAAGCCGTGTGTAGTTTGAAGGAGATTCAGACTGGAACAACGTCTCCATTGAAATCATTAACCAGGTAATACGAAGGATGCAATCCTATTTTATTATCGATATATATATATATATATATATTAAGTCATAATCATGAGTAATCTTTATTAAGATGAAGTTATTTGTCATAACTTAGAGGCACGAGGCCAGTGAGGCTGTGCAATTACTTATGAAAATCTTTACTTAGCGGTGGCTCGAGGCTGTTACAATCGAGCTATTATGGTTTCTAAGTTTTATTTCTTACAGTGGCTCTAGGCCTTAAGGCCGAGCATACAAAGATTATCTTTATGTCAAGAACAAGCTCATAGCCTTAAAGGTTGAGCTAGCATTACCAGTTAAATGTCGTATGTATGAACACACAACTATTAAGCTGAGTTTTGAACTTAATGGAATCTTTTTATATTACTGTAGGCCGTAAGGCCAATTGTATAAACATTGAAAACTTATTTTTGGAGACTGCACCCCAGGCCGTGTAGCCGAGGCAGCGAAATATTATAATGTTATCCGTGGTTAGGCTCAAGGCTTTGAACCCGAGCATCGACTGCCCCATGTGTTGACTATGTTTCTTGCTCAAGGTCGTAAGGCCGAGTCTTTTAGAATGAAATCCTTTCTATGTGTGAGCTGGGGTCTCATGACCCAACTATAATGCTTTTTACATATTTCACTTTGCAAAGAATAACCAGTGCATGAAGCCGTATCGGCAGGGCTTGTTATTATAGAATGATAAACTCACATCATTTAATGACGTGAATAGAGTTTATGAACTCTCAAATGGAGTAGGGAATAACTCCATAATGATTGTTATCATAAGTGATTAATACAGTCATATGATTGTGGTCTTAGCCGCGAAGGGATTAACATTCATAATATAGTCACCCGACTATGATGACAGCTGGGGAGGCATTCAAAAAATAGTGTGTATACAACACCAGAACTGATACCCAATCGGGCTTGTATGAAAAGCCGATTATGAAACACTTTCAGGTTTACTTAAACTATCAAGATTATATACTTATATCCTTGAGTATGGAGGTGGTGAGACCATTGAGAACATGGTCTCATCATGAAACCGTTGAAATGTATTTACAAAAGAATACTAATTTATTCGTTATGAATCTAAATTTAAGACTTATTGTTAAATGTTATGAGTTATGAATATTTTACTTCTACTCTACTAAGGCAAGGTATGCCTTGAGTACATGTATTCAATTTCATCATATGAGATAACTTGTTTCTGAAATTGCAAACCATATGTGACCCAGGTGTCAAAATGGTCGAACTTGATATGAAATGAAAACGAACCTGGTGACGAGGAGTCACTAGATTCTTGTTATGAAAATAACATATTTCAGTTGTAACCAACCTATGGAGGGATTCGAATGTCCAAGTCTGGATAGTGATTCAAATTGATCCCACTCACACAAGACCTAAAGAATTGGGTTATTAAGAACTTATTGTAGGACATGACAACTTATAAGTTGAGTTAGGGTGGTGGACATACGACAACGTTCATTGTGCAATGTGTATGTATGAAAAACTTTGGCCAAAGTAATGCATCCGTCTCTGCATGCATTGTCGGTCCACAGTGTTCCAGATGGCCTAGTGTCTCTAGTAGTGTCATACAAGTTAGAGTGGATCTATAGTGTGTGACTGTGAGACATTAGGAAGGACACAACGCCAGATACTCAGATGGCTATCCAATTGGTTTCTAATGTCCAACCTTTCCATGAAGGGTAGGGCCTCTTCCAGCTAGGAAGATGAACGGGGGACCGCAAGTCCATGGTTGGAGGAAAAGCACCAGGATGATGCTCTCCTTTCCAAGCATGAGACAAGCCGAGGCTTATGAAGATAGATGTCATTGGTTCTAGATACAATGTTTGCATTTTATGACCAGTTGGTCTATTGTAATGTAAAAACTTGATTAAGATGCCTAGAGCATATATTGTATTTGATTAGTGATGGTTACTCATTAAAGATTGTAATGGTTTACTGGATTGTAAGCTTTGTTATATCTTGATTTTATTAACATGCTTAATTGATGGAAAAGAATATGTTTCTTTTGGTTCAAATTTTGATTATCTTTATCAATTCTTAATTAACGACTTGATTAAATTACATGTTTAAGTTAAATCTTGAGCATTATGGAAAGTGATGTTACAAGTTACCCCCTTAAGTAATTTCATAAATCAAATGTATGCAAGTAGTTTTTGGCAGAAAAAGAGAATATGCGATGGGACCAAATGAAATCATACATAAAAATGGTATGCCCCCAAGATTGAGGATTTTATTGGGGATATTGGCAAAATAAATAGATGTTGATTTCCAAAAGGTGGTACATTTGAAATCATGTCTACATGATGACATAAACAAAACCAAGATGATGTCACATACAGGGTAACAACATTGCAAAAGGACACAAAATGATTTGCATGCTTTATAGTCAGTATGCATTTTTGATCATATAATAGATGTATAAAGGTATGGTCATCATTCCTCTAGGCATATAGAACTATGAGTATAATGACAAAACGTACACAACAAACAAAGATTAAAAAAGTAGATGATCCTAGGGTGAAGACATAATAGTGTGTCCCATTTTTTGGCCTAAGTGGTACACTCAAAATTAATATTTTTTAGCAATTTTCAATTTTTGTCATTTATGGGAACAAATGGTCAAGAATTTAAGGATGATGTAAACTAATGAGCTTTGGAATTTTCTATTTAGATTCAAGATATAATTGTTTTATATTTTTTAAAGCATTATTTCTATCATTTTTTATTTTTATTTCTTAATCAATTTTTTTGTATTATTATTTATTGAGTGACATTATTCTATAACACATAACTTTCACTACAAATAAAAAATCTCCATGATTTAGAATTAGACCATTACCTCCACTATCTAGTGCATGAATATTTTTTTGGTAATTTTTTATTTTTTAAATTAGTACAACAAAATTTTAGACTTATATTATTTTATAATGTATTTCTCTTAGTCTATATATCCAAATGAAATTTCTTTTTTCATTGAAACAAAGACATCTATGTGGAGTGTAGTGTATTTTTTTTTAATTTTCTAACAATGTTATTATTCCTAAAGTCTTAAATAGAGGTCATTGTTTTTTTGTAATGGACCTACATTCATTATAATTTTTAAAAAAATATAATTTTAAAGAAAACATAATACATATTATCATTTTAGAAAGGTAATACTAGGGCTACATACTTACAAAATGATATATCCAAATGACCTCATTTTATCCCCCAAAAGGTGAAGCAAAATTGCTTTTTTGTCAGCATTTTGATAGGTGTAGAGGAGACTCCATTGGGGGTTTGATTTAAATCTAGGGGGTTCTATCCAAGGGAGGTTTGATCTAACCCACTTCAATCAAACCCCCTTAGATGGAACCCCTCTAGGCTTAAATCATTATTTTTTCTAAAAAATATGTGATTTCAGGCAAAAATCAAGATGTCTCACAAGTGGGACACACTATTGTGCAATCAATCCCTAGTTGGGTCAACACACTTCTGTATAAGAAAAATAAAAACGCTTTGTATTGTCCCCAAGGAAATCGTTAAAAACAAAAACAAAAGAGCAAAACATAATTTTTTTAAATTTTCTGGGTTAGCATGAAAAAGACATAAATGTCAAGGCATCATCCCCAAAATGTGCTTAAGACAATTCATAGGGTACATAGGAAAAATATGAGATAAAAATAGAAGAATAGAACAACATGGCATTCCTTTTGTATCCATGTACTTACACGAGTATCATGGGTCCTTCATGTGGAATTGACATATATACACACATATGCATAATTACATAGGAAACATCCACTTACATAATCTAAACAAAGATGTACATACATGCATACTCATCAAGATCCTCACATAACAAGTCATCATCATCCCAATTAGGCTCATCTAATGAGATCAAGACTATTGAGCTATGTAGGATGTAAAGGAGACATACTAGCAATATGAGAAACAAAATGCGGATATGCTGCACATACAAAAGGATCAGTGTCCCTTGAACTATCCATAGAAGGACAAATGGTTAGCACATGAATGAATATTGTTGATAAAGCAAGAACATCTACAATTAAGTCAAAGAAAGTCCCATTGTCTAGATGACATTCTAGGTTAGGCAGGAAATAATCCACAGGCTTGAGATCCTCTTAAATGTTAGTAATCATGATCATGCCAAGATATGAAGGATGTTGAATAGAATCACATCCTAAGAAAGAACAAATGTCAATGGTACAAACAAATCAGAAGAATCCATGAGCTTGGGAGATGGTGATGGGGACAGGCAAGGTAATGCTCAATCTTACACTTAGTTGTAGGTTGGGCAACTAGAACAATGTTAAGGTTAGTTGGCTTTAGGACATTAGGGAAAGAAGAATGATGAGAATGAGTGGGTGGGATGAGAGTTGCAAGGATAGAGCTAGAGATGATGATGAGATTAGGAAGGTTGATCGACTGTGTAAATGGTGGGATGCATGGAAGTTGTTGGATAATTGGTAGAAAGGTGGATTAAACAAGAAACATCTCAATTCTTTTAAATTTGTTCTATTTTCTTTTTCCATGAGATGATCCATTAGGTTGTAGTTCAGGAGTGGGTTGGGAAGTAGGATGAGAAACAGGTGGATAAGTTGGTTGAGGAGTGGGCTAGGAAATAGGCTTAGAAGTGGATTGGTTGTGGCATGGTGGAGATCTCAGTGGAGGATAACACTTACGCTAGGTTTGGGTGCTAGGCAAGGGTGGGTCCAGGAATTTTCCTTTTCCTTTATCTTTAGTTTGAGAAGGTCTAGGAGTAGAACTAGAAGAAGGGAAATGAATTGAAGGAACAACAAGTGTGCCTAATGGGGTAGTAGAAGAATGATGTAGGTAGTAGTGGCCCTCTAAGCAACATAATTTTGGCATAGATTGAATAAAGTGTCTCTATGCAGCTGATGCTTAGTGAACTTTTTTTGATATTTGCAATCATTAATCATTTGTATGAGCCTTTCTCTTGGTAGCTCTATTAAATTTGTCATAGATGCATGAGCTATCTATAATCCTTTAACATCTAGATGATCCTTTACCTTGTCATAAATCCTATATGGGAGTCCTTGCAGATATTTGATTTTTATTAGAAGACTATCAGAAGAATTAGTTTCATAACTTAATTCCCTGAATTGTAGAGAATATTTCATGAAATCTTTTAAATCACACAATTTCATACTATACATTTGTTGAAATGCACCAGACAACTGAGAGGGGGGGGGTGAATCAGTTGTCTCTAAAACTTTAATCACTTATCAACACATCAAATGCTCAATTACTGTTATTAAGATTTAACCATGAAAACATGAAACAAGAAGCTCGACACAATAACACATGAGACACCAGATTTTTACGTGGAAAACCCTATAAGGGAAAAATCACGGTGGGTGTTAGCCCACAGATATAAATATGTTATAGCAATACCAAAAAATAGAGGCTCACTACCCAAAATGCTCATTGCAAATGTTAGGGCTCACTACCAATATTGGCTCACTGCCAAGGGGTGGCTCACTACTAAGGGTTGGTGAACTGATTTGATAACATCTACTCCATGTCTAGGTTCAGTTCCATTGAAGCATAATATAACTCCTCTGCTCTACTCTTCTTACACCTTCACACTTATCTTTTCATTTTCACTCAAGGACAACTTTTTTTCAACTACATTACATATTTTTATACACTTCATCAACCTTGGAATGTACATCAAGGTCGGCATTACATTCCTCAACTATTGGAACAATCTCCAAGGTCGGCATTACAAACATACATAGAAATAGGTCTGGACCTAAACAAAATTAGCTAAGAGAAAGATGTATGCGGATCATGTTATGCCTTAGCTGGGACTTAAGTGCAATCTTCCATGCCACGACATGCTTCCACAATCTTCGATGTATCTCTGCAAGTAGTGAAATCAACCAAGTCATCCAAGACTGGTATTAACATTAAGTCTTCTAAGAACAATCTTCATCCATGATCCAAATTTCTCTTTGTGGACCAATCCAAAGGTAGGAACATGATCAGGAGACATCCACAAACACATTGTAATGACCAGGAACAACCGCACAATCTCTAACCACTTTTCCAAGAAGATTCTTCAAACCAGAGCACATAAACAACATTGTTAGCTACTGTCATAAAGAAAGGGTCGCTTGTGGACCACCAAATCATGAACCATTGGAGTTGAAGGCAATTATCATCATTACAAACTTGATTCCAGAACCTCTGACCGAAATACTTAAATGCAGAGGAATGCAGAGCATAATACATTCTCTCTGTCACCACCAAATATATAGAAAAAATAGTTTTCACTTTGGTGAACATAACTCACTCAAATCTTCATATCGAAGGCTCAAACTTGGAACATAGCATCTTCAGACATGTCTCTAACTAACTTCCAATCCATAGACAAAGATGTTCATTCTACAAGAAATACAGATCAATCTACTGGACTGTTCTGCTATATCAGAAATTCTTATTATCTTCAACACTTAATTCATTACAAGCAAGCATCAAAACAAGAGCACAGCTGACACCAATAACAACATTGATATGTTGACATCAATGACAACACTGGTTAGACACATACTTGAAACAATCTCCCCCTTTGTCATTGATGGCAACATATGATGTGAAAAACTGTAAAGACCATTAAGACAAGATACTCCCCCTTTCTTTTTACACATCTGCACTCTTTCTTCTTCTGAGTTTTTCACATGATTTCTCTCCCCCTTTGACATCAATGGCAAAGGGCACATACTTGCACTCTGCTGCTATAATCAAATTGCTCTTTCATCAATACTGTAACACTTACTGCTCTTTTTCAGGAACACATATCAGAAACACTTGCTACTCCCCCTGAGAGGTAGCTCTCAAAACATCAATCCAAATCAAAGAATGAGGCTTTGGACACCACTAGATTGATGCATTCTTATACATCTTAGTTCAGAGCAGGAGGGGTAATAACTCCTAATTTTTCTCTGAGATACTCAAAGGTATCCTTAGGTAGAGGCTCAGTGAAAATATCTGCAATCTGATCCTTTGTGGACACATATTCCATCTTTACTTCATTCTCTGTCACCTTTTCTCTTAAAAAGTGATACCTTATTGATATATGCTTTGTTCTTGAGTGCATCACTGGATTCTTTGAAATGTTTATAGCACTTGTATTATCACAAAAGATTGCAATTGGATCTTTATACACAACTCTTATGTCCTTCAAAGTTTGCTTCATCCATAACACTTAAGTGCAACAACATGTTGTTGCAATATACTCTGCTTCTACAGTAGACAAGGATATTGAATCTTGCTTTTTACTCAACCATGAAACCAATCTATTACCCAAGAATAAAGCACCTCCACTTGTACTTTTTCTGTCATCAACATCTCCAGCCCAATCTGCATATGTATAAGCACTGAGAGTGAAATCATTATCTTTTGATACCATAAGCCGTGATCTGATGTACCTTTCAAATACCTCAAGATTTTCTTGATTTCCTTCACATGTGATTCTCTAAGATCTTCTTGAAATCTTGCCACAAGACATATTGCATGCATTATATCAAGTTTGGTTTGAGTTAGATAAAGTAATCCTCTAATCATAGATCTGTACCTTTTTTGATCAGTCTTAGGTGATTCATCAGTTTTGCTCAACCTGCAGCTAGTCACCATGAGAGTGCATACTGGTTTGGAGTCCTCCATTCCAAACTTTTTCAACAACTCTTTCACATACTTAGACTGAGAAATGAAGATTCCTTTATCTGATTGAGTAATTTGCAGACCTAGAAAGAAATTCATTTCACCAAACACAGACATCTCAAATTCATTTTGCATTTCTCCTGCAAACTTCATGCACATACCTTCATTTCCTCCAAAGATAATTTTATCAACAAAGACTACAACAATTAGGATTTGATTATCATTGATTTTGAAATAGAGATTACTATCAGTAGTGCCTTTACTGAATCCTAATTGCAACAAATACTTGTATAACCTTGCATACCAAGCTTTGGGGGCTTACTTCGGTCTATACAATGCCTTCTTCAATCTGCACACCATATCATCTTGGTTTGATAACTAAAATCCTTCTGGTTGCTCAATGTAAACTTCCTCTTCCAACTCACCATTTAAGAATACAGACTTCACATCCATCTGATACGCTTTGAAATCTTTGTGAGTTGCAAATGCTAGAAATATTCTGATTGCTTCAATCCTAGGCACTGGAGCAAAAGTCTCTTCAAAATCTATTCCTTCAATTTGAGAATATCCTTTGCACACAAGCCTTGCTTTGTTTCTTACAACTCCTCCATTTTCATTCAGCTTGTTCCTGAAAACCCATTTAGTTCCAATAACATTCTTATCAGCATGTCTAGGAACCAATTCCCAAGTTTGATTCTTCTCTATTTGTATCAGCTCTTCTTCCATGGCTTTTACCCAATTTTCATCATTGCAAGCTTCATTTACAGTTTTTGGTTCAACCTTTGAAAGTAAATAGTAATCCACTTGTTCTTTTGTAGCTCTTTTCCTTGTTAGTACACCTTTGCTTTTGTCACCTATAATATAATCTTTAGAATGATTAATCCTTACATACCTGGGAGTCTTAACAACACTTTCTGGAGCCTCTTCTTCATCTTGACTATCTTCTTGTTCAACGTTTTCTTCATTCACTATAGCCACATGTATGTTTGATTCATAGCCACTCAGATATGATATTCTTTCCTTGTCTTCATCCACCTTCACATTAGCACTTTCAATGATCTTTTTCAATCTCTTGTTGTAGCATCGATAGGCCTTACTCTTGGTAGAGTAACTAAGAAATATCCCTTCATCACATCTAACATCAAACTTACCTAGTTCTTCTCTTCTGATATAACATTTGCTACCAAAAACTTTGAAATACTTCACTGTAGGAACTCTTCCATGCCATAATTCAAAGAGAGTTTTAGAGCTATTACCTTTAACTTGAACTCTGTTTAAGATGTACACAACAATATGTATGTCTTCTCTCCTGTATACTTCCAGTAGGCCATCTTCCTTTAACATAGTCCTAGCAGCCTCTTGAACTATCCTGTTCTTTCTTTCAATAACTCCATTCTGTTGAGGAGTCCTAGGTGCAGACAACTGTCTCTTTATCCCTTTTTCTTCACAGAAAATATTGAATTCATTTGATGTGAACTCACCTCCTCTATCAGACCTTAATCATTTGATCCTCAACTCTAACTCATTCTCAACCATTGCCTTGAAAACTTTGAACTTGTCTAGGGCTTCAGATTTTTCTTTTAAAAAAGTGACCCAAGTCATTCTAGAGTAATCATCAATAAGCAACATAAAATACCTATCACCTGCAAACTTCTTGTTCTTGTGGGACCACACAAATCTGTATGTATTAGCTTTAGCAATGCAGCGGAGAATTGTTCTTTGCTTTTGAAACTTGTTCTTGTTTGTTTCCCAAATTAACACTCCTTGCAAATGGTGTTGGTTGGTTTCACAAGTTTAGGTAGATTTCTTATAGCCTGTGTAGAACTTATCTTCATCAAATTGTCAAAATTGATATGACACATCCTTCTATGCCACAACCAACTCTCATCTGTCTGAGCCAATAAACAAAAATCATTAGTTCCTCTTAATTGGTAAATGTTACCTCTAGTTTTCTTACCCGTGGCAATCACTATTCCGGAGCTTTCCATGATATTGCACCCATTATCTTGGAATCTCAGATCATAACCTTTGTCACACATCTGACCAACACTCAAAAGATTATGCTTTAAACCTTTCACATAGAGGACATTATTAGTGTTGTGCTTTCCATCAAAATAAATAGATCCTTTTCCACAAATCTTACTAGCTGCATTATCCCCAAACCTAACCAGTCCCCTATCATACTTTTCCAAACTCATAAACTTACTTTTGTCACCGGTCATGTGATGTGAGCATCCACTATCAATAATCCATTCATCCTTATCTTTCTCAACCTGAACATCCAAAGCACTCTCTTTCACTAGTTTTTCTTCCTTCACACAGCTAGCAGGATTAGTAGACACAGGTAGCAGGATTAGTAGACACAGGTTCTTCTTTAATTGCAATAAACAAGCATTGATTTGCACTAGTACTAGCATCATCAGATTCATCATCTGTCACTCCTTCATCATCAAGATCTCTAACATAGTAGCATTCCTTTGGAACCCTAGGTCTATTCTCAAATATTTTTCTATTCCTTTCAATTCTCTCAAGACACCTAGAAGCATAGTGACCAACCTTACCTCATGTAAAACATTTGAAAGGTAATTTGCCTTTGAACTTACCAGAACCTCTTTGTAGTCTGTCAACAAAGTTGGCTTCAATTTCTTTAAGCTCATCATCAGGTTCCACCTTGTACTTCTCAGGTCTAGAGATCTTCTCTGAAGTACTGGCTTTGAAAGAAGTCTCCACCTTCAGTAGAGCATCACCAAACTCTCTCATTTCAAAGGCTGTAAGCCTTCCAAGCAACTGATCCTTATCGACATCTTTTATAGTCATTACTTCTTCAATTGCAGCTACCTTGTGACTGTAGGACTTAGGTAATGACCTAAGAATTTTCATCACAACTCCTCCTCATCAATAGTTCCGCCCATACCTTTTATTCCATTGACAAGTTCATCAAACTTTTGCATGTAGGCCATAATGTTTTCATCTTCGCTCATCTTTAAACCCTCATATTTTGCTTTCAAGCCCTACAATTTGGCTCTTTTTATAGATTCATCTCCTTCATATAGATTTTTCATCTTTTCCTAGACTTCATTAGCAGAATCTAGATCCATGACCTTTACAAGCTCAGTGTCAGACAAGACACTTAATAGAGCATCTCTAGCTTTTATATTTAACTCATATTCTTTGATTTCATCTTCAATTGTTAAACCATTATGAGGTATGGTATACTTCATCTCTGTTGCTTTCCAAACTCTATAACCAAGACAAAGGAGATGGATTTTCATTCATACCTTCCATAAAGCATAATTTGTCCCATCAAACTGTGGAGCTTCCTTCTTAAAAGACATCCTGGATCAACCTCAAGATGTTAGGCTTACTTTTGAGGAACTTGCTCTGATACCAATTGTTGAAATGCACCATACAACTGAGAGGGGGGTGAATCGGTTGTCTCTAAAATTTTAATCACTTATCAACACATCAAATGCTCAATTACTGTTATTAAGATTTAACCATGAAAACATGAAACAAGAAGCTCAACACAATAACACATTCAACACATGAGACAACATATTTTTACATGGAAAACCCTATAAGGGAAACACCATGGTGGGTGTTAGCCCACAGATATAAATATGTTATAGCAATACCAAAAAACAAAGGCTCATTACCTAAAATGCTCACTACAAATGTTAGGGCTCACTGCCAAGATCAACTTGGTGCCAAGAGGTGGCTCACTGCCAAGGGTTGGTGAACTGATTTGATAGCATCTACTCCATGCCTGGGTTCAGTTCCATTGAAGCACAGTATAACTCCTCTGTTCTGATCTTCTTACACCTTCGCACTTATCTTTTCATTTTCACTCAAGGAGAATTTTTTTGCAACTACATTACATATTTTTATACACTTCATCAACCTTGGAATGTACATCAAGGTCAGCATTACATTCCTCAACCATTGGAACAATCTCCAAGGCCAACATTACAAACATACATAGAAATAGGTCTGGACCTAAACAAAATTAGCTAAGAGAAAGATGTATGTGGATCATGTTATGACTTAGCTGGGACTTAAGTGTAATCTTCCACTCCACAACATGCTTCCACAATCTTTGATGTATCTCCGCAAGTAGTGAAATCAACCAAGTCAGCCAAGACTGGTATTAACATTAAGTATACTAAGAACAATCTTCATCCACGATCCAAATTTCTCTTTGTAGACCAATCCAAAGGTAGGAACATTATCATGAGACATCCCAAGCACATTGTAATCACCAGGAACAACCACACAATCTCTAACCACTCTGCCAAGAAGATTCTTCAAACCGGAGCACATAAATAACACTGTCAGTTACTGTCATAAAGAAAGGATTGCTTGCGGACCACCAAATCATGAACCATTGGAGTTGAAGGCACTTATCATCATTACAAATGTGATTCCAAAACTGCAGACCAAAATACTTAAATGCAGAGGAATGCAGAGCATAATACATTCTCCCTGTCACCACCAAATATATAGAAAAAATAGCTTTCACTCTGGTGAACATAATTCACTCAAATCTTCATACTAGAGGCTTAAACTTGGAACATAGCATCTTTAGACATGTCTCTAACTAACTTCCAATCCACAGACAAAGATATTCATTCTACAAGAAATGTGGAGCAATCTACTGGACTGTTTTGCTGTATCAGAAATGCTTATTATCTTCAACACTTAACTCATTACAAGCAAGCATCAAAACAAGAGCACAGTTGACACCAATGACAACACTGATATGTTGACATCAATGACAACACTGGTTAGACACATACTTGCAACAACATTGTCTTGACATTAGTTTCAAATTTTCTTATAGAAGGTGGATAGAATTCAATAACAACCAGCTAAGTTAGAGTGAGGATAGGATCGACAATATTATAAACAAGAATATTTTTGTCACATATGTATTTTACTCCCCACCATTTAGCAGTAATCCCCCATAGATATTGTGTGGCTAATGTTGCTGCTACTAGTCCATCTAGCAAGCAGGTAGCTTGAATTGGGCTAAAAGTATTTTTCCATGCTCAAATGGTTTCTATGGGATTGAGCTCATAATCTATATTCAGGTACCATGGATGAATAGGAATACTAGTTCCCATCATCATAGTGAATGGTAGTTTAGAAGATTCTGCTTTCTTTTTAATTTCTTTTATTAGACTAAATGGAGTCTGTCTGATCTTAGCAAATACATCATTAGCAGAGGCTGGAGTAATCATTTCCATTTCTTCTTTCTTTTTCACCTCTTGTTCCAACCAATCTAGATTGGCTTTTAATGCAACAAGTTTATTGTCTACATTGTTGATTCTATGGTCAATCCTTGAAACATTATCTCCAGGGGTATGGAGATTGTTTAAAGACTGTTCTGAATATGTTCTAATGTTTGTACAATCTTTTCTGATTTGTTGTGCATAACTACTATTTTCTAGGTCTATCTATAGATTTTTATCACATTTTATATTTATTCTATCTATAACAATCCTTTGTTGGAGTACAGGACCACTGAGAGGGGGGGTGAATCAGTGGTCTATAATTTTTAACATCTTTTGCACCTTTTAATTTACAAGACAGAGAATGAGAGAGACTTCACCTAATCTATCAAACACATATGCACAAGTATGATAATGAATAGTGTGAACATGACCTTATGAGCAAAACATTAGGACACACACACAGAGACAAATAACATAAACCATAATAGATGTTTTTAATGAGTGGAAAACCCTCATAGGGATAAAAAACCACTCTAAAAATTTGCCTCACCAGCTTAATAGAATCTCACTGATTACAGAGCCTCACTGGCTACAAAATATTTAGGAGCA
This sequence comes from Cunninghamia lanceolata, assembly GCA_027924645.1. Classification (NCBI taxonomy): domain Eukaryota; kingdom Viridiplantae; phylum Streptophyta; class Pinopsida; order Cupressales; family Cupressaceae; genus Cunninghamia; species Cunninghamia lanceolata. Next base: position 538,488 of record BSBN01001866.1, read on the forward strand.
CCAACTCTAATTACAAACAAGAGCACCAACTCAAACACCAATAAGAGCACCAACTCTAGCACTTTTAGGAGCACCAACTCCAAGGGCACCAACCCAAGCACATTTAGGAGCACCAACTCCAAGGGCACCAACCCAAGTACAAGAATATAAAAAACATACAGAGGAAAATTCTGTTTCTCTACATATCACTGTCCTTTTCAATCTCTCAGTACCAAACCCCTGCATTCATTTTTCATGCTAATGATGACATCATGGCTCTTTGACATCATGGCTCTCTGTCCATCTCTTTTATTTCATACAATCAACAAGCTCTACACATTCTTCTTTGTTCTGCAAGAAACTGTTCAAGCTCTACCCTTAATCTGCATACTATCTTTCTTTTTATCTGCAAAATAATATCTCTCATTTTCAATCAACAATGTCTTTCAATCATCTCCTGCATTGAATTCATCTCAACTCAAAAACCTCTAAAAAAATAATGTCTTTAGTGCTGCATATCTCAAACCTCAAAACTCAATCCATAATGAACCTACAATGTCATTATAAATGAAATGACCTTTCATTTCCTCTTCTCTTTGTAAATCCATTTCCCTTGTCAAAAAAAACAAATCTTCACTAATAGATTCCATGTCTTTTTTTACTTTGAAGACCCTTCCAAATTTTTATATAAAATCTGTCAAAGAATAAATTCACTGTCATAATGTCCATTCAAATTCTCTATTTGCAATAAGACAAGAAAAGGTTCTCCAAAAAAAAATCATATAAAAAACACCTCTTAGTCTTCTCAAAACAAGCATTTGAAAACCCACTAAAAACTCCTCTCCTTATTTTAGAAAAAACAAACAACTCTCCTTTTTATTATCTTCAATTGCATGAGAGACCCATAAAATTCTCCTTAAAAAATGCTTTAAATATACCCCATTGATTGCCTTTAGAAATAGACTAAAAATAGCTTTTAAAAAAGCAAAACACTGCAGTCATAAAGGAATGATGACAAAATGCACGTCAAAGTTTGAGGTCTAGATTGGGGTCTCTATTTTAAACCTTAGCCATTGATATATCATTGCGCAACCTCAAAATATTAAACTTAAATCATCAATTGCCTTTTCCTGCCTGAGCGCTCATGTGATGAGCTATGTAGTTGGTGATGCTAGGCGAAGGGGCTGATTGTACAATGTTTTAAAAGTCCTCCAAATGGTCACTTTAAGTGACTTCACTCGTAGTAGGAAGTCAAAAACTAAAGACATTAAGTGCCGATGGGTAAAAGAGGATAGAGCATAGTTTAGACTAATCGTTAGATTTAGGGTTTTGACATAGAATCTTAGGGTTTTAGACTTGAACAGAATAGAACTTTGAGACTTATAAATCCTCAAGAACATGCTCACTACAAGGACACCATACCAACCCTGTGTTAAGAAGTGTCTTACTATTATGAAATAACCCAAAGCATTATAAAGGCCTTGACACATTAGATGACACCATCTTGGGAATGTCCTTTTGACATCAATCCACCAATCTAATGAACTTAATAGGAACTATTGCACCTCTGCATTTGGCACCCACACAACTATCACTTTTTCATACCAAGTCTAATCCACCTTGAAAACAATATGTTATGAGGCATATCATGAGGATCATCTTGTGAACCAAATCATAAGCATCTTAAGAACACATCATAGAAGAGACTAATCTGCCCATAAAATCAAACGCCCTGACAACAGATGAAGACCAAGACCAAGTCATTTAAACATGACAACACCAATCACCAACATAATGAATCCAAGATCTCAAAACACCTCTGAAGTATCTAAAACATGATAAACATGAAAAGCATATTTGAAACATAAAGAAACTCCTAATCTCCACATGAAGGTATCTTGAAGTGAAAGCATGAAAACATCCTGATGATAACTTCCTGAACACCATGAACATCAAGACTATCTAAAGATGAAGATATCATAACAAACACCCAACAAGTAGATGCTCCCTAACAAGATGAATCATGCAATCAACTCAATCCAACACCATAATACCACTGCAACATCGTACTACTACTGCAGTATCACTGACCCTACAAGATTATACAACTTTGACTTTGATCAATCTATCTCTTGACAACAACTTGAACTCCTTTAAAGAATCAACTCTTGTGAACTCTGAACATCTTGAATAATGAGGGACCAAGATGAACAACTTCTAATCAACTCCTTATTGTGATCATCATCAACTTTTGTACTCTTATGATTAATACATGAAGCTTGAAACAAGATCATGAACTAAGACCATCAGCATAAGACCATCAACATACACTATGAAGTACATATGTTCCTAAAACACTGTGAACACCTTTGACATCAATGACAAACATTCATCATTCTTATGTATAATACATCTTTACAAATATCATCAAAATTTTCTTGGAGGTGGCTGGTGAATCTAGCTAGATAGTTTCTATTCTTGTAGTCCAAACAAGGTTCTTTATCTTCAACATTGGTAGGTTGAAATGCATATTAGAAATGGCTTATAAATCCATCAGTTGTTTTATGGCTTCCTCTAAATGGTTTCCATCTTCCACCACAGTATAAGGAAAAATCATTTTCTTTATAAAATTCAAGAGAATTTTCTCTTGGTAATGGCATACTCATGCCTATAAAAGGAAAATGTTTTTATTTTTATTTTTCTTTTCTTTTTCCCATAGGAACAAGTCCTTGATTTATAGGCTCATCTTCTACTTCAACCACTAGATGATCTCTTCTTGTGGAGCTAGATCCTGTTTTAGGTCTCCTAAAGGAGGAACATGCAAATTGGAAACTTGGACTTGGAGAAGCAATATTGGAATAATAATGTGAAAAGCTCCTAGGTAGGGTTTGAATAGAATTTTATTGTATCCTATGAACAGGTCTGCCTTGGCCTAGCATTTTGGGAGCTACATTTTTAATCTAGTCAATTTTCCATTCATGAGGTATTTCAATAGAATTAACATGACCCTTTTGAAGTTGTACATCACCATTCAACCATTTTGCATAAGGCAATGTTTCTAAGATTTTTAGGTGATAGGTGTTTGTCATGCTATACAAAAATTGAATCTTGACACTATCATACTTACAGGCTCCAAACATGTCTATCCCATAAACGAAAGAAAAATATACCCCAACAATCTAGGGAACCATGTTTCACTTCATTGCAACCTTTTTGATTTACACAAATAGTTAGGTTTAGATAGTAGATGAAACATGCATAATTTTCACCTAACCTTGAAAGAGAAGATAATGACAAGCATGTTCATACTGGGTCTGCCATCTATCATAGATAGAAATATAAGACACTGGTTTTATATTTTTGGGGACATATGAAATTGTATGATTTAAAAGATTTCATGAAATATTCGAGCTACAATTTGGGGAATAACAATATGAAACTAATTCTTCCGATAGTCTTCTAATAAAAATCAAGTATCTGCAAGGACTCCCATATGCGATTTATGACAAGATAAAGGATCATCTATATGCTAAAGGATTACAGATAGCTCATGCATCTATGACAAATTTAATAGAGTTAGCAAGAGAAAGGTTCATACAAATGATTAATGTTTGAAAATATCAAGCAAAGTTCACTAAGTATCAAGTGCAACAATTGTCACATTAATTTCTAAAAATTGAACCCTTTGGTTGTAATCCATTTACTTAGTTAGGAAGAAAACAAAGAAAGCAATATAAAAAGAATAAAGCCTACAAGCTTTCTGTTGCAAGTATGTGCTAAGCAGTGTTGTCATGATGTCAACATGCTTGTGTTGTCATTGGTGTCAACTGTATCTTCTGATATTGCTGATTGTTGCTTGATTGATTTGTCATGTTAAAGTGATTTGAATGCCTTATAGAGGTTGGTGATGTTAGCATATCGTTCCTATTGCTAGGTTTCCAGGTGCTTTTGAGAAAATTTGCTCTCCAGAGGAAACAATGTGTTGCAGAGTATTCTAGCTTGCAGGATACTGTTTGAGCTTTTGCTCTGCATTTCTTTTGTGTTAAAGACTAGAGTGTGAGATTTTGATATGTTTTAGAGAAGTGTTTGAAGATGCTAAATCTAGAATTTGATGGTCTAGATCACTGTGCAATGGAAGTTATGTTCACTAGTTTGAAGATTGTAATTGACAGAGTTTCTGGGTTGTGCAGAGGTGTCTGGGAGAACGTATTTTGCTCTAAATTTCTCCACAGAGTGGTTTCAGGTGTTTTAGTTCTAGACATATGTTTATAAGGTCCTTAGCTATCTTCATTCCAAAGGATTTGTGATTTGATGCAGAGTTCGATAGTGTTGTTTGTGAGAAAACAGTGAACCTTCTTCAGGTGAAAGGTGTTGCGGATGATTTTGTTGGTTCTCAAGTGACTTACGGTTGTTCATGGATATCTTCAAATCATGTTAAAGGCTTGTACCTGATCTACAAGCTATGATTGTGTTCTTGGAAGCCTGTGCCTACATGTTCTTGGTGTTTGCACAAGTTTATCTGACTTGGGTGCTAACACTAATTACGGATGTGCTTCATGGATTGAGGAAGCATGTTGAAGCGTGTGAAGATGTATTTAGGTCCAAGCTAAGCTATGAAATGTTTCACCTTCATTCCTTTCCACCACGGGAATGTTTAGGTCCAGACCTAATTTGAATTATGTATGTTTTCTGACCTTGGAAATTGCTTCAAAGGTTGTAGAATGTGTTTCTGACCTTGATGTATGTTCCAAGGTTGATGATTGATATAAATAAGTGTAAAGGATTCATGTGTAAGTGCGAAAATGTGAAGATGAGAATATTTGTGTTGTAAGGCTATGAAGGTGATACATATTGTGCTTCATCAGAACTAAACTCAGGCATGTGGTAGATGCTATCATATCAGTTCATGGCAGTGAGCCCTTTTGGCAGTGAGCCACCTCTTTTGACAATGAGCCTATTGTAGTGAGCATTCTTTTGGGCAATGAGCCCTTTGGCAGTGAGCCTCTTTGTAATTCGATATTGATACTACTTTATATTGTGAGCTAATCCTCACCGTGGTTTTTCACTTTTAGGGTTTTCCACGTAAAAATCTGGTGTTCTCTTGTGCATGGTGTTGATGTGTCTAAGTTTTTGTTATATGCATTTCATGTTTAACCTTCACAATAGATTAAGGGTTTAAGTAAACTAATATGGATGTGTTTAAGTTTATGAGAGTTTGAAGTTTTTGATACAACTGATTCACCCCCCCTCTCAGTTGTCTTGTGCATTCAAGACTTTCTTTTGCAGATGCTCTGTTAATAAATGACATAGTTATGCTCCTAAGCATACCTATATGCGCAAGTGCTGCACACTACATTCTACCAACAAAAAATATCATTTGTTACATTTGCAACAAGATTGGTCACATAGCCCCTGATTGCTCCTACAAAAATAAAGTAGTACAAGCAGTTTAATCACTAATGCAGTAGCATGGTGGGATATAGTTGATGAAGAAGAAGATTTATATATGCAGGATGACATTTATGAACCTGACATTGATGAAATTGAAGATTATAATAATGATAAAAAAGATCTTGAAAGCCTTGCAGATGATCTAGAAGAAGAGCTTCCATCCACTATGATGAATAGGTCCTAGCATGATAGAGGAGGAAGACAGAGGTAGATCTCCCACATTCTGTGGTTCTAAGGAAGAACTTCTTTATTTTCTTCTTTTAATATAGATTACCTGCAGAATCTAGTTAGCATCCCAAAAATTCTACCATAACTAAGTAGGCCAACTACTCCATTAATAAACAAAGAATTGGTCATACTTGAAGAATGAACTAGAGATAAACACTCTAGAAAATCAAAAGACATAAAAGAAGCATTGGAGAGTACTATGATGGAACCTCCAAATTGGGATGAATTTGAAGATGAAGAAGGGTTTTGTAATGATTTTGAACAAGGATGTAATAGCAAACCCTCCATTGTCTTGAACTTTGAAGAAAAAAGTCCATCAAAAGATCCTCTTGAAATAAGAAGCTGGTATTACTAGAATAATCCTAATAAAAACCTATCAAACCAAGAATCACTGAGATCGAAGAAATTGAAGACTTCCTGATTGAAGAAGCCCAACAACAAGTCCCAGATCCTAGTAAATGCAAATTAGTAATGTCAAGACTACCTCTACCAGACCCTAATCCTAAGCCTAAATATATTGCTTCCTTGATAAGTGGAAGGTATGCACAGTTCATTTCTATTGAAATTAATGGTATATGATATGATGCTCATATTGACATTGTTTATTCTTTATCATTCTATAAAACTCCTATTCTTGATCACTGGGAATAATTGAATGAAGGAAGCAAATACAAGATCAAGGATGTTCAAGGATAGGTTTTTGTTTGTGATAAATATATACATCATGAAACCATAAAGATAGAAGGGAAAAGGTTCCAATGTAAATTTTTTGAGTTTAACAAAATGCCTATGGATATATTGATATGAGACAATTTTATAGATACATACTCTTCTTATGGGAGTGCCATCCTGAAACATTTAAATCCTATAGGAGGATTTGAAGAACTAACCCAATTCATATTTGTCATGGGAAGATCTCTACTAAGCCAATCTATCACAATATTGCCTTAACCTACAATATGCTTAGTGACATAATTAAATTGATTTAGATATTCTTACCACCTTACATATTTCCCCTTTTATTTTTTCTACCATGGTCCTTTTCCTTGAAGGTTAGAAACCTAGTGCAATCTATTCTAATTTTGAACTTCTTAATGTGCATTAGTATAAGAGAAAATTTATTCAAACATTTAATTACTCCATATATTTCTTTATCTGAAGAACTCCATTTCTTGACACTATCATCGAATACACCACTTGCATATTCAACTATGTATTCCTAGTTATTTCTCACAAAACACAACATTCCTCCCCAAACATAGTCAAAGGCATCAGTATACATAATAAAACCATTAGTTGTAGGTACATGGAGTAAAGGTAGATTACTTATCTTTCTTTTGATTTTAATAATGGTAGTAGTATGGGCTTCAATCCAGTTAAACTTGTTCTTCTTCAAGAGCTGTTGCAAAGGCTCTCAATCTTGACTAGAATTTGGATAAAAATTGTTTACATAATTTAACATTCCTAAGAAACCTTGAAGATTTTTTTTATCAAAAGGTTCTTCAAAACCTAATACCTTATCCTTGATATGCGACTGCACTTCAAGGATTCCATTATTGACAACCATACCTAAGAACTTACATGAATTATTACACCACTGAATTTTATTTATAGACAATACAATGCCACAATATTTGGCTAAAGTATAAAAATGTTTTAAGATGATTATAATGATAATATAATGCTTGACTAAAAATTAAAATGTACTCAATGTAAATACATAGAAAATCAGAGATTCCTTTAAAGATCTGGTCTATATGTTGCTGGACATATGCTAGCACATTCATTAATCCAAAAGGCATTACAATCCACTCAAAATTTCTAAATGGGCAACTAAAAGATATCTTGTGTTGGGCTTCTTTTACCCTAATTTGGTAAAATCTTGATTTACAATCATATTGAGAAAAATATCGAGATTTAGCAAATTTTTGGAGCAAATATGTCTTATCTGGAATTAGATAAGGGAAGGCTTCTATAATTGAATTTAGAGGTCTATAAGTGATAACCATTCTCTTTTTTCCCCTTTTTCATTAAGAGTGTTTATTTACCATGAATGCATAACAACAGAAAGGAGATTTAGAAGGTTTAACAAACTTCCCTTTTTTGAGCTCTTGAATGACTTGATCTATGTCTAGATAATCATCTATAGATATTGGAATCTTCTTCCCTACTTTGACAGTTTTGTCCTTTTGTAGGACAATCTCCATGGTTGGCATAGTCTTGTTCTAGAATTTTTGGGGGTCTTTTGAGCAGACTTCATCTTGTATTAGTTTTTTTAATTTAGGATAGTGGACTTCTGTGAAAAGAAAGCTTGTAGGCTTTAAATTCTTTTTATATTGCTTTTTTTTTTTTTTGCTTGACAGGGTAAATGAATTACAACCAAAGGGTTCAATTTCTAGAAACTGATGTGAAAACTATTATGCCTAATGCATAGTGAACTTTTCTTGATATTTGTAATCATTAGTCATTTGTATGAACCTTTCTCTTGCTATCTCTATTAAATCTGTCATAGATGCATGAGCTATCTATAATCCTTTAGCATCTAGATGATCCTTTACCTTGTCATAAATCCCATATGGGATTCCTTGTAGATACTTGATTTCTATTAGAATACTATTAGAAGAATTAGTTTCATAACTTAATTCCTAGAATTGTAGAGAATATTTCATGAAATCTTTTAAATAACACAATTTCATACTATATATTGTCTTGACATTAGTTTCAAATTTTCTTATAGAAGGTGGACAAAATTCATTAACAAGTAGTTGAGTTAGACCAGGGATAGGATCAACCGTATCATAAACAAGAATATTTTTGTTGCATATGTCCTTTACTCCTCACCATTTAATAGTAATCCCCCATAGATATTGTGTGGCTAATGTTGCTACTGTCGGTCCATCTAGCAAGCAGGTAGCTTAAATTGTGCTAAAAGTATTTTCCCATGCTTGAATGGTTTCTATGGGATTGAGTTCATAATCTATATTTAGGTACCATGGCTGAATAAGAATACTAGTTCCTGTCATCATAGTGAATGGTAGTTCAGAAGATTCTTCTTTCTTTTTAATTTATTTTTTTAGACTAAATGGATTCTATCTCATCTCAACAAATATATAATTAGTAGAGGTTGGAGGAATCACTTCATTTTCTTCTTTTTGTTTCTCCTCTTGTTCCAACCAATCTAGATTGGCTTCTAATGCAACAAGTTTATTGTCTATAGTATTGATTCTATGGCCAATCCTTGAAACATTATCTCCAAGGGTATGGAGATTGTTTAAATATTGTTCTAAATATGTTCTAATGTTTGTACAATATTTTATGATATGTTGTACATAAATACTATTTTCTAGTCCTATCTATAGATTTTTATCACATTTTGTATTTACTCTATCTATAGCACTCCTCATGTATAATACATCTTTGGAAAGATCATCAAAATTTTCTTCGAGATGGCTAGTGAATCTAGCTAGATAGTTTCTATGCTTGTAGTCCAAACAAGGTAATTTATCTTCAACCTTGGTAGGTTGAAATGCATATTGGAAATGGCTTATAAATCCATCAGTTGTTTTATGGCTACCTCTCAACGGTCGCCATTTTTGCCATAGTATAAGGAAAAATCATTTTCTTTATAAAATTCAAGAGAAATTTCTCTTGGTAATGGCATACTCGTGCCTATAAAAGGCAAAGATTTTTCTTTTTCTTTTTCTTTTTCCCATAGGACCAAGTCCTTGATTTATAGGCTCATCTTCTACTTCAACTACTAGATGATATCTTCTGGTGGAGCTAGATCCCATTTTAGGTCTCCTAAAGGAGGAACATGCAAACTAGAAACTTGGACTTGGAGAAGCAATATTGGAATAATGATGTGAAAGGCTCCTAGGTAGGATTTGAATAGAATTCCCTTGTATCCTATGAACAAGTTTGCCTTGGCCCAACATTTTGGGAGCTATGTTTTTAATCTAGTCAATTTTCCATTTATGAGGTATTTCAATAGAATCAACATGAACCTTTTGAAGTTGTACATCACCATTCAACCATTTTGCATAAGGCAAAGATTTCCTGGTGATTGGTGTTTGTCATGCTATACAAAAATTGAATCTAGACACTAGAATACTTAAAGGCTCCAAACACATCTAACCCATAAATGGAAGAAAATATACTTGAGGAATCTAGGGAACCACGTTTCACTTCTTTGCATCCTTTCTCATTTACACAAATAGTTAGGTTTAGATAATAGATGAAATGTGTAGAGTTTACACCTAACCTTGAAAGAGAAGATAATTGATAGGCATGTTCATACTGGGTTTGACGTTTATCACATGTAGAAAGATAAGGAACTAGTTTTATATTTTTGGGGACACACGATCCAATATAGATAATACTAGCACCAAAATGTACAAAATTTACATCCTTATGACTATGAATATAGGCTGCTTCAGGCTTAGGAAACATAGACAATAGATTAGTCTGAAATGTTTTCTTAGGATTATATTCTAAAGTTAATTCTATAACCTTGGTACGAGGTTTTACAAAGTGTTGGAAAGTAGACTTGAAAACAATATTTACCATGAATACACAACAACATAAAGGAGATTTAGAAGGTTTAATAAACTTCCCTTTTTCGAGCTCTTGAATGGATTGCTCTATGTCTAGACAATCATTTGCAGCTATTGGATTCTTCTTGCTTGCTTTGACAATTTTGTCCTCTTGTAGGACAATCTCCATGGTTGCTATAGTCTTGTTCTAGAATTTCTAGGGGTCTTCTGAGTAGAATTCATCTTGTATTAGTTGCTTTAATTTAGGATAGTGGACTTCATTTTCAGATTGGATGATCATAGTAGAAGAGAATTTTTTTGATGCATATATTAATCTAGGGGCATTGATTCTTTCTCCATTTAAGGTGAATAAGATATTATTATTCATACTCCCATAAGGACAGTATGTATTTATTAAATTGCCTCCTATCAATAGATCTACAAGCATTTTGTTAAACTCAAAAAAGTCACATTTGAACCTTTTGCCCTCTATCTTTATGCTTTCTTGATGTTTATATTTATCACAAACAAAAACCTATCCTTTAACATCCTTGCTCTTGTATTTACTTCCTTTAGTTGTTCCTAGTGATCAAGAATAGGAGTTTTATAGAATGATAAAGAAGTACCAGTGTCAATCTGAGCATCATATAATCTACCATTAATTTCAACATAAATGAATTATGTGTACCTTCCACTAATCAAGACGACAATATATTCAGGCTTAGGATAAGGTTTTGGTAGAGGTAGAATTGACATTAGTAATTTGCATTTACTAGGATCTGGGACGTGTTGTTGGGCTTATTCAGTCAAGAAGTATTCAACTTATTCAATCTTAGTGATTCTTGGTTCAATAGGTTTTTTATCAGGATTATTCTGGTAATACTAGCTTCTTATTTCAAGAGGAGCTTTTGATGGACTTTTTTCTTCAAAGTTCAGGACAATGGAGGGTTTTCTATTGCATGCTTGTTCAAGCTCGTTACAAAACCATTCTTAATCTTCAAATTCATCCCACTTTGGAGGTTCCATCGCAGTCTTCTCCAATACTTTTTTTTATGTCTTTTGATTTTCTAGAGAGTTTATCTCTAGTCCATTCTTCAGGTGTGACCAATTCTTTGTGTAGACACTTGAAAATGCTCACAACCATATTCTGTTATCACCAACACAATAAATCGATCCAAATAAAATAAATCCACCATTTCATACAATACATATGTTAATTAAATAATTCATAATTATTTAATTAATATTTCCTCACCTCCTCTCATCACAAAAAAAACATTTTCTTCTACTATAGTCCAAAAATAAAAAAATTATTTAAAAGACTATAGTTCATATTCACCTCCCAAAATTAAATAAATACACCTATTTATTTAATTACCTATTTTGTCCATTTTTTATTACTTTCGTAATCAATCACTAAAGCTCTTCCTAAGTGTGTGCACATGGGTTAATTAAATTAATCCTAGATTACCCCTTTCCCTCATGCTTCTAGATGGACAATTGTCATCTCATGTACATGCATGTACATGACAAGTGGTGCCTTGAGAGTACGGGTAAATCTTTCTTTTGTCATACTTGTCCTTCTTTCCACTATTCTTCTAATTTTAAATTACAATTGGCACTATTGCATGGTATTTTAAATTACACTTGTCCTCTCCTTCAAATTTTAAATTCTTCATAAAGTCCAAACCATACCTTTTCATAAATGAGTCCTTACATGTCATACACCTACCCAATCCTAGCCATCCATCCATTCAACCATTCAATTTCATCCCTTGATCTCCCCTTGAATCTTATAGTAACTCCCTCATCCAATCTCTTTGTGCCATTTATCCAATTCTCCTTGCTTGAGGATCCTCAAACAATATGAGCCCTTGATCCTCACAATTGATCCTAGCCCCTCATCCTCACCTCCAAAAATCTATAAATTGAGCCCTCCCCCTCCATTTCCAAAAAGCAATTTGAATGCAAAGAAATTATGCCTCTATGAGCACTTAACATCTTTTAGCAATTAGCATAAATCATATCAATTAGGACATATCAAGATCTTTGCATGATCAATTAGGGTGTAATTAGGATAGTTTACTTGCATTGCTCTTTAGTCTAATCTTGAGGTTGGAATTGGTTGTGAATTGAATAGATTGAAGTAATTTTAGCTTTTTAAACATGGTTCACTCTTAATAGCATACATTTTGGCATGCTTGGTGGGACACCCACCTCCTAACCTTGTGTTTTATATGCAATTGTGTTACAATTTCATTGTACAGGTTAGAACAATGCTCAAATTTTGGGGATCAATGCCTACATGTCACCTTTCAGTGCCCACGCCTCTCTATTTAGCACCTAGGTCCTACTATCTGCTGGGTCACTCTACCACTTGTCAGTGCTTGGTTTTCATGGAGTAGCACCTATATGTCTGGGATTAGAACCCACACTTCATGCATTAGCACCTGAACTTAGGGAAGTGTCAGTTCAAAATTGCACAAGAAACTAACATCCAATTCACATGCATTGGTATTAGTGTCTTTTTTTGGACTCTTTAACACTTTGTTTGCAAGTGATAGCCCTCTGTTTTGTAGGCCCAAACCAATTCACAAGCATCCATTCTACCTAGGATAGTTCAACACTCATCCAACTGACTTCAACGTCCACACAACAGGGAGTAGCACTCAGGATCCACGGTTTAACACCTAGTTTGAATCCCTCTTGTAATTTATTTTTTTACATTATTCTTACATCAAGAGGTCAAATTGATTTGTTTGTGCATTGAATTGATCTAATAAGTTATCTTGTAGAATTGTAGCTCTCTATTTTGTAGGTTTTATCAAGCTTGCAAACCATCACTTTTTCCAGGATAGATCAACACCTAGATAGATTGCATTAGTGCCTGTCGGGTCAGGTATACCTTTTCTATTTTAGTGCATGCACTGCTAGGATCAATGCCTACATTTGTTAGCACTGAAACAAATTCTTGCAGTGCTTGTTTCTATTTGGTTTTGATTTGCTAACTTTTTGTGGTTTTGGTGAGACTAATCCTTATCTTTGCAGCCTATTTTGATCCTCCAAGACAAGATTATCAAACTACTAATGATCGCTTGCAACCCTACAATTCAAAGCATCATTTTTTATCACTAGTTTAGGCACTAAATTAGTGTAGAGGTGAATGAACTTGTTTGCTTTGTCTTAGGGTGTTAGAATGTGTATGCTTTCTCTCACACTCTTGGGTGATACTGGGGATCAAAAACCTTCTCTTACTCTCTTTGTTTTATTGTTAATCCCAAGGTCTTTGGTGTGTATGCTCTCCCCTTGTGCTTCGTGCGATCTTGGGTGATCAAAAACACCTTGGATTCTTTCTTCTAGGGGGCCTACCTTGGATTTCATCACTAAGGGGATGACCTCAACCGCATGTTCTGGCACGGTATATAAGTGTTGTGAGAATCAAAAGACTCACTTCAGTGGACCCCATCCGGTCTAAGCAAAAACCCCAAGACCCTCGGTCCATGAAGACTTGGTTTGGTTGGCACTCTTGGTTGGATGCTTGGGACACCCTCGTTCATAGATTCATCCCCCATACCTAGCGTATATTCAGAAATCCCCTAGCAACTTGTACATCTTAGGTAAGACCTTTCAACAGTATAAGATTGTGATGCACCAGATACCAGTTAGGCCCAGGAAGTTACTCACTGCACAAGCCACATTGATTCAATCACTAAGTGCAAATGCCCTCTAGAAACAGGTGTGCATGCCGTGTATGCTCTCCCCTTGTGTCTTAGAGCGATCTTGGGTGATCAAAAGCAGTTAGTTTCCTCCTCATGGGACTTGCACGTTACATCTAAATAAAGGCAACAATGTGGGCTTACAATCTTATACACTCCTATCTTACTAAATCTAGGTTGTTAACATGCTTAGTGTGTTTTTTTGTGCAAAACCCATAAGAATCATATCAGTTTTACTCAATAAAAGTTCTCAAATTTCCCATGATGCATGTTTGTTTGATGTCTCTTGCCAAATCAACCTAGCAGACACCTTGAAAGTTCAAATAGAATCAATCAGTGCCTATACCTATCTCTCAGTGCATAAAACCTGCATATTAGTGCTTATACCACATGTATTAGCACTTATACCACATGTATTAGCGCCTGGATACAACATTGATTCATATTGTCCTTTAGCACTGGGTGCTGCCACAATAATGGGTTACACTTTTTGGGAGATCTTGATTTTTTTTGAAATCACATATTTTTAGAAAATATAATGATTTAAGCCTTGAAAGGTTCCATTTAAAGGATTTTAATCGAAGAGGGTTTGATCAAACCCCCTTAGATTCAAACCCCCTTGGATAGAACCCCACTAGTTTTAAACCATACCTATAATGGAGTCTCCTCTACACCTACCAAAATGCTGATACAAAACCACTTTTGATTTACCTTTTGGGGGATCAAATAAATTCATTTAAAATTTATGTTTTTTAAGTATGTAGTCCTTATTATAAGCTTTTCAAAAAGTATAATTTTAAATATATTTAATTTGATTATTATATTTATTTTTTATTTCTTGTGAATGTATGTTTTTCACCAAACATCAAGTTCTCTGTTCTACACACATGGAAAATTAGTAAGTTAGTGAATTTTTTTTTGAAAATATCTATGCCCTAGGTATTAATGTCCTTGTTTCAACAATTTTTTTTTTAATTTTGATACATATAGAAAAAGTTATGTTTTACGGAATACACCTATGTCTAAATTATAATTGGTTTGACTTCAAAACTTAATTAAAAAAAAAATTCAACAAAACATTATGAAACCAAATGCATGCCCTATATATTAGTGTTACCAATCTAAATTCAAAAGAATTAGAATTTTATCCTTTGTAAAAAAAAAGTTATGTGCTACAGAATACACATCACTTCAGAAAAATGTTGTTTACTATTAAAAACTAGTTATCAAAGGAGACACAAATTTTTTTACAATTTAACTCCAAATTTTTTTTTAAAAAAAAAATATAGAATCCACAAAAAAAATCTCACAAATCACTAGTTCACATCATTTTCAAATTCCTAACGGTTTAGAGGCTATAGGTGTCAGAAAGTGAAGATTTAGTTCAAAATGTTGATTTCAATGTCAAGTTTGGCCAAAAAGTGTAACCCATTATTGTGGGATGACCCCACATGAATGGCATCTTTCAACACCTGACTCTATACATTACTGCCCATCTGCCTTCTATTAGTGCTGAGGTTCTCTGTCTCAACGCCTATTTGTCCTTTGGCAGTGCTTAGACTTCCTGTCTACCACTGTTTAGCATCAAGACTATCTATCTTAGCACCTATTCATCCTCTGTTAGTGCTGAGACCTTTTGTCATAGTGCCTGTCTGTCACCTTTTAGCACCTAGACCTCCTATCTTAGCGCTGATCCATCACCTATCAGCACCTAGACCTTCAGTCTTAATGCTAGTTTCATAAGTCACCCTACTCCAAACTTAATCAATCCTGTAAACATCATTTCAAGTCCACCACTCCTTCAATCACAACCACAAAATCATCCATACTTCGCATATGAATTGTCCATTTGAAGCTTAGCTTGTGACTCATCTTTAATTTCCTCATTTATCTCCAAATTATCCAATTTACCCATCCAAAAATCATCCAAGTCCAACCAAATCAAAAACACCTCATCCAAAAATCAACTCGATCCCATCCTAAGGTCAAAATCTAGATCTTTTTATCCTTCTCTAGTTCGTGTTAGGCTTAAGAATTTATCTATCTTAAGTTTAACACAAATTAGATATCACCCCACTTGGATAAATTAGCTTAGGAGCTTAGACTACTCCTAAGTTGGTGGAATTCAAGAATCTTGTTTTGCTTGATGCATCTTGTCTACCTCAATTAAGACAATCTCATTATCCTTTTTGTTTGGACTCTTTATCCACCCTAAGTAAGCTAGGATAAAATCCCATCAAAACCCATCAAAGGATCTATATTTAAACTTAGGGTACTGTCATCCCCCAACTATCATCAAACCTAAAAAACATCAACAAAGCATCCATTACACGTTCGCCATTTTATGCCTCCTATCACATGGTCACAAGCTAGAAGAAAGATGGATTCTCGCTATCAACCCCTCTCTCCACATGGTTCCACCACAAGAAACATGGAGGGATATGTCAACCAACTCGAAGTGGGTGAAACATCCATACCACAACACATATATTCTCCCACCTTCGTCGATTTCCTTAACAAAAGAGGATTGCATTACAAATTTGAACAATTCCTTAACAATCATAAGGATGAATTCCTCGAATGCCTCATTGAACATGGAGCATGTCTCCCCCATTCATTTGACCAAGACAAACTCAAAACAATCATGCATGATAAACCACCATCACCCATTCACAATCAACCATGGGGATGTGTCCCTAACCCCAACAATCCCTTCTATGATAATCCATGGGCTAACTTCACTACGACTACCAACACCGTTCATACTATTGATCAACATGTAGGGGGTAACACCACTTCACAACCACAAGTATTGGACCCCCCTTATGGCCAATCATTCCATATGCTATCGTCCAATTTTTCAACTTCCACGATGCCTACTGATTCAAGTAACCTTGCCACACCACCCCTGTCCAACACTCCCCAAAACACTTCTAATACCATTGTCATCCCACAAAAACTTCCCCCCTTGGTCATCCCACAAAGGACAACTATTACCCACACGCCGTTACCACCTATCGTATCTTCACAAATACCTCTCCAATGACAACATCCATTCACATCTCAACCACCCCATCAATCCCAAAATCCTTAACAATTTGTACGCATCGCACACAAACATATCACTCAACCACTCATCAACAACCCCCCACGTTGTTGCTATGCAACATCAACACATCGCCCAACAACAACCACCTTTCCAATCGCATGACACATATCATTCATCCACTCACACCCAACCACAACATCAAACATACGGACCCCCTATCTACTCGCAAGCCATGGGTCTACCTCCACATAATCCCCAACAATACAACATCCCACAACAACAATCATCCTTCCAACAACAAACACAACCTCCCCTTGCTAATCCTTTCGATCAAGAGTGGCAAGAAATGAAAAACACTCTAAAAAACATTCAACTAGGGACCCAAAAGAAACATTACAATTTCAAAGACTTATGTCCCTATCCTTTTGATCGAAACATGACAACTATACCTTTTCCTCAACATTTTGAAGTTCCTAAATTTGATAAATACAAAGGATAAGGAGACCCCCATGACCACATCAAGGAATTCTTCATGGCATGCCAGGAAGTATCCTATGATGACCAATTCCTCCTCTGGTTTTTTCCATGAAGCTTAGGAGGACAAGCCTTAGAATGGTTTATGCACTTGCTTTATGGCACTATCTCCACCTTCATTGACTTTTCTGAAAAACTTGTCATTGATATCTCATATAACATAGAACATGAGATCACCATGCATGATATTTGCAATAGCAAACAATGAAATGGAAAAAGTTTTGCCTCATACCTTCAACAATGGGGATCACTTGCTAGTAGGCTACCTTGGACTACACCCAAAAAATAGCTCATCCATATTTTCATCCAAAACTTGAATCAAGAAATGGCCTTCCACTTGCAAGTGCATTGTGCCTCAACCTTTGATGAGATCATAGAAAATGGGGTCACTATCGAAAAGGCCCTCATAGCAAAAGGCCTAGTCAAAATCTACAATAGGAATGAAAATGAAAAACCATCAAACAATAAACCAAAGTTTTGGGATAAAAAAAAACACTGTAGGAGACAGTGCTATCGATTCTAAATACATTCATGTAGCCGCACCTAAACCAAAAGAAACACAAGTAGTGCAAAATGTATCAAACAACGTATCGGTACCATCAGGACAACCAAAATGAAATCCTCCCAATAATCTAAAATGCAAATACACTTCTTTAGATGAACCACTTGAAGTTGTGTTTCAAAAATTGGTACAAGCTAATATGGTTGAATTTCCCATGACCAAACCTTTTGATGAAAACCAACCCAATCCTACATGGTATAAAGACAATGAGTATTGTGACTATTATCATATCAAAGGACACTCCACTTGAAAGTGTATGAAATTAAAAAACTATATCCAAGACCTTGTCGATTGTGACAATATCCAAGTGGAAGGAACCAACAATGCCTCACCTAACGATGGCTTAGGAGTCTACGAAGACCCTCTTCCCAACCACACTAATGCTTCCACATCCTATCCATCATCGTCCAAAACCAATCCCAATAATCAAGCCAATAACATCAACTACAACAACGTTCCACTTCCCTACGACAATGTAGTGGGCCAGTGGTGCAGGAGCACCTTCTCTATGGTGGATCCAATCTTGGATCATTTGAATTCTATGCATGTCATGTTTTGTTTATGTTTTCAATAAGGCTTTTTAAGCCACATCATGTTTGTAATAAGGTTTTGTGTCAATTTGGTCACTAGACCTATGTAGACCATGTTTTGGTCAAGTTTGATGTAATAACACAATGAAAACATGTAGTTTTCTTGTGATAGGAGAAACCCAACGGCTAATTGACTTTCAAAATCAGTTTGTATGGTTAGAAGGGATGTTAACTGATGTCCCAAGCCTTCTATAGGTGAAGTTAGATGTAATTACAAGGTATGAATGAAGATTTGGAGATTTGATGTGCTGAAAACATTATTTTCTGAATAATTCACTGTAACAGTCATTTTATACGGCCATACGGATAAGTGACCACCTAAAACCGATTGGAAATGTTCAAGCATTGAGGTAGATTTCATTTGGAAGTAGTTTGGTGTCTTGAAGTGTTGTAGTTTGTGAGATATTGTTATTTTTGCAAAGACTAGTCTGAAAACCTAGAAACTAGGGTTTTGTGAATAAATAGAGTGTTAGTCCTCTGTCCGCTAAAAGTAAGGTTCTCATTTTCAGTGTGATGGAAGAATATAGTGTATATTTTGTGTTTTCTATGGCTTTGGGTCAAGCACTCAAGGATCCAAGGAGTTTGACATGAGTTTGACTAGCCATCTCTATGTGACTAGTCATTGAAACGATAGGAAAAGTGTTGTTATGTGAGAATAGTTAGTGGAGTGGCCAATTGATGGGTGATCAAGTGTTCGTAGAGTTACAGAAGTTGTCATCAGTGTAATACAGCCCCCTTAGGGAAGCTTTTGGAAGTTACACCGATCAACAGTGTTGGACCGATAGGAGGTGCATCGGTGAAGAACGACTTAAGTCTCACTGAAGATAACATATATCAGCATATCAGGAGAACAAACAAGGAGTTCGCCAATGAAGGATGTCTCACCGAAGGGTCGAGGGATAGCCAAGCGAAGTCAAGTGTATCAGCATATTGGCCAATGTTCATAAGTGTTTGCCGATGATCTAAGTCTTGCCGACGAGTGTGGTTCGAAGGTGCCATTAGCGTATTGGTGAAACAAACCCTAACATGGCCAATAGTAATAGTCTTGCTGATAGGCGAGAAATGTAGAGTCATCCATCGGGGAGAGTTGTGAGATTGGAGAGATACGTTGCAAGGTGGTTGACGGGGTACATTTGGTTGATAAGAGTAGATCGCTGAGACATAAGTTGGATTCTCACCAATCAATTTTTGATCAATTGTGTGCTTCCACTGTGTGCTCTGCATCAGCCAGATTGATTTCAACTCTACTCGTGTCACCACCATCAAAATCAAAGGCAATACCCCCGAATGCACTGTTACTACATGGTGTTGTTGTGTCACCATCAAAGGACCCTCTTCATTTTCCACCACAACACCTACCAAATATAACCTCAACCACCTTGGGAAGATGCCCACCCAAATCTCTATCTTCGAGCTTCTCAAAACATCCCCTATCCACTGTGACATCCTTGACAATGCTCTCCAAGAGTCCCATGTCCCCATTGAAATTCCACCCACACAATTCCAAAACTTTAGCCCAATTGACTTCCCCCCATCATCTCACTTTCAACCAATCTGACATGCCACCCATTGACCCTGCACATAACCAAGCCCTCCATATAGAAGTTTAAATCGCCAACCACAAAGTCAAGGGAGTCCTCCTAGGTAATGGATCCAGTTTGAACATATGTACATTAAAATTCATAAAACTCTTGGGATATTCAACAATTGATTTAGAATCCTTGGTCATCTCCATCAAAGCATATGACAACACTGAATGAGAGTTAGAAGGCACCATATACCTTCCTATCAAAGCAAGTCCTTTAACACTACCTGCCATATGTCATGTGGTTGATCTTGAGCTACCATACAATATTCTCCTCAACCGACCATGGTTACATGCCATGCAGGCTATCCCCTCCACTTACCATTAGTGTCTTAAGTTTCCTCATAACAACGTTGAAGTTACTATTCCCACCAAACAACCCTTTGAATATTGTAAAGCCTTGAAATTTGTCTATGATTGGCAATTCCATTGTCCAAGAGCTTATGGGGAAAACATCAAAGACACTCCATCCATGCCATCCACCGAGTCTAGTTCATCACATGCATCCACCTCATCATCCACCCTAGTCTCTCAAGTATCCCAAGTCAAGATCATAGACAAAGGATATGGTGAGTATGAGCTTCACAATGCCTTTCATGTGGGATAGTTACCTTTGTCCCCTCACTCCCATGGTCGTCAACTACAAAAGAGAAATCAAGAAAAAAAAGGAAGGATAAATGACAAGATTCCCTTCGTTTTGACATAGGTCTCTTGAGAAGAGGAAGAGGTCGAAGAATCCTTGAATGATTGGTTATACCATGATGAGACCCCTCTAGCAAAAGCAAATCTTGAATATTTCAAGGAAGAGTATCTTGTTCCTTATTAGATATGCACTAAAATGCCCTACCATGGAAAAGGACTTGGCATCGATGAGCAAGGTACCACAGACCTAATCCTGATTGATCCCACATCTCCCAAAAAATATGCCAAGTACTTTGGCCTAGGATATGCTCTGCCCACTATGGAAATCAAGGGTCCTGCTAAAACTCTGGTACACATAGTTGAAGGTCCTTATTATATTGAAAATGTTGCACCGACTATCATCATAGCTTCATGCGGAGACCTTAACCTCTCATGCATCTTCCTTGACAATGCCATCTACCTCATCGACCTTCCCCTCATCCATCCTAATCTCATTTCTTGGGATTACCAAGGACCATTGCTTCTTAATACATTCCAAAGTGACAAGGATCTCTCTACATTCCTAGAACTCTGCGACACCTCACAATATGACATATGCTTGAATTCTAATGCCTACTTTGAGGAAGAGGAGATCCTTAGTCCAAATAATAATAAAAAAAAATTGTCCCCTAGTGTAAACCTCTCTAAGGCGCTATTAGACGCAAAAGAGAAAAATAAAGATGTATCCCTTGGTGAAAAACTCTCCGAGGCGCTAGGAGATGAGGATCTCCATCTTCCCCCCATACCCTCCTACTGGTAGGAACATTCCACCATCCTGATTGAAGGAACACAAGAAATCAACATTGGCACTGAGGAACAACCTAAGCTCACCCACATTGCAGAAAGTCTCACTATCAAAGAAAAATCCAATCTTTCAGTCTTACTCCATGAGGCACTAGATATCTTTTCTTGGTCCAATGTAGATATGCCAGGTTTGCATCCTTCCTTAGTGGTCCATCATCTTGTGATACATCCAGAAGCGTGACCAGTTAAACAAAAACTCCGCAAGATGCTATTGGGAATTAAGGTGTCTCAACCTTGGTAACACCTTGTATTTTTACATTGTATTTATTTATTTATTGCCTATTGTATTAATTGGATGCAAATCCTATGTTGTCAAATTGTGGGAGTTGGCACGATGATGTGTCATCCTACATGACATATGACCACATGTAATTTTATCCTCACATGAGGAGATAGGCGTCCAACTTAGTGGTAGGAATATTTTGCCATGTGTAGGCATCTTGGATGCTGTGTAAGGGAATATTGACTGAAACGGTCATGACAGATTCCTATGACAAAGTTATGACATGTAAGAGTTGGAAATAAGAGATTCTGTGATAGGAGAAAACATGTGTCAAAGAGCATATTTGAAAAAGGCATCTTTGGGCACCCCAAGGTGGACTATGACATGTTGTAAGAGAATATGCTATTTATAGCTTGTGTATGACAGATTCTCTTACAGCTATAAGTTATGATAGCTATGATAGATTCTATGACGGTTGTAAGAGTCGTAAGAGCATCTGTCATAGCCCATTTTGGAAATAGGAAACCTCCTTGGGATGGGGTGACTTGACAAGTGTTAGGAGCATCCTACAGTGTTGGACAAGTGTCCATAGGCATGGGTTTTGGGCCATGAGGCCATGTTGGATGCCCATCCCAATGTGGAGCCATTTTTGCCTTATATTTGTTATATAAACAGGTGCTTTGGAGAGGAGAAGTACTATAGTTTTTGATAGGTACTGTTATGCTACTGGATTATCTCTAGATACAAGTGTCGAAGACTCCTGCAAGAGCATTGGCTCTGTGTTGTATTGTAACCTTCATTGTTTATGGAATACATTTGAGTTGTGTTTTAGAGTGGGGTTTTTCACCCATAAGGGTTTTCCCCACGAATATCTTGTCTCTCTTTTTCTGTCTTACTTTCTTGTGTATGTGTTTGCTACAGTATCTCCATTAGTGGGTTAACATAGCTGTAATTATAAAGATAAAATTTAATTTGCACTCTCCTCCCCTCATTAGATTAGTGTAGGAAACATTTTCCATACACCTAGCTTCCTTTCAGTTGGTATCAGAGCCTGGCCAGTTTTGGTTCTAGCTGCTAGGTAGGGATTTTTTGAGCTAATCTTAGGTTGAGTGGGAGTGTTGTGTAGAGCATTCTATATCTTGTTGCAACAAGGAGATGGAAACCACATCCAGAAGGTTAGAGGTGGAGAAATTTAATGGCACTAATTTTGAGTTGTGGAAATTCAAGATGGAGGACCTACTTGATTGTGACCGGAAATTGTATCTGGTGTAAAACCTACAATACCACAAGCTGATTGGGACCTCAAAGATTAGAAGGCTAAGGGTCTCATAAGACTTTGTTTAGCTGTCCTGTTGAATGTCCATGAGGAGAAGAGAACGAAAGATCTTTGGAAGAAGCTGGGTGATGTTTATTAGGCCAAGTCCTTGGTGAACAAGCTTTTTCTAAAAAAGAAGTTGTTCTCTCTAAAGATGGAAGATGGAGGATCTGTTACGGACCACATGAATGCTTACAACATGATTGTTGCACAGTTGACATCTATAGGTGTGAAAATGGAGAAGGAGGATTGATGTATGACCTTGCTTTGTTCTTTGCTAGATTCGTGGGATCATCTTGTCATGGCTATCAGAAACACCACTACCACCTTCAAGATGGAAGATGTGGTGTCCTTACTGTTATCTGAAGAAATACAGAGGAAGACATTCGAGTCAACCAAAGAGGCTCTTGTGGTTCGTGGAAGACCCAAAGAGAAAGGGAAGAAGAAGGACAAGAAAGGTGAAAAGGGTAGATCCAAATTCTGTGGGAGATCCAAATCTCCTGGAAATTCCAAGGCTCTCTATTGGAACTATGGGAAGATGGGGCATCTCCAAAAGAAATGCAAAGAAGAAAAGAAAAAGAAAAAGAAAAAGAAAACAACCCCTGATTCTGATTCTGACAAGTCACAAGATGATGGTGATGCCTTCATCGTAGCCCTGGCCACCCATGCATCTGATGATGTGTGGTTGATTGATTCTGGTGCATCATTCCACATGACCTCACATCGAAGCTGGTTCACGAAGTATGAAGAGTTTGATAGTGGAAGAGTGTACCTGGGTGATGACTCTCATCTAAAGATTGTTGGTTGTGGAAGAGTCTCAATCTGATTCCCTGATGCACAAGTGAAGGGGATCACTGGGGTTATGCACATCCCAGGCCTTGCACAGAACCTACTTTCTATAAGTATGTTGAATGATGCAGGTGTGCAGGTTGTCTTTTCGAAGGATGGATGCAAGATGACTAGAGGATCTATGGTTCTTGCAAAGGGTACTCGAAGAGGTACTCTGTTTCAGCTGGAGGCATGCACTTCATAGTGCAATAGTTTTTCTGACTTGAAGAAAAGAGCTGCAGTCACTTCATCTCCACCATCTGAACAAGCAGTGAAGAAATCTATTGTAACTAGTTCTGATGGTAGTGCACATGCTATGGAAGCTAAGCTTCCTGCTGAAAAGACTGTTATGGCATTTGAGATATGGCCACATTGGTGAGAAGGGCCTGTGAACCCTGAAAAATAAAAACCTCGTTGAGGGGTTAAATGATTGTAATCTTGAGTTCAACTTTTGTGAACATTGTGTATATGGAAAACAAAACCGTGTTCAGTTTTACTCTAGTTCTCACAAGTCTTCCAGTGTGTTGGACTTATTCATTCTGATGTGTTTGGTCCAGTTAATGTTCCTTCAATTTCTAAATCTATATATTTTGTATCTTTCATAGATGATTACAGTAGAAGGACATGGATTTATTTTATCAGAAGCAAGACTAAAGTCTTTAGTCGGTTTAAGGAGTTTAAAGCCTTTGCTGAAAATCAGACTAGTAAAAGGATTAAGTGTTTGAGAATCGACAATAGTGATGAGTTTTGTTTGATAGAGTTTGATAAGTTCTGTAAAGAGCAAGGGATTGAAAGACATAAGAAAACTCCATACACCCCACAACAAAATGGAGTTGTAGAGAGGATGAACAGGACACTGATGGAGAAGGCTAGGAGTATGCTTAGTGGAGTAAGCCTCGAACAAAAGTTTTGGGCTAAAGCTATAGCCACTGCTTGCTATCTGGTAAACTGATTTCCTACATCAGCTCTTGTTGGTAAGACACCCATGGAGGAGTGGTATGGTAAGAAGCCTTCAGTTAGACATCTTTGTGTTTTTGGTTGTGGGGGATATGCACATGTGCCTAGGGAGAAACAGTCTAAATTGGAGAACAAGGCTGTTAAATGTATTTTCATTGGCTATGGTGTTGGTTTGAAAGGATACAAGCTTTGGGATCCTATGGATGAAAAAGTGTTGTATAGTAGAAGTGTTATCTTTAGAGAGCTAACACCTTCTTTCGTTGTTCTACAACTAGAATAGATAGAAATGAAAAAGGATGCGGTTCAGTTTCCTCCTACCCCTAAGAAGATTAAACATACAGACCCTATGAGACTTGATGATGAGGAGAGCTCTAGCAACTCTGAAAGCTCAGAAGAAGAAGAAGAACCTCAACCTCAGCCATTGAGGAGGTCTACACGAATGAGAAAGTAACCTGATAGGTTTAGTTATTCATTACTTGATTCTAGTTGTGCTTTTCCTTTACTTACTAACACTGATGAGCCTAGAACTATGAAAGAGGCTATGGGCATGAAAGATGCAGGGTCCTGGAAGGAGGCCATGGAAGATGAGATGGCTTCTTTGGAAAAGAATAAAATATGGGACTTTGTGCCTTTGCCTGATGGATGGAAACCTATTGGATACAAATGGGTGTTCAAGAAGATATTTGGTGTAGATAGCAGTGTTGAAAAGTACAAGGCTAGATTGGTTGTGAAGGGGTATTCACAAGTGGAGGGAATTGATTATGGTGAAATTTTCTTTCCTGTTGCAAAGCTGACATCCATTCAATTTCTGTTATCTCTTGCAGCTGCTTATGACTTAGTGGTAGAACAAATGGATGTGAAGACAACTTTCCTTCATGGTGATTTGGAAGAAGAGATTTACATGTCACAGCCAAAGCATTACATAGAGAAAGGTAAAGAAAATTTGGTTTGCAAGTTAAAGAAGTCTTTGTATGGTTTGAAGTAGTCTCCTAGGATGTGGTAGTTGAAGTTTGATGCCTTTGTGTTGTCGATTAGATATCTGAGATCAAAATATGATCATTGTGTGTATTACAAGTTTGACAATGATCGCATTCTCATTATTGCATTGTATGTTGACGATATGCTGTTGATTGGGAATGATAAGAATATGATTTCTAATTTGAAGGCCTAGTTGTCAGCACAGTTTGAGATGAAAAATCTTGGGGTAGCCAGGTACATTCTGGGAATGGAAATTAGAAGAGATAGAGCTAACATAAAACTTTGGTTAAGCCAGAGTAAATATGTGAAGACCGTGTTGGATAGGTTCAGCATGGCAAATTGTAGACCATTGTGGACCATTGTGTGTTCCTATTTCATTGGGGATAAAGTTGTCTATTAATGATTGTCCAAAATCTCCTAGTGAGGTGGACATGAGCAGAGTACCTTATGCTAGTGCTGTTGGTAGTTTGAGGTATGCTATGGTCTACACAAGACCAGACATTTCCCAAGCAGTGGGAGTCCTTAGTTGATTTATGGCTAATCTTGGACGCGTACATTGGGATGTAGTTAAGTGAGTGTTTTGATATTTGAGGGGTACTTTCAAGTATTCCATATGCTATCACGGTAATGCTACATGACCTTCACATTCAGTTTGTATTCGTGGATTTGTGGATTTTGATTGGGTAGGTGACATTGACTGTAGGAGATCCACCAGTGCCTATGTGTTCACTATGTTTGGTGGTGCAATTAGTTGGATGAGTAAGTGACAACCTGTGGCTTCTTTGTCCACTATAGAAGCTGAATACATGGCAGCAACTCATGCTTGCAAGGAAGCCATTTGGCTTAAGACATTGTGTTTAGATATTGGTGTTGATGCAGGACATATTACGATTTGTTGTGATAGTTAGAGTGCGATTTGCCTTGCAAAGAATCCAACTTTCCATGCATATTGATGTACAGTTTCACTTTGTGTGAGACATGGTAGAGGATGGGAAGGTAAATTTGAAGAAGGTAGATACTTTGAAGAATGTTGTAGATGCATTGACGAAGCCAGCGGGTACATAGAAGTTCAGATGGTGTTTGGAGTCTATGGGCCTCTCGGCCTATAGCAGTTAAATCCTATTAATTCTATTGGCTCTTACAAGGTGTTCGACAAGTGGGAGAATGTTGAGAATTAAGGTGTCTCAACCTTGGTAATTCCTTGTATTTTTACATTGTATTTATTTATTTATTGCCTATTGTATTAATTGGATGCAAATCCTATGTTGTCATATTGTGGGAGTTGGCATGATGATGTGTCATCCTACATGGCATATGAACACATGTAATTTTGTCCTCACATGAGGAGATAGGCATCCCACTTAGTGGTAGGAATATTTTGCCATGTGTAGGCATCTTGGATGTTGTGTAAGGGAATATTGACTGAAACAGTCATGACAGATTCCTATGACAAAGTTATGACATGTAAGAGTCAGAAATAGGAGATTCTATGATAGGAGAAGACATGTGTCGAAGAGCATCTTTGAAAAAGAAATCTTTGGATGCCCCAAGGTGGACTATGACATGTTGTAAGAGAATATGCTATTTATAGCCTGTATATGACAGATTCTCTTACAGCTGTAAGTTATGACAGCTATGCCAGGTTCTATGACAGTTATAAGAGTCGTAAGAGCATCTGTCATAGCCCATTTTGAAAATAGGTGACCTCCTTGGGATGGAGTGACTTGACAAGTGTTAGAAGAATCCTACAGTGTTGGATAAGTGTCCATAGGTGTGGGTTTTGGGCCATGAGGCCATGTTGGACGCCCATCCCAATGTGGAGCCATTTTTGCCTTGTATTTGTTATATAAACAAGTGCTTTGGAGAGAAGTACTACAGGTTTTGATAGGTACTGTTATGCTACCGGATCATCTCCAGATGTGAGTGTTGAAGACTACTGCAAGAGCATTGGCTCTGTGTTGTATTGTAACCTTCATTGTTTATAGAATACATTTGAGCTGTGTTTTGGAGTGTGGGGTTTTTCACCCATAAGGGTTTTCCCCACGTATATCTTGTGTCTCTCTTCTTCTGTCTTATTTTCTTGTGTATGTGTTTGCTACAATATCTTTGTTAGTGGGTTAACATAGCTGTAATTGTAAAGATAAAATTAAATTTGCACTCTCCTCCCCTCATTAGATTAGTGTGGGAAGCATTTTCCACACACCTAGCTTCCTTTCAGATGCATCCTCAAGTTGCCCTTGTCAAAGAAGAATCGCAAAAACTATTGGAGGTAGGCTTCATTTGCCCTATAGACTACCTTGAATGGGTCTCCAGTATTGTTCTAGTTGCTAAGAAACCTGGGGGCATCCGAGTGTGTACAGATTTTTGAGATCTAAATAAAGCATGTCCAAAATATGACTTCCCACTTCCTAATATTGACATCATTGTGGATTTGACGGCTAGGCATGAAATTCTCTCCCTCATGGATGGATTCTTTTGGTATATTCAGATTAGAATTTCTCTTGAAGATCAACATAAGATGGCTTTCACACGTACCTGGAGTATTTATTGCTGACAAGTCATGCCTTTTGGCCTTAAAAATACAGGAGCAACTTATCAACGTGCCATGATCACTACTTTCTGTGACATGTTGCACAAAATCATGGAAGACTATGTGGATGACCTCCTTGGGAAATCAAGAACAAGGGAAGAACACCCTGAGATTATATGACAAATATTTGAGTGCCTTAGGGAATACAAACTATACCTTAATACCAGGAAATGTGTTTTTGGGGTCACATTAGGAAAACTCTTAGGCTTCATTATCTCCCACAGAGGAATTGAAGTAGATCCAACAAAAGTCACTACTATCACATAAATGCCATCAACAAAAACCTTGAAACAACTTCGTAGCCTCCAAGGCAAGCTTCAAGCTATTTGCAGATTCATAACTCAACTTGCGAACAAATGTCAACCATTTTCCCATCTATTGCAAAAAGATACACACTTCAAATGGGACCAAAACTGTCAGCAAGCATTTGATCACATCAAAGAATATTTGACATCACCTCTAGTTCTTATGGCACCTATTCCTGGAAAGCCCCTACTATTGTATATATTAGCAACTTCAGTAGCACTGGGGACACTTCTAGTACAACATGATAAAACTGGATGTGAACGGGCTATCTATTACATTAGTAGGACTCTAGTCGGCTATGAGCTTAACTATACACCTATGGAATGAGCATGTCTAGCTGTCGTCTTCAACTCCCAAAAGCTATGACACTACATGCTAAGTCACTTAATCAAGAACATTTCAAAAGTTGACCCCTTCAAGTACCTACCCTCTAGAACTTCACTCACATGACATATGGCGAAATGGGTTATGTTGCTCAGTGAGTTCGACATTGAGTACGTGGATCATAAAGCTATCAAGGGTCAAGTTGTGGTAGATTAGTTAGCATAAGAACCTCTCATTGACCATCAACCACTTTCTATTGACTTCCTAGATGAATCCATCCCGACTACAATAGAATCAACAATCTGGAAACTATATTTTGATGGCTCATTCACAAATTGTGGCTTTGGTGATGGAATACTCTTGATCACTCCTTAGGGAAACTATATCCCTAAAGCATATAGGATTGCTTTTCCCTACACAGATAATGTGGTTGAATATAAAGCTTTGATTATTAACCTTAAAACGACAGCTCAATGGAACATCCAATAGTTATAGGTTTATGGAGAATCCCAATTAGTCATCAAACAAGTCAACGATGAATATCACACTAAAGATGAAAAATTGATTCCCTACAAGAAAATGGTGGATGAATACAAACTTCACTTCAC
This sequence comes from Cunninghamia lanceolata, assembly GCA_027924645.1. Taxonomy (NCBI): domain Eukaryota; kingdom Viridiplantae; phylum Streptophyta; class Pinopsida; order Cupressales; family Cupressaceae; genus Cunninghamia; species Cunninghamia lanceolata. The sequence goes on from BSBN01001866.1 coordinate 568,328, forward strand.
CTACATTCAGTTTGAACAAGTACCTTGCCTTCATAACAAAGCAGCTGATGCCATGGCTACCATTGGATCCCTCTTGGATATGCCTCATGATAGCCATCAATGTGAATTTCTTGTCGAACAACTCCTCCTACCAACATATAGGATCACTGAATCAAAATTCATGTGAGATTGTTGGCCCTGAAACCCCTTGGTAACATAATATCTACGCCTATCTCCAACATCGCACCATCCCATCTGAATTCTCCTGCAAACAACAAAGACTCCTCATTCACCAGGCCTCTCGCTACATTATCCTTGCCAACACCCTTTATCACCGAAGCTATGATGGCACTCTCTTGTGTTGTTTAAATGTAGAAGAAGCTTCACTCACCTTACATGAAGTCCACGCAGGCATCTGCGGTGCCCACACATGCAGTATTGTCCTAGCCAAAAAGATCCTACGCATGAGATACTATTGGCCTACTATGGAACATGATGCATGTGAATATGTGAAGAGATGCAGGCCTTGTCAGTAGTATGGAGACCTCATTCACACTCCCTCTTAGGCATTGCAACCAATCACGACACCATGGCCCTTCTCTCAATGGGGCCTAGATCTCGTTGGCAAGATCCACCCTCCTTCCTCTAATGGCCACAAATTCATCATCACCACCACTGAATACTTTACAAAGTGAGTCAAAGCTATTCCTCTCACTTTCACCATTGGCTCACAAATTGCTAAATTTATCCTTAACCACATCATTTGCTGGTATGGCATCCCATCCACCCTTGTCACAGATAATGGAAAACCATTCAAAAATAAAGATGTTCGTGCCCTTTGTGAACAACTCCACATTCAACATCATTGGTCCACTCCATATTACCCCTAAGGTAACAGCCAAGTTGAGGAAACGAATAAAACCCTACTCAAAATCCTTAAGAAAGTTATCAATGAAACTAGTTGTGACTAGCACCTCCACATCGATCCCACCCTTTCCAGGCCTACTGCACCAGCATTCAATCAAAACCACTCCATACTCACTCATCTTTGGAGTTGAAGCCATCTTGCCAATTGAAATTGAACTCCCCTCCTTATGCATTTCTTTGCATAATATCATCACTAAGGAAGAATACCATGTTGTATGCCTGCAAGAGTTATAGCTATTAGATGAACAACATCTCAATACCTTAAATCATCTCCAAGCATATCAGAACTGGCTCTGCAAATCTTATAACAAGAAAATCCTTGCTAGAGAATTTGTAGTAGGTGACCTGGTCTTAAAAGAAAATCAAAGGAATCTTTTAGAATGAGACAAGAAAGGCAAGTTTGAACCTAATTGGTTGGGCCCCTATGTAGTTGTCTCTAAATATGGTTCAAGAGCATACAAACTCACCACTCTTGAAGGCAACGAACTTGAAGAACCCATGAACATCATCCATCTCAAGAGGTTCTATGCCTAGGTTGTTGAATACCCTATCAAAAAAATAAAAATAAAAAAATGTCAAAAAATCCAAAAAAATTAAAAAGCAAAAAAGTAAAGAAAAATCATTCGTCCTATGGTGAAAACCACTTCCCGTGGCACCTTGGGCAAGTACCATGATGAAAACCTTTTTACAGGTGTCATGTGTAGTCTCAAATCAGATCCATTATTAATCCATCCTCCCACTATCACTCCATGCATCGTTCCCACCCATTCATCAACTTATCCCCCCCATCGACTCTCCCCACTATCTGAGCTTCCACACTCCCCCTGCCTTCCTCACTTTTTTAAGAGAGTGAGTAACAAAAATGTAGAAATCACACCCACCATTGATCCTCACACTTCAACACTCCCACATTATCCTAAACTACCTTGATCACTCATCCCCCAATCCCTCTTGTGGTTTTATAACATCATGTCTTTGCACCTCCAACAAGTCACCCCCTTGGTTACCATCAACCCCCTATCATCACATCGCCATCCTATTCTTCCTAATCATGATTTTAATACCATGGTATAGTCTGAAAAATGACAAGTCTATCCTCTAAATCTATCTACATCAAACCATCCCCATATTCCCATTCATCAATTCACTAGAACCACATAGAATCACCACCCGTACCGTTGTGTGCCTTGATCCTGTGCATACAGGGTATGTAGGCAGTCTGGAGTATGAAGGATGTATCTAGTACGCAAGCACATAGGATGCCCCCCTTGCCAACCTTTTTGATTGTCCCTACTATCTGAGCTTGATTTCTCCATTGCTCACATTCCATCACTCATCTACTATCACTCCATAATAAACATACATCATCCCTTCTCATCTCCATCTTAGACTTGACCCTCATACGACAAGCACCCTATGCATACCACTTTTATCAAAGTCACCTATGCCAAGGCTCTTCTCGACCATAGCCTATTGCCTACATATCTACCTGCTTATCATTTAAACTTATCCAAATACTCATCAAACCCCACCTTACAGATGCATCCTTCCTACAATAGGAAAAATCCTAAATTTGCAAAACTCTTGGCAAGAGATATGATGGCTGTATGTTGGTCAGTTGGTCTTTTGTTTGCTGATTTTATTTTTGTCCCATTGCCTACTCTCTTCAAAACCACCTTGATCTTTTTATATCTTGGCATGTGGCAAGGACTCATAATGGGGCATAATCATTGCTTTTGTATGCCGTGCTTGTTGGATGATTCTTATTACTCCAACTTAATATTCATATATTGTGCATTTGTTGGAATGGCTTCTTTCATGACAATTGTCCTGTTGCATTTAAGGTCCCTTTATACCTTTTGTGCACTTAGGACTTATGCTCTAAGTGTTCTTCCTCACATGTTTAGACAAGGTTGTATTATTTTGGGCATGTGTAGGATCATCCTTTGTTTGCTGTGTCTAGTCCTATGCATGGGATACAATGTCACCTTGGTTCCTTATACCCTAGCGCATAACAAATTATGCTATATCAACATAAGTGCTCATAATCTATGCAATATTTGTAATACATTCAATCCCCCATCTTTTATCAATACCTACATTTTCCATTCATTCCCACTTCCCATCATCCCCCTTTGTTCCAAGATTCATTAGGGAAATCTTTCCATTTCACTTTTACACTCACTTACCCACACCACCTCTACCCACATTATCCCATGTGTACACGTTCTTCTCTACCCTTCTTCTACTCACCTACACTATTACCTGTAACCATTTTTAGGACCTATGTATCATGATCAACAAAATCAACACACAATCCACCCTCCTATCACATATATGCATTCCCCATCCTACCAACCCCATTTAGGCCTCATCATCTACCCCACTATCCATATCATTATCACATCTTTCTTATCATTGTCATTATCATTTTTTTACCATTATCTTTCTTATCATTTTAATCCATTATCATCATCCCGTATCATCATATTACATTATTACATCCCTTCTCATTATCCATTATCATTTATCCATTATCCCTTCTCCTTCTCCTTATCATCATTATCTATTCTCATTTATCCATTATCATTATTATTATTATCCATTACCATTATCATTCTCCATTTCATTATCAAATTTACATCCCATTGTCATTTACATTATTATCCATTTCATTGTCCTTTACATCCTATTATCATCCATTTCATTATCAATTTTGTTATCATCCATTATTACATCACATTATCATCTACATCATTATTCATTTCATTACATCTCATTCTTATCCATTTCATCATCAATTTCGTTATCATCCATTATTACATTACATTATCATTTACATCCCATTCTTATCCATTTTATTACATTCATCATTATCCATTTCATTATCATCCATTATTACATCACATTATCATTTACATTCTTATCCATTTCATTGTCCTTTACATCCTATTATCATCCATTTCATTATCATCCATTATTACATCACATTATCATTTACATCATTATCCATTTCATTACATCTCATTCTTAGCCATTTCATTATCAATTTCGTTATCATCCATTATTACATCACATTACCATTTACATTCTTATCCATTTTACTACATTCATCATTATCCATTTCGTTATCATCCATTTCATTATCAATTTCATTATCATTCTTTACATCATTATCTATTTCATTACATCCCATTCTTATCCATTTCATTATCGTTTGCGTCCATAATATATGTCTATTAATCTAAAACATATTTATTATTATTATCATTTGCATCCATATTATATGTTTATTAATCTAAAACATTCTCATTATCATTATCATTTCCATCCATAATATATACATTTTATTCATCTAAACATATCCATTACATCCCATACATCATAAAACATCAATAAACATCATCTACTCCTGATCAACATACAAATCCACATCATAATCCATCTAATCATACATAAATCATCAAATCAACATACATAATCATATACACCCATCATCATATCCTAATCCATACATCTAAACATCTCATACATGCATATCCCACACATCATACATATAATCTACATCATAATCCACACCATAATCCATCTAATCGTACATCAATCACCATCACATACATACATATCATCATACATCAACATAAATAAGCCATCACATCATCAATAAATCAAAGACCAATAGATCTCTGCGAACATGTCATCTCATATATACATAAAAAATGATCATGATACATACATGGGCTCTGAAGAACCATCAAAAATACAAAAATCAGCCCATAGGCCTGTATATCAAAATGGATATCATCAGCCCCTAGGCAGAACTGGCTCTCTATGATGTTCTTGACTGGGACGACCCTACTCCTCATGGATGTGGTGGCCCCATAGGCTGCTGCACTGCTGGCTGAATGGGAACCTGTGGCTGCTGTTGTGATGGCTGTTGCACTAACCTCTTAGACCGCCCAATCCTTTGTGATGTAGAAGCCCTCGATTGGCTCTTGAAGCTCTCTCGCTGTCGAGATAGTACTAGATGCTCATAGAGAGTCCTTTAGTGCTATGCCTATCAGGTGGCTCTGTCTACTTGAACCTGTAAACCCCTGAGCACATCCTCCATCCCTGGCCCTAGCACCTGTCGAACCTCATCTCACTCGTGTTGATATCTAATTGCCTGCCCCTGTAGTTGTGCTACCTGTACGTGTAGCTGGGCATCCCCCTAAGCCTACATCAACTGCACTTGTAACTGCGCTATTTGCCCCTACAACTATGTCCCTTGTGCCTTGATGGTATTAGAACTTTGAGAAGGATTAACAAAGACTTCTTTTTGAACTCTTCTACTATTGAATATTGGGATAATGTTGTGGATAGTTGGAAGTCCTTTTTTTAGACAATTGGGAAGAAAATGACACTTGATAGAAGGAAATTTGAGATTTTTTTCAAGAGAGTCTCATCTCTATTGAAAACTAGCTTCAAAATGATTCTAATAATGACTCCCTTATCACTTCTCTTGATGACACTAAACATAAATAAATATGTTTGTAGAATATCAAGGCCTAGGGGGCTAAGGTTAGAGCAAAATTGAATTGGCTCAAGGAAGGTATCATAAAGGGACTAAGTACATCTTTAACATTATCAAGGAAAAGAGTATCAAGGAAGCCATTGTAACAATTTGGGGGAATGGTAATTTGTAGTAGCAATGATGATATGAAAGGGTTATTTAAGAATTTTATCAAAACTTGTTTACTGCAAATGATATCAATATTCAATTTAAACAAGGCCAAGAAATTTAAAAAAAAATCATTCCCATAAAATCAATGTAGAGGAGTTTGAAGAAATAGATTAACAAATAAGAGATTCTAAATGCTATCAAACCTTTTAAGAATGAAAAATCTCCTAGGGCTAATGGTCTATTGATTAAGTTCTATAAAGCTAACTCCTCTTGGATAGTGGATGATCTATTGATGATCTATAAGGAATATATTGAAAAAGGTTGACTTGACTTAACTTGATTGACGAGAAGTGAATTTTTTTGCTCTGCATATTTTTTTGAAATTGGCCACCATTGTCTCTCTAGGTTCCATACCGCACTCTAGGCGCAGGAAGTATAGCCTTTTTTCTATACATCTGCATTTATTGCGGCATTTTGGCCATTTAAATGCCTCTTACTGCTTCTAACCTGACATTTGTTGCTGGTGTTGGCAGTTTCTCAACTCTGAACAATGGCTCCTCCACTGACCAAGCGTCCTCATAAATTTGTTCTGAAGGTGTTCCACGAGGTAAGCCCTTAGACTCTCTTGCCGATGTGAACTTACCATCACATGAATTTGATACTGCTTGTTTATGGTTAGAGTAGTATACTCTCATTGGTTATTTTGTAGGGAGAACTCCCCCTGAATCTATGGTCAAAGAATGGGTCTAGAAGGCTTGGGTCCCTCATGGGGTCTGCCTTGATATGGTCTAGAATCTAACCAAAGGCTTTTTCCTTTTCCACTTTGCAGAAGTTAGCCATGTTCAAGCTATTTTGAACCATGGCCCTTGGTATGTTCGGTCTTCCCTATTGGTCTTCCAACAATGGACCCGAGATTTTGTGGCCTCTGATGATACCAAACACAAGGTTCCCGTGTGGATTGAATTCCCTGGTTTGCCTTTTCCCTATTTGCATTTCCTACATAACATTACCTCTTTTTTAGGAAGATTTATTTGTGTTGAACTTGATAGGTTCTTTTAAGCATGCCCTCAAAAGCGTGTCTGTGTTGAGGTGGATGTTTCAAAAGACCTCAAGGAATTTATTGACATTCAAATTGGCCCCATTCGACACACTTAGAAAGTCACATACTTCAATTTACCCAATACTTGCTATCGCTACCAGTTAGCAGAGAATAAAATTAGGGACTGTCCTCTTGTTGTACTTAGAACCCAGGTTTCACCCAAGGAGACTATACAGGCACGCCCTGCAGCAACTGTACCCAAAGCGGTGGTTTCGAAACCAATCGACACTTGGGCTACTATTACCAATCACAAACATAGAGTGAAACCCTCTGCAGATGTTCTCAAAACCACCGAAGCAGTTAAATATGTTTCAAATCTTTCTGTGAATGGTAGGAAGGACAAAAATAAGAGTCCTCTTGTGTTGCCTTCGCAGCAAACATCACCACCAAGGGCAAGAGCTCGTGTCATTTCTTCCGTGTTGCCTCGCAGGCACTCTCGTAGCTGAGAGCTTCCTGAGGAGGGAGAAATTGTTCAGGAGCTTAAACAATAGCAAATCCCTCCTCTCCAATTTGGGTCAAACCCCACTAACTTTCTTCAGAATGGTTTTGCTTCCTTTGAAAGCCTAGATTATGGGGAGATGGTGGAGGATTTTAAATGAATTTTCTCTCTTGGAATGTTCGAGGTCTCAATGACCTCACTAGGAAGTACTCTGTTCATGATGCTCTCCATTATTATGCTTCTCTTGATGTTCTGTGCCTACAAGAAGTTAAAGTTACAGGCTTTCTTTTGTCTTCAGCTTGCTGTTGTATTTGGCCAGCCAGTAAACTATTTTCTACCGCCCATGAGGTTGGAAAGGTGGTGTTGCTACTCTTTTGTCCCCTCGATGGCATGATTCTGTGGTGGATCATGGTGTGGATCCCACCAACCAGCTAGTCTGGATGCTTCTTAATATTAATAATCACTCCTTTGGGATTATTAATATCTATGCTTCAAATGACGTGTTAGAGAGATTTGCTTTCTGGCGGTGGATTATGGATTCAATGCCCATGGCCACATGGCTTATTTGTGGAGATTTTAATATAGTTGAAATAGCTACTGACAAAGATGATGTTCTACCTTTTCGGTGGCCAGCTGGTGAAAGAGAGGCATGGTTCCATATGCGCAATAAATTGAGATTTTTTGATCCCAATGTTGGCCACCGTCACTCTAGTCCTTTATGGCATACTTGGTGCAATTTTCAAACTAGAACTGACAGGGTGTTTAAATGCCTTGATCGTGCTATGATTTCTGCACAATCTTTTTTTAATTTTTCCATGTCATCCACCCTTCCTGTGCAACTGTTCATGGATGTGATGTTGTCAGACCACTTTCCAATTCAGTTTGCCATTGAGTGGCAACTCACTCAGCCACACGCCATGAAATCTCAATTTTTTTTAACACTTCCTTGCTTTCTCATCAACCCACCTTGGCACACATTTCAACTATATGGAATTTAGAATGCCGTCCATTGCATTCTACTAGCTGAATTAAGTCGTGGAATGATGCTATTACCCACACAATGAGGTTTCTTTGCATCTATTGCCGTCAACTGGCCAATTTTAGGAGAAGGGCTTATGAAGCTACTGTCACTGTTTTGAAATTTGCTTCTGAGGCCTTAGCTGTTGAGCCTTTTTCTCCTTCTAAGCAAATCCTTGTTGCCAATTTACAACATCAAAAATAGATGGCTGATTGCCATGCTGCTAGAGGAGCACAACTTAAAGCCAGAATGCACTGGCTAAAAATTGGGGACCGTGTTTCTAAGGAATTCTTTCTTGCTCTTCGAGCTAGACATTCCTCACATGGTATTCAGCAAATCAAAGAGGACAATACTATTCATACAGATTTGCCAGACATTCTCTAGGCTTTTGTAAGATATAATGAAAAAGTTTTCACTGCTTAAAAATACACTCCTGAGTGACAGACTGCTTTGCAGGATTGTCTTGCTGTTGTTCCAAAAAAGCTCTCCTTAGCCCAGACGCGCTTTTGTGATCAATTATTGACCATTGAAGACCTTAAAGAAGCTGTCTACTCTATGGTTGATGGCAAAGGTCCTAGAATTGATGGTTTTCCTTGTGAGTTCTACAAAGCCCTTTGGGATTGTTTAAGAAAAGATTTACACAATGTTTACCTTGAAGATTTTCATTCAAATTCTTTAGGAAATATTATAAATCAAGGAAACATTAAGTTCACACCTAAAGCTAGTGATCCGGAGGATATTTGCAATTGGAGGCCCATTACCCTCCTCAATGTTTCTTACAAAATCATTGCTAAAGCCCTTTTGCTGAAACTCTGGAATTTGCTTCCTCTAATTGTCTGCCTTGAACAAACAAGCTTCATTAAGTCTAGATATATTTTAGATAATATCATTGCAGTTTGGGAGGGAATGGAATGGGCACGGAAATCAAATCAAAAAGCAATCTTTTTAAAAATTGATTTTGCTAAGTCATATGATCGCATTGAATGGTGCTTTATCCTTGCAATGCTTACAGCATTAGGGTTTGGACCCTCTTTTATTCAATTTGTCAAAATGCTATTTTTAGATGCCTCTGCTTGTATCACTATCAATCACCACCAGTCCCATACTTTTGGCCTTTTTAGATCTATTTGGCAAGGATGCCCTCTTGCTCCAAGCCTCTATGTTCTTGCGGCAGAAGGTTTTGGCTATCTTCTTGCTCATTCAGTGTCCAATCGGCTTGTTCATGGTATTTCTTTACCTAATTCTTCCAGCCAGCTAGTTAATGGTCATTTTGCTGATGACTCTTTTTTAACCCTACTGGTAGAAGAAAATTCTGTAAAAAATGCTCTTGGTTGTCTGGAGACCTTTTGTTTAGCCTCAGGTTCTTCCATTTAGTGGCATAAAATGTTATGCTACAGGCAGTCAATTCTTCCCATTCCTCAATGGCTTTAGCAATATGGCTGGCACTGGGTTGGCCATGGTGAAATTTTTAGATTCATGGGTATTCCTTTTGCGTTCCAGGGCACTTTTGCTACTCTATGGCAAGCTGTTCTTACCCGTGTGGAACAAAAACTTATAGTCTGGATCACTAAGCCACTTTCTCTGGCTGGTAAATTTTAGGTTTGTTCTAAGATCTTGGCTGCAACCCATGTTTATTATTCTTCTTATTGAGCTCCTTCAAATAGTTCTTATGCCAAACTAGAAAAACTCTTGAGGGATTTTATCTAGACCTCTTCTGATACTCACCATGGTTTTCACCGTGTTGCATGGGAGTTTTGTTGCCTTCCCAGAGATTTTGGAGGACTTGGTATTCTTTCTACCCAATTCCAAGGAACTGCCTTGGTTGTGAAATGGATTATTCGTGCTCTCACTGGTTGTGAGGCACGAAAGGTTTTACTTCAGCATAACATTGAAATGGGACATCCTTTGCACAAACTAGCTTGGAAAGGAATTGTTTTTTCTACTCTCCTTGTCATGAGAGAACCAATTCAGATCTTAGGTACGTTTGTGGTAAAGAGCATTTGGAAAGCCTGGGAAAAAGTTAAACCTTGGTTATGCTAGTTTGGTGATGGTTTTCATACTGGTCTTTCCTTCAATCACCTTAATATTTGGTGGTCACCTCTCCTAGCTTTTGTAGCCCAACCTTTGGCTAAATTGCCTGGTTTAAAGGCTCTAAAATTTCATAAAAAAGGTGTTCAGACCTTACAGGATATGTTCCATCAGCCCACTATTAGCCTTTTGGCTTTAGAAGCATTCCATGTAAAATTTGGTCTTTCAAAAGTTGATAAGCCTACTTATGATAGTCATCATGGCTATTCCACCTGAAATGCTTCACAAGGTTGGAATTCAGTCCAACAAGCCATGGTGGAAGGACTGGAAGTGGTATCCTGAAACACCTATGCATCATTTCAAGCCACGGATGGCTTACAGGTGGCTTTTAGCACATTTGCCCATGGCTGACACTCTTAATAAGCATTGGCTTATTCATAGCTCTTTGAGTCTTTGGCATTCCAGATTTAAAACTGTTTGGTCTGCCATTCTTGAGCCAAAACTTGCTCATTTTGCTTGGTGCATTCTTTTTCAAGGGTTGCCTATTGGTACTAGGCTGTTTCACCTTGGGGTCCAGGATCCCCGTTGTCCTTTTTGTGGACAGTTTGAGACGATTCAACATCTCTTCTGGTATTGCACTAGAGCTCAATAATTCTGGCTATGGATTCATGATTTCTTTCACCCTTTCAGACCTAAGCCATTAACCTGGCAAATCATCCTTCTGGGTGATTCACCTAGGTTTCTTGAAAAATTTACTCAAATGGCATATTTTCAGGGTGGAGATAGTATTTGCATTATGGAAAGATCGTAATTTTTGTATATTTTTAGAAAGCAAAATTGGAACTTCTATTTCTCTATACATTAAAACAATTATCTGTTCTAATGTTCTTTTGCAGATTCAAGTGCAAGCTAACAAAGTTGCCTTGGAAGTGGCACACTTACAAGAGTTATTGGATCATTGGGGGAATGCTCTCTGCATTGTGGCTCGTGTTCCTCCCTCACCTTCCTCTATTAGGGCCTGCTCTCCTAACAGACACAGAAGTGGTTCGGCCAGAGATTCTCGGCCTCGTTCCTAGCCTGCTTCACATCGTGGTGCTCACTGATGTAGGCACTCAACCTCTCCACGTCCGCGTGGTTGGAACTCTGGCCGTGCTGTAAGTGCTACTGGGGATAACGCGGGGTGGCCTATTATGGATACTGTAGGTAATGCTGGTTGGAATGCTCTTGGTCCTTCTCATCCACCAAGTACAGGGTGGGATAATACTAAGGTCTTCCCCCGGTTGAATTTGGCTATCTCTCCTTCGCACAAGGTGCCAAATGTTCAGAATGAAGAATAGGAAAATGAAGATGGCTGGGTGATGCCTGATGTCAACCCGGACCCCACTGATATTTGGGGGAAACCAAATGACAGGGATCTGCCATCTACAGGGATGGCATTGGAAGCTTAATTTTGTTTTTTAGTATGCTTTTATATGGGTTCTATACCCTTTGATACTTTGTTCTAGATCTTTTTGGGCTTAGCCCATGTGACTTTTGGGGTGTGCCTTTTAACCACACATTATTTTTTTGTGAAGTGTTATTTTATTTTAATAGATAACTTGCATTTTCATAAAAAAAACAGTTGACTTGGTGAAAAAATTAATAGGGAAATTATTAAATTACTTCCCAAATAAGGAGGTAAGGCTCAAATCAAAAATTGGAGATCCATAACATTGCCAAATATGTCTTATAAAATCTTTGCAAAAGCATAAGCCTTGAGGTTAACTAATATTCTTCCTAGAGTTATCAATGATACCCAAACTGGGTTTATCAAAGGTATATATGTTTTGGAGAATCTTATTACTAGATGGGAGGCCTTAGACTAGACTAAAAAACTAATCAAACTGCATGTATGCTACTACTTGACTTTGAAAAGGCATATAACAAAGTTGAGTGGTCATTCATAATTTTAGTTGTGGACTCTTTTGGTTTTCTAAATGAATTTTACAATATGATTAAAGTATTATTCAAAGATTCCTATACCCAGATTGATGTTAATGGGTGCCTTACATAACCTATTTTACTACAAAAGATCTATTAGGAAGGGTTTCCCACTTGCCCCTACTTTGTTTTTCATTGCATTTGATACCCTTCACTATTTATTAAGGCCTAATTGGCTTGGTAGGATGGAAAAAAGGATAACACTGCCTAATAACAAGACCTTACTAAACATTCAATTTGTAGATGATACAACTCTCTTTTAAAAACTGAAGATAATTTTGAGAATTTGATGAATAGAATCAATATAAAGCATATGGCTTTAGGTGCCAAAATCTCAGATAATAAATCGATCATGTTAAGTTGGCTAAAATTTGCACCCAATTGGTTTCTCAAAAGCAATTGGCAGTCGGGAGGGCCCTAAAGATTCATAAGGTACCTAGGGATTCCTTTGTCTATCGACCCTTCCTTGAGAAGTATGTGGGATTAGATGTTCTATAACATTGAGAAGAAGTGTTTGAAATAACATACTTAGTACTTGTCTTTTGCTGGAAGAATGAAAGTTTGTCAAAAGTTTCTCTCCTAATAAAACATCTATTATGCCTCTATTTGGCTCCTTGACAACTATCAAACTAAAAAGATTCAACAGTTGTTAAGGAGCTACCTTGGGTCTGATGGAAAATGAAGCAAGAATAGACATGCTATAAAACAGGAATGGTGTTTCTTGAATAAGTCTAAAGGGGGTTTAGGGCTAAAGAGATTGAAAGTCCAAGGTGTGGCTCTTACTACAAAATGGATTATAAAGGCTCTTTTGGGTAACAAACCATGGAAAGTCTTGGTAAAAAATAAAATTTAACTTGTTGTTTCAAAGAAAGCCAAACATTGGCTTGGCCTACACCCACATGACAATTTTTTTGGAAAATTCCCTGATAATCCATTTAGGTCTAGTGTGTTCTACATCATTTGGAGTGCATGGGAGGCTATGCGAGGATTGGTTAAGGGTAGTGATGCCTTCAATAGAGATGAGGGCAATTTCTATAGTTATAGATCCATTTTGTGGAACCTTTATTAGAACAATAAACCCCTTGCATTGTTGCAAGAGTACTTTTCTAAGACATGGTATAATACAAACATTATTGAATTTGGTAATATATTGATATGGGGCATATGAAAAAGTTGGATAATATCAAAAAATAATACTCTACCTGATTCACAGAGGAGAACCTTTACTATCTTGAATAAAGCTCTATTTAAGGTGAAATATCATGTGAGTATCAAATTCAACTCTATTGATAACATTCAGTGGGTTGATGGTTTTGCATTCTATAATATTAATGTGATTAATCTATACAGGCCTCTAACTAATCCCCAAGAGGTTCTTGCCCATGTCAAAACTAAATGGGGCTTGACTATTAATGAGAAACAATGGTCCTCTATCCTAAAAAATTGTTGGTGTAACTATATTGAACCCAAAAAAATCTTATTTTTGGTGGTTATTAATTATTAAAAAGCTTGTTGTTGGTTTTGCTCTGTCCAATTATGGTTTGTCTTTGATTGTTTGTAGCATTTGTAATATTTTTGAAACATGTGAGAATCTTTTCTTTGAATGTAGCTAATATGCTAAAATCTTTTGGTCTTTGTTCTTAGGAAATATTTTGGGTTGGGATAGTAGGAATAACTTATCTTGGCATAAGATTTTAATTGGTTTTGTTAATGGTTTGAACGAGAATCTTAATTTCTTTTGGATATCTTTATCTATTAAGATTTTATGGTTTTTATCCAGAAAAGGAGAAATGATGATATTATCTAGGCCAAAAGGAGGCACCTTATAGAGTCTTCTAGAAGATTTACACATTTTAAAATTTCTTTACAGGTTACGATGACATTGGAGATCTCGAAAGACAAGTTCATGAAGCTAGCTGACGAAGGTTTAGCTATGATCTACAATATTGATATCAAATTTGCTCAATTTTGGCCTCATGATATGAGGAAACCTGATGATAAATTTATAAACGACTACATGGAGTTTTAAAAAAGAATAAGATAGTTGACTACACAAAGGTGAGCATTTATTTGATGATCATGCAATTATTAGTGAGATCCCTACTGACCTAGAAAATAATAATCAAAATTACAATAAAGGTGGAAGAAATATGATAAGTTTTTCTCCTATTGGTACCTTTGATTGTGACTCATATAGGGAAAGAAACAACTAGAAATGTTGTTGGGAATGATGTACTTCTATTGACACTTGTTTATCATATTTTGTATCTTTCAGGTTGATCAAAACTATTATGTAATGGTGAACTTATATCCTTAGTGACTTTGGGATCTTTTGACATAAATATTACCCTACTTGAGGGGTTAATATGGTCTGGTTGACACATCTATATTGTAACTTATCTCCATTTGGTAATATATCATCAATTTGATATATATATATATATATATGACTTTGGGATATTTTGACATAAATATTACCCTACTTGAGGGGTTGATATAGTCTGGTTGACACATCTATATTGTAACTTATCTCTATTTGGTAATATATCATCAATTTGATATATATATATATATATTTGTGTTGTTATATTTCTTTGGGTTGTGCGAAGCACATGCACAAATATATATGAGGTCTTAAGGGGAATTAAATTAACTAGATCATAAAATTCATGGTATATATATTAAGCACAAATTATATCTATCTATTATATATGATCCTAAATATTGAACTTTAAACCAAAAAATTATATATCTATTATATATTAAGTACAAAAACTTAAACTTTAAACCAAAATTTCTTTTTATTTATTAATTTTTAAACAAAAATCTCATAATCCTGAAATGAAATATATTTCTATTTTTTAATAGTTTTTAATTTTAAAATTTTATTTAAAAAAATTATATGTGACCAATCTAGGCATCATTCTACACATACTTAAAAAAAATCATGTTATAATTATTTTAAGCCAAATTATGTGGGTCGTAAATGAGAGGTTTTAAACTTACCCCTTAATCTTTCTAAATAATTAATAAAATATATATATTTGATAAAAAATTACAAGAAATATATCCAAACCAAACTTCAACATCATATGCATCTATCCATAAAAGAATTTTGAAAAATACTTTCATTTACTACTTTTTATGTGGGCCATTGAAGGAGGAGCATCTGGGTGAATGGGCAATCCGACATCAACCAAAAATAGTTGCAGGTTTAATTTTCAATTTTGTTTGGTTTGTTTGGGTTCTAATGGATTTTCTTGGTATAGAATGTGATTGGTACAGTCAGGAATTTGCAAAATTTTAGTGTTTTCCAATTTCAGTCTCGACGCATAACAGGGCAGTTTCAATGAAATAATTGTTTGGAGCAATATATGATTTTTTGCGACAAACCCTTTGATAGACAAGATCTTGAGAACATTATGGAATTATACGCGAAGGTTTCATAGTCAAATTCCTTCTAGTTTTTGATATTTTTAAGTTTCACGACTTGTCCTAGTAGTTTGGTGAAAATGGAAAATCTAGAGTTCTTTGCACCTGAGATCAAATGAATTGGTGTAAAGATTAGGAACATTGGTTTGAACATCTTGGCAAGTTTTTGGGAGAATATGAGCTCCTGGAAAAAAGTTATAACAAAAGTTGGTTTTGTGCTTCATGACTGTCCTGTCGTAATTGCATAAGTGGGTTTTCTCTCACATTTGAGTAGAATTCTAGGAAGAAGAGGTTAAGGAGGTTGATACTCCCTTAGTTATGAATCCAGTTGCTTCATAGAAGCATAACATTCTTTTGAAGGATCAATTTGGTTTGCTGCAAAAATGAAAGCCTTGCATGATGATTGTGAATGTTTAGAAGTCTTTCCTCCTGGACATATATTTCAAGTAAGAAGGTAGTATAACCCTCTTTGGTATTAAGAAGGAAACCACTTCAAACGTAAGATGTTGAATACAACAACAAATATTTTAAAGAGCTTTCAATTCAAGTTAAATTTTTGTCACAAGTCTTTTCCACGCATAAATGGAGGCATACATTGTTGTATATGATAATTTGTAGTTGTTTTATTATCCCTAAAGTATGCTCGCTTTTCTTCTTTGGGTGACTTGACTTGACCAAGGCTACAAGTGTTTGGAGTGATGTGTCTTAATTTGTTTAAAACTTAAAAACCAATATGACAAGCTGATTCTTTGTGGAGGGCACCGATTTAGATGCTTAGGCTGACCAAAAGTTTGGTCTTTGCATTCCTCTTACTCTACAACATAGAAAAACAAAAACATAAGGATATGGAAGGGTGCAATGGAGAGAATAGAAATAACAAAAACAAGAAAGAAAAAGGAGGGAGAGGTAAAACATATAGCAGAGGGTCAACCTCTGGGAAAAGGAGAACATGGAATTAGAATGTGAAAGAGATACTCTGTCCAAATTGAGAAGTGTTCACTACATAGAAATTGAAGGAGAATGAGGCAGGTTCAGTGAAATGGAGTCATCTCCAAACTATATATAGATAAATAGAAGAGTTGAAGTCGCCTCCCAAAGCTTGAGCCAATAAAACAAAGTCACCTTGCAGAAGATGGAAAAGAGAGGAGAGTGAGTGCCAAGATAAAAATATGTTGCCTGAAGACATTGGAGGTGTGGAGTAGAGAGGATGAAGAGCCAAGAAGTGATAAGATTAACCAAAGGAGAAACTGTATGTTTCTATGCATGGGAAAGAGGCCATGAAAGGCCATGATAATTTGTAATTTGTTATAGATTTTATATTCCTGTTGTTTTTGAAGAAACTTAATAAATTGAGTTAAATTAGGGTTTGTTGCAATCTTGTTTTGTTGTTTCGAGTTGTATGTTTTTTGTGAGATGGGAGTGGCCTGCACCAGCCACACACATGCATGTTTTGGCCTCTGACACACTTTTTTAAAATGGTCACTTTCGTACATTCTTTACTTAACCAACTTTTATCATGTATGTATTAGAATAAATTACATATTTAAAGCTAGAAACAAAACCCTACATTTCATATTTTTAAACTACATTAATATTATATTTAGAAGTGTTTCACATTTTTACTCTAACTATAACAAACTCTAATTTTTAGGAAACAATTGTCACTTTTTGGCCAAAAGGGTGAACCCATTATCTTGCACATACCCAACTGTAATATACATTTCATGTTGTGTTATGTCCAGCCAATGTTCTATATGTTATTCATAATCATTCAACCCAATCCTATGGTTGAGAACATCTCTACTATTTGATGGACAAGCATGCACATACTAGAAATTTAAGATCAAATTCCCAACACCATATTCAATCTTGTCAAACTGAGGAACCCTACACATCAATGCTCAATTTCCTTCTATAGTTCTATCATTCAGAACCTTTCTCCTTTTCACATATCTTGATATCGTCTTTCTAATTAAGCCAATTTCATTTGAAAGTGAAGAAATTTGATGCTTTCTAGAAAATTCCAGACTTACAATAGAAGTCAACATCACTCTCCTTGAAATGCTTTTATCAACAAAGAATTTTTTTTTTTAATGGAACTCAAACCTTTTGGCACATTATAAACAACAATTTTTTATAGGTGTGTTTTCCTCTTTTCTATGAAATCTACACCCAACAATTGTAATGAATCCTTTATCTCATCACAAGTAAATATACTTGCTAATAGTTGGGCTTAACCAATTGTATCACATTATTTAAAGTTCTTGCCAAATATTTCCTTGGAAGTTCTATTCAGTGACATCGTAGTAACTTAAACTCGAGGTTATTCATCACACAATTTTAATTTGTCTATATCAATCCCAACTAAATGATCTATATTATTCTTAAAAAGTTTTTCCTTAACCTCTTTAATTAATTTCACATATTAATCTATAGAGAGAAGTAATTGAGACCCCTCTCCAATATCAAATAGTCTATGAGGTTGGGCCTTCTATCTAACATCAATGTTTGCTTGAGCCTCCTCTTCTCTAGTATCCAAATTAGGTTGGAATTCCACTCTAGTTTCCATATGTTGAGCCCCTTCACATGTATAAACATGATATCATAAGATTTAAGTGTTATAGTTCGTAGTAGAGTCAATAGATCATAGGCTAAAATAAATACAGAGTTTATAATAATGATAACTTAGACTTGGTAGGATGTGAGACAATAAATAGGTTTTGTAAAAAATTAAACTTGGTAAGTTAGTACATGATGACCATGGGGTTGATGAAACTATAAGAACTTGAGAGTGTTGAGAAATGTTAACACTTGGTGTTTTCAAAGTTAAATTTAGTAGGAAGTTATGAAAGTGCTAGGTACAAGAAGAGGCACAAATGATGAAGTAGTGAAGTGTACATGGATGTGTTGTGGTCCTTGTGAAAAATTCAATGAGTTGCAACAAATTGAAGTCCATTTTAAAAGGTTACCTAGGAATTTGGGGATAAGATATATAAATAAGTTTTTAAGATTTAAAAGAATTTAGTTGAATGAAAAATTGTGATAGTTTAGGAAAGTGTTGTACCCTAATAAGTCCAACTTTGAAAAGATAAATTAAGGACATAGTATAAAATAATTATGCATTTAATCTAAGATAGATATTTAGTTGTTGGGATGAGGTAAATAGGTGTCTAGTAAAAAATGAAAGGTACTCTTGATCAAAGAGTATTATAAGAGGTGGGGTCAAGATGAAAGTTGGAAGAAGAACTTGAGGTAATATTGGATAGGAAATGATTAGGGATATACACTTTTGAAGTTTGTTATAATTTAGTCCACTAGATAAGGGATAGAATCCCAAGAAAATATAAAGGAAAGGGATGAAGGAGCTCACAAAGTGCCATGTAAGAAAGGGGTAGAGGTTGGTCCAACAAAAATGGGACTCACTTGGACAAAAGATGTAGTTTAGAAATTTTAAGTACTATAGGTTGACTTGAAACTATAGAAAGTAAACAAAGACCTGATCTTCACTAGAAGAAACATAACTCAAGGAAAAACTACACTAGTATACATAAAAGAGATTCAAAGAACACATAAATGAAAAAAAGAGGGAATACTTCTACAAGGCATGTCTGGTTTGTGAGCTTCAAAATATACTAATTTCATTTGTAATTAATGTAACTATGGAGGATAGACCATTCCTATAGCCCACTATCTCATCTCTAAGGTATGGTGCAAACAAGTTTTTAAGGCTAATTGCTTACCAATGCATCACAACTTATAGATGGTTGAAGGCTATCTAGGGCTAGAGGTTTTGAAAATAATTATATGGGGTCTTCCAATAAACACAAAGGTATAGGGAAGCTCAAGGCCATGTAAAAAGGTTGTCTAAGGCCTTGGTATTAGATTTTAATCCCTACATACTTCACTAGATCCTTTATGAGGAATCTAGCTTTGCCAAAATGACAACTCTTCTATGGATATTTTAAAACCCTTGACATTGGGTTTCTAGCCTAAGTTTTTTTAAAGCTACTACAAGGGAAAAATAGTCAAACAAATCTTGAGCAAAATATATAGATGTACTAAAAAAATAAGTAGACTCAAAATATTTAAGCCATGCAAAAGAATCTTGATGAAATGAACACTTCAAATTTATATTCTAATTAATCTATTTGATATTTAAATTAAAGAATGAAAATTTAAAAATATACCTTCTCTTTCTTTGAAATATTTTTGCATCCATTCTTCATTGTCTTATTTTTCCTAGCTCTTTTATTTTTGTAGACACCTAAAATTGCCTATCACATTTCTATGTCATCAACACTTCATTTACATTATTTTCCTCTAAATTAATTGAATAAATCATATTTAATTAAGTAATTATTTCATTTCCTCTATCCATAGTAATTAAATGATTTTTTAATTATTTAAATAATTAACTAACATTTCTTCTAAGTATTAAGTAAATGAATCAACATAATTTATTTAATTAATCAATTTAATTTTCAAATTTCCATCTCAAATAAATAAAATCAATATTTATTTATTTAATTCCAACATTATCCTCATTCTCAAGAATTAAATAAATATATTTATTTAATTCCCTAATTTTCTCTCATCCCATATTTAATTAATTAATTACCATTAATTAATTAATTAGTTTCCTAATTTATCCATGCACACATAATTATTTAAAATAAATAAATAATTATGCACTATCCAATTCCTCTTTTCACTCATCAATCAAAATCACTTAACTAAGTTAATCAATTTAGTTGACTCTCAATTAAATTAGTTAACTATTTAGTAAATTTAGTTAACTAATCAATTAAAAGAGTTAACTCATTAGTCAGCCTAGTTAACTAATCAATCAAATCTAGTAGACTAAAAGAGATAATTAGTTAAGTAATTAATTATTTTCATAATTTAAATCATGCACAATTTAACTGTATGCATGCATAGGACTCCAAGAAAGGACTTGTTAACTCCCTTGATCTATGTCACAGAAAGACACTTGTCAACTCCTCATGCCTCAATATCCTTTCAAACAACCATAGCCATTTATCCTTCAAATCAATCTCCACCATTGATCATCCCTCTTAGAAATCTATAAAATAAGCCTCTCATAAGCCATTATCATCCACAATTTGAATTCAATGTTATGCTATTAAATTGAGCATCTAACATCACAATCATCCCTTTGGAGACAACCACCTTTTTGGTGCAACAATGAGCTTGTGGATGAGTGATGTAGAGCACCCGGGCGCATGCATGATCAACATCATACAAAACACATTTGCAGCTTTGTTTGGTTTTCATTGATTCAGTTTTGGTTGATGTTCTCTGTAATGTAGGCAAACACTGATGCAATTCTAGAAGTGGCAAAGACATTCAATGAGAAAATATCAAGTCACATTTGAGTCTTGTGTATCTGCTGACACTGCCAAAGTTTTTAAGAGCTTGGAGAATCGCCAAAGAATAATTTTGCAGAGTTCCATTGTTGTCATCATTTGACAAAACGTCACAAAGTAATGGATGTACAGAGTTACATGTTGGTGGTTGTGAAATTTCTTTCCCCATTGGTTTTCACGAGTTCAAACTAGTGTGTTCTTGCTGGCAAGGGTATGAACAAAGTTTTACAAATTTGTGAGATCCAGACTTGTGAAACATGTGTGCAGAGTTGTTAAAGATTCCTAAACAATAATAGAGGTTGATGGTTGTGAACTATGTTTCTTTTTTCTCGATTGTAGTCCAAAAGTGTAAGGATATACACATGCACATATACATGAGAGGAAGATCTTAATAATGGAGGTGTAATATTCTCATTATGCAGCGAGCTCAAGTAGATATATAGTTATTGTTTAGTATGAAAAAAAGGAGGTGATGGTAAATGGGATTTTAGTTTTTGATGGTTTTTAGATCCTCCTTTCACAAAAAACATTAAAGGACATATCAACCGAGTTGAATCTCTACTAAGCGAGAGCATTCACCTAACAAGTTGGGCTGTCACTTAGAATGATGTGGAAGCTTAGATGTTATCAATCAATATCTCAATTTAATGATCAAATACCATTAAAACCTTAATTATACAAAACAATAAGTAAATTGATGAATTATGACAAATCCTTGCAGACTAAGGTAGTAGGCAGAGATTAATAACTGACTATTTTTTGAAGTTCAGAATGTAGAATAGTTGGGGACACTACCACTAATGCCCCTATCCAAGGTACTATTTTCTCTGCGGAATCCTGATCTTCTCCCAACATTGATATTCAGTGTACTTTTCATTTCTGTCCCAGAAGATGCGGAGGACACCTCCACTAGCGCTTTAGTCCAATGTCAGATGTATTTCAGGATGTCGGAAGCTCTTCAAATGTTGATTATCACTATCCAAATTATTTTTGTGTTTCAAGATCTGGTGGACACTCCCACTAATGCCCCTGTCCAAGCAATCCTTTTCTTCTGGGATGCAGAATCTGCACACTGTCTTACTGTTCCATGCAACTCCACTCCATCCAGATGTGAAACCTATAACCTGCAATCACAAGGAGAGTGGTTGGGGGTTGTGGTGTTTAGAGGCTTGCCTCAATCAAGCCCCAGAGAGACATTCAAGTCTTCCAAACACCATTGTCAGATAAAGAGTGCATATCCCTGTAGGATAGAGGCAAAATCCAAATGATAAATGATTCAAACACAAATATATATTACCTTAGAAGTGTAGATCTCACATAAATGAAGGCTCTTCAATCACATGAGAAGATGAAGCTAAATTTGCAATCACAAACACAATAACAATGTGCTACTCTTCAACAATGAATATTATGGATGCTATAAAATCACAAGTATGCATATAGTTCAGAATCATCTTCTAGTTTACAAATGAAACCCTAAACATGCTTATATTTGCAACTTCAAACATTCCCACTAAGAATTTCATAATTCAAACTTGAGAAGTCAGCATAGGACCTAAGTAATGGTCATAAAACTGACATAAAAATTTAGGGCTGACCCGAAATAGGGCAGGACTAGGGTGGTAGTGCCCAAGTCCACCCTCCCAAATTTAGTCAGGATATATTTAAATGACATCCCCTAGGTCCTATTTTCCATATCACTTAGGGGTTTTCTCATCGGGATTCACAATTAACATGCAATATGATCTAAATGCATTCTAAGGACCTGGGAGCTAAACCTTAAGAGCGAAAAGCCCACAAGGGGACATTTTTTGACATAACATTTAGCCCCCACTTTAATGTATGTATAAATGCAAGGCCAATACACGCATTAAAGTATGGTCAAAACACAACAAACACGCCAAGCATGGTGAAGACACACCAAACAAACTAAAGACAGTAACATGCACACAAAACACAGAGAAGACAGTTACAGTCACACAAAACATGAAGAAGACAACATTGAAGAAAGACAAAACACAATGAATATAGTGAATGCAATGATTATTTCTTTTTCATTTTCTCATATATATGAATACAAATGCAAGGACATGGAAAGTAAACACACAACCCAAAATGTAGGAGGAGCTCATCACCACCAGTCTTGAGACTACATAAGAGGAAACATACATGCAATACAAATCTCAGAGTGTAGGAGGAGCTCATCGCCACCAGTCTTAAAACTACACTTGAGAACAAACATGCCATAAAAATCCTAAAGTATAGGAGGAGATCATCACCACCAGTCTTGAGACTATGCTTGGGAACAAACACACCATACACACACACATGGAAGACATAGAGAAAACATGGCAAACAAGCGATGGAAGAAACCTATTGCTAGGTTTGCTACCATCTCAGTCACATTACAGGCACACACTAATGATTGGGCTTCGCCACAACAATCACCAAAGACGCGCTTAAGGGAGGATACACCAACCTCGCTTGCTCAGAGGACTTTTGAGAAAATTATAGGATGTGTAATCTCCTCGAGAAATACACCATCCCCACCTCTGCAGAGGGCTTAAAATAAAAAGGATATGCACGATATCCTACCTCCGCAGATGGCTTAATGATTGCAATATAAAATAAAGATGTGAAATCACTCAGAGATACAACATCTTAGCTCTACAGAGGGCTTACAAACATGCTTCGTTAGTACCAAAATCATCAGACAACTTACCTTATATATGCCCCACCTTAAGGTGGTTGATATCATGTACTGATATCAAGCACGTTAAGGTAGGAAGAAAACACACAAGGGATCATGAGTTCTCACAAAACCCATGCCCCCATGCACTTTATGATCGCTGAACGTTCCCACAAACACATAATTTCCTGCAAGAAAAGGTGTTAGCAACCATATAATAATGATAAACAACAATATATGTAATCATTCACATAAAGAGCTGAGCAAGGCAAGATCCAAGATAAACAAAGTGCACAGAGCATAAATATTGTTATGTTTTGTTAGCAAATAAAGACATCATCAAAATATCACACAGAGTGATTCTACTAGTCAAGTGTCGGATAATATATATCAACCCCGTCATCATTTATGGACTAGGTCCATTTTTTGATTTCTCGCTGAAGGGACACGTGGTCCATATCAGTATTATTTATTTTTCATCATCTGCCAGCTAGATAGAACCACTAGAAGAAGGTAAACAATCAATCAAGATTGGAGAACAAGTGCCTTAGGGACAATCATGTAGGAAGGTGCCCCCAAGTCACCAACCGCAACACTATGTCCTTAAGACACAACACACAACAATGGAAATAGAGGGGAGGTAATATAGAAGAATGATGATACAAATAGAAGAAGGGTCACAATAGAGGCAGTCTCCTGGTATCCTTGACCTTACAAGAGAATCAAGGGTCATCCTAGGAGGCCTAAACAACACATAACACAACATGGGGGAAACACAACATGGAGGTAAAGAGTTAGAAATACTTACTTGATTCATCCCAATGTTAAGAACATACATATCTAGGAAGAGGCCACCCTTGAGAGCAACTATAATATTTGCTACAATGAGTGTGGCTTAAAGATGGAGAAATATTGACCTGATTCAAAGAGATGCTTCCCAACAGATAATTCTTGTCTATCAGCCCTCGATATCTTGCATGTTGATTTGGTCTTGTTGAGATTGCATTAACATTAAGTTTAGGATGACAAGAGGCTTTGTTGGGTTTCAAAGAGTGGTATCCAATACTGGCTATGTAGTTAATTCCAACAACTTGTAAAGGTTCTCTAATTCCTTGTTGATTTACATCGCAACCATTACCTACATAGTCATTATTTTTGTACAAAATTTGAAATCCATAACCATAGAGGGAGTCCATCTATTTGGAGGATGGCGAGGCCTTGTAGGTGTTATAATCTGTAGTGTAAGAGGATTGTCTTTGTTTTCTACCAAGGAGCCTTTGGTTTTCTTAGGTGTTTCAAAAGATTGCTTGGATGAGATTGACTTGACTTTTGATGTGTCAGGGTTATTAATTTTATATTCCCCTATACTACAAGGATTAAAGTCTAATGAACCCCAATCATCACCGAAAAGTGCATTCGATGTTTTAGAGTCTTGCACAACATTATCTGTGGCAAGAGGTGTTGATGAATCCACTCGTAAGTTGTTTAGACTTTGCTGATTTTTAACTTGTTTTTGCATTTCAATATGTAAACAAGTATCTGGTTCGGGATTAGCTTTCCAAGTGTGGAGCTTGTCTTGATAAATACACTTTATTGATCTATGAAGGGTAGATGGAACTACCCCCATGGCATGAATCCATGGTCTATTGAGAATCATATTATATGAAAGTGAACTAGGCATGAATTGAAAAAGAGTTGACAAAGTCACAAGTCCAATCTTTATAGGTAAAGTTATAGTACCCACAGATTGTCTACCAACATTATTAAAGCCACGAATGCTAATCCTATCTGGTTTGATTAAAGATGTGTCAGCCTTAAACTTATGTAACAAATCCATACCACAAACATTCAGAGATGATCCATTATCAATCATAACATGCTTGATCAATTTGTTTTCTACTTGGACAAATATTATAAGAGGATCATATTGGTTTTGAACTTCAATTGATGGTAATTCATGTGGTTGAACTTTAACATCCATTTTTGTCACATGCATACAATCTAATAGAGCTGCTACATCATTTGGCTTAATAGTAGGTGGAATAATCACCTTTTGTAAATCTTCTTGGAGCATTCCATGGTATGTAGGTGATGTTTGTATTAAATCCAAAAGAGAGATCTTAGCTGGAGTAGTGCGAAGCTACTCGACAAGATCATATTCTTGACCACTTTTAGGAGTAAGACGAGGTGGCAGGGGGAGCATAGGTTGAGAAGCTGGGAGGGAGACAAGAACATGAGGTGCTTTCTTATTTTTCTTGTTATTATAGGTGTTGTATGAGTGGGAAATTACATTGTGATGTGGTTGTTGCGACACATTTTGAACACCTTGATTTCTTTGAGTGATTTGTCTTGCATAATTTAGAAAGTAATCTGGGGGTCAAGGTGGTTTTTGATCACCTTGAATCGTAATCACTAGTTTTAAGCAAGAAGGTGCACTAAGTGCCCCTCGCACAATCATCTTGGACATTTAACTATAGGAGAAGTAGGATAACTTATGGAATCATCATCATTATCATCATCATATGTTTTAGCTATTAATTCCAAAGCATTAAGAGAAATTTCACACTCATCATGCTCAATGTGTTTTGTTAAATATTCTACTACCAAAGGGTATGTATTCATGAGAGATGTGAAGTTGTCAAAATCAGATATATAGTCAAGGATTTCAAATGAAGAGCATTTAAATATATCCTTATGATACATAGCTTGTATATAAGTGAGAACATGAGGATTCATACATAAGAAATTTGTAGAAATTCTCAAAGTTTTTGATATATGCATGTAAAGATACCAAAGAGCAATGAGATGAAGATTCCATAATTACATTTTTTGTAACATCAATGTCCAATAAGATCTAATAAGACAAGACATGCAGAGTTATAAGATACTTAACACACCCTAGATGTGTGACTATTTCACTCCTAAGTACTTGTTTGAGGGAAAGAATTGAAAGGACACACAAAGTCCACAAAAAACACAATGGATAGGAGGAAAAGAGTTCAACACAACAAGGTCCAATTGATGATTTTAAATAATTTGAGCGAAATCTATGAAGAGGTGTGCAAACACATAGTGTTGAAATACACACTGTGTATTAAAAAATGTGCCAATTTTCACCTTTTTTCAATGTAAATGCCTAAAATATGGGGAAGAAAATAATATGCCTAATAATAGTCCAATAATGCAGCAATATCCTTCACAACACACCTTTGATGCAAAACTATGTGTGAATATGACCTAAAAATGCTTGATTTTTTAACTTTTTTCACAAATTTTCAATGCAAATTACTAACAGAAGAGGTGTTGTGAAAAATTTCAAGAGGAGAAGAAAATTATAAACTCAATATCAACCCAATAATGCAATAATATATTTCACAACACACCTTTAATGCAATTCTAGGGAGACAATAAGGCCAAATCTAGTGAAAATGCAAGATTTTCAAACCCTAGACATAAATTTCTGCAAAGAGGGCACTATGATGCAACACTACAATTAGAAATCAGTCCTAATGAGTGTTTGAAAAGGGTATTAAAATCTGAAACAATATTTTAACTACAAACCCTAGCTAATGCAAAACTAGGTTTGTATGAAAAATGCACAATTTCAAGCAAATTTTATCAAATTAAGAATGAAAATGCAATGCAAGTGAATACTAAATGATGAATTTCTGTAATTTAAATTAGATCTGATAAAAATAATAGAAATTAAATGAAATTAAATGCCAATTAATTCAAATCATGCTAAAATGCAAGCCTAAGATGCCAATTTTTTTTTCAAATTTTTCAATTTTTTTGTAATTTTTCAAATGCAATAAAATGAATGAATGCAAATCTATCACACAACACACAACAAAGTGCAAAAATTCAAAAACATGGGTTCACCAAAATGTTTTGTATGAAAATAGGGGTTGATGATGGTAAATGGGGTTTTAGTTTTTGATGGTTTTTAGATCCTTCTTTCACAACAAGCATTCAAGGACATATCAACCGAGTTGAATCTCCACTAAGCAAGAGGATTCACCTAATAGGTTGGGCTATCACTTGGAATGATGTGGAAGCTCAAATGTTATCAATCAATATCTCAATTTAATGCTCAAATACCCTTAAAACCCTAATTATGCAAAACAATAGGCAAATTGATGAATTACGACAAATCCTTGCAAACTAAGGTAGTAGGCAGAGATTAATAACTAACCATTTTTTGAAGTTCAAAATGTGAAATAGTCAGGGATGCTAGCACTAATGCCTCTGTCCAAGGTACTATTTTTTCTGCAGAATCCTGATCTTCTCCCGACATTGATATTCACTGTACTTTCCGTTTATGTCCTAGAAGATGCAGAGGACACCTCCATTAGCGCCCTAGTCTAATGTCATGTTTTTCAGGATGTCAAATGCTCTTTGAATACTGATTATCACTGTCCAAATTGTTTCTATGTTTCAGGATCCAGAGGACACTGCCACTAACACCTATATCCAAGCAGTCCTTTTCTTCATGGATGCAGAATCTGCACACTGTCTTACTGTTCCCTGCAACTCCACCCCATCCAAATGCAAAACCTGTAACCTACAATCACAAGGAGAGTTGTTGGGGGTTGTGGTGTTTAGAGGCTTGCCTCAGTCAAGCTCTGGAGAGACATTCAAGTCTTCCAAACACCATTGTCAGATAAAGAGTGAGTATCCCTACAGGATAGAGGCAAAATCCAAATGATAAATGCTTCAAACACAAATAGATATCACGTTAGAAGTGTAGATCTCAAATAAATGAAGGCTCTTCAATCACATGAGAAGATGAAGTTAAATCTTCAATCACAAACACAATAACAATGCTTTGCTCTATAACAATGAATATCATGGATGCTCTAAAATCATAAGTATGCATAAAGTTCACAATCATCTTCTAGTTTACAAATGAAACCCTAAACATGCTTATATATGCAACTACAAACATTCCTGCTAAGAATTTCATAATTCAAACTTGAAATTTCAGCATAGGACCTAAGTAACATTCATAAAGCCAACATATAAATTTAGGGTTGACCCAAAATAGGGTAGGACTAGGGCACTAGCACCCAAGTCCACCCTCCCAATTTTAGTTAGGATCTATTTAAATGACATCCCCTAGGTCCTATTTTCCATAACACTCATGGGTTTTCTCATTGGGATTCATAATTAACATGCAATATGATCTAAATGCATTCTAAGGACCCAGGAGCTAAACCTTAAGAGGGAAAAACCCCCAAGGGAACATTTTCTGACATAACCATTATTAACGATGAAATAAAAAACAATGAGTTGCTAGGATATTTGATTTCAATGTTTGAAAGCTCAAACACTGTCTCCGTGTAAAGCAAGTCACTTAAAACATATGTGACTTTGGAGAAGCTATGGCATAAAGGGAAGTGTTCGAGTCAATTTCCAATGTTAAAAGATTAAACTCTTGGAGGATGTCACCTCAGTTACGGGAGCCTCTTGGCTTGTGTCATTCCATCTTCTCCTAACACAAACTGTATAAAAGCTCACCGAATGGAAAATGTTGAAGAAGAGGGCTGCCATTGGGGAAGATGTTTGAATCTACTATCCAAAGAATTGGGAGAACCAAATTGGAGTGGGTGCGGCCAGGAAGAGAGTTTTATCTGCCATAGGAGTGATAGCAAATGTGTGGGAACACACTATAAGAAGGAAAGAGTCTGAAAGGTGTTGAAGGGAATAGAAATAACAAAGAAAGAAGACAAAGGGGTGCCGTTCTTGAGAGGGAGTAGGAATTAAGAAGAAGTTAAAACACCTTGTGTAGAAAGAGACCAAATTGGAGTGCCTATTTTAGAGAGAAGGGAATTGGCCCATACAAGAGAGGAAAAAGCATGGAAAATTGGAGTGGCTATGTGGCTGTGGGGAGGAAAAAACCTCATAGTGGCAGTGTGGGTATTCAGTCAAACATAGAGAAAGTAAAATAGAGAGTAGTGTCAGAGAAAGTTGACTCAATTGCTGCGAAGAAGGTATTTCATGTCATTATTTTTGAGAATACTGATATACAGAGTCAAGGAACTGCACGGTGAAGACAAAGGAGGAAGGAGCACCAGAGTTTGAATGTGTATGCAGATTGGAGAGGGATGGAATTATTTTGAAATAATTTATAAATTGAATAAAAATCAAAGTTATTTCTGTTGCAATCTTGTGTGTTGATAACTTCAGCTTGTGGGCAGAGAATTGCCCGTGTAATTTTATGTTTTGTGTTGTGTTTAATCAAGAGGGAAGACACCCTCTATGTCATATGGTATCAGAGTGGGGGACCTTGAGAGTGGAGAGAATCCACTAGGACCTGCGGGAAGAGTGCGAGCTGAGAAGTTGTGAAAGAATTTGTCTTTGCAGATTGCAGAGTGTGAGAAGGGATGGTGAAAGATTGCAGCAAGTGAGATGGGGATATTGGTGAGGAAGAAGCCCATGATATGGGAGGGCTGGATGCAGTATGAAAAGAATAAGATCCTTGAGATGATGGTGGATATTAATGCGAGAGTGGATAGATTAGTAGCATGGTAGCATGGTGAATTGGTCAAATATGATGGAGATAAGAAAGAGAATACACTTGTACAGCAGTGGTTGAATATGAAGTAGTGGGTAGTGAGAATGAAGAGCTTGAAGATGCAGTGATGAAATGCAAAGAGTTTACAGTAGATGCTGATGATAGAGATGATTTAAGGATGAAGTTGTTGGTGATTGAAGAAGAGTAGATATCAAAGTTCATTATTGCAGTGAAGGGAGAAGAATGAAAAGTTGCAGCTGACGAAGATGTGGAAGATGTTGCAGTGAAAGTTGATGTTGCAGCTATGAATAAAGATGAGGTAAATCTATTTTATGATGATATTTTGTTTTCAGATAAGATGGTAGAAGAAGCAATGGTTAGAGAACAAAAGTATGTAGAGAAAATGGATATTGTTATAGATGTAGATTGATTTTTAGATGCTGTGAGTTTGTGCATAGAAATTGTAAAGGATGCTGCAAGACTTTGGTGAAGTTGGTTAGTGTGTGGTGGGTTGGATCCCATGAAAGAGAGGACAAGATAAATAATTTTGTAGAGGCTCAGGATGGTACATGTTGATGTAGATCCATGAGAGGAGAGAAGAGTGGTGAATGGAGTGGTGGGAGGAGGATGACGCTTGTGCCGGTGAAGTGTTGAAAAAAGAGGAAGAAGAAATAACCCTGTGCACATTTCATAGTGACGGAGTTCACTGTAGGTTGGTTGCAACTTGAAAGGGTAGTTTGACTACTCAACTCCACCTTTGCGAGCCTATTCTCACAAACTTTCTACCCAGTGTGTCTAATGCAGGAGCACCTAGGTGCACGCGTGATCAACATCACACAAAAACATTTGTAGCTTTGTTTGGTTTCCATTGATTCAGTTTTGGTTGATATTCTCTATAAGGCAGGCAAATGCTGATGCAATTCTGGAAGTGGAAAAGACATTCAATGAGAAAATATCAAGTTACATTTGAGTCTTGTGTATACATTGGCATTGTCAAAGTTTTTAATAGCTCAGAGAATTGTCGAAGAATTTTTTAGAGTTCCATCATTGTCACCATTTGACAAAATGTCACAAAGTAATAGGTGTACAAAGTTACATGTTGGTGGTTGCAAAATTTCTTTCCCCATTGGTTTTCATTAGTTCAAATTGGTGTGTGCTTGCTGGCAAGGGTATGAATGAAGTTTTATGAATTCATGAGATCTAGGCCTGTGAAACATGTGTGTAGAGTCATTAAATATTCCTAAACAATAATAGACGCTGATGGTTGATGTTTCTTTTTTCTTGATTGTAGTCCAAAAGTGTAAGGATATACACATGCACACATACATGAGAGGAAGATCTTAATAATGGAGGTGTAATATTCTCATTACACAGTGAGCTCAAGTAGATGTATAGTTATTAATGTCGAAATTAGAAATAGTGAGTTGCTAGGATATTTGATTTCAGTCTTTGAAAGCTCAAAGATTGTCACTGCGTAAAGCAAGTCACTTAAAACATATGTGACTTTGGAGAAGC